>JAJMGY010000010.1:0-404148 GCA_030582775.1 Yamadazyma endomychidarum
TCAATGGTGGTGGTTGTGCTCCTCGCCAATGACTGACTTAGGTACGGTGTATGGTTGTTGACCGATGAACCTGAGTGAGACTTTTCTGGAAATTCGATCTAAAAACAAAAATAGAGTGAGGGTTTTGTCACCTTCGGTTCCAAAATCTCCTCTACAACCGATCCTCCCTCGAAATGAGAGAAAAATAAGGTGAGGGTCCACTCTGGCTGACGCTAGAATGGACGGGATTACAAAGTTTCTGAAACTTTCAAAATTAGTGACAGGTTTAAAGAACAACAAGAATTCATAAAATTGTATATATTAAAAATTACAAGTCACCGACTGAGTTTAGTCTTCAACCTTTTCATTAACGTTGCTATCATTTGTACCTTGTTCGGCTAAATATTTATCATACTCTTCAAGATTTATTTTTGTAACTTGTTTCCTCCAGAAACCATCTTCACCCACAACTTCTTCGATATGCAATTTATAACCAAATACTCTTGGTAAAATGTTAGCCCAGAAGATCCAATAAACAAACCCTATAAAGAAAACACCCCATGTTGTTACACAATGTACGTAATAAGGTAAATCATTATAAACAGCATGCTTTTGACTTTCAGCTGGTGGAACATATGGAGCAACGATTAAGTATAATGAACTTAAACCAAAGAATATAGTTACGGGTATAGCAGCTTTTAAAGGAGGTTCCCATACAACGTTACCCTTTTTAGCTTGGATTTTCAAATATAATAAAGCAACGGCTACTAAAAAGTTGATGACATTCAAAGGATATGAAATCAAATTTAAAATAAAATTATAAGCATCACCAGGAGGAGGAGCTAACATGGTAACAATACAGACTACCCAATGTTGGAATAACCCGACAAAAGGAGAATTAAAAGGTTTTGAAGTAGCAAAGAATCTTGGGAATGGTAAAATACCTTCTCTACCTAATTGTTGGATAATTCTACCTTGGGAGAAAATCACACTCATAACGTTACCCAAGGCACTCAATGCAATAAAAACTGATGCAGCTCTTTTAGCAGTTTTACCAAATGCAATATCGAAGAAATTAGCAGCTAAAATAGTTGAAGAAGTTTCTAAAACATCTTTTGGAACAATAGCGAAAAAAGCAATATTAACAAATAAATAAATCAAAGCCAAGATGATCAATGAAAAAGGAGCTGCAAATTTCAAAGTTTTAACAGGATTTCTAACTTCACCTAAAGCATAGTTAGCATTACTATAACCAACAAATGACCAAATCACATTATATAAGGCATTAACGATACCATAGGCAGTAGCATTCTCGGTACCTGCAAATGAATCCTTGAAGTTATCGGTTTTCTTCCAACCACCAAGGGCAACCCAACCAGTGACAGCAATGAATAAAATTACACCTAATTTAAAGATACCTAATACATTTTGTATATAAGCACCAGTTTTGATATGGACACCATTAACTAAAAATGAAAATGTGATAGCACCTACACCAATACCTCTTTCACTCCATCTTGTTGGTTCAACACCAGCTGCAATTAAAATATATTGACCAAAAATAATTGAGTTACCAGCAGCCCAACCTAATAAGAATACATAAGCTGCATACATAGCACTAGTTAAAAACTTAGGTTTTGAATAAACATATTCTAAATAGTTCTTTTCACCACCATTTCTTGGGATGGCTGAACCGAATTCCATATAAACATATAATCCAGCTAATGCAATAATGGCACCCACTACCCATAAAATTAAACTTAATCCTATAGATCCGGATAAATTATAAATGGTGGCAGGTGTAGCAAAGATACCAGTACCAAGCATACGATTGATCATTAAACTAATTGCACTTATATATCCAATATCTTTATAACCTTTATCAAGGGGTTTAACATAGGGTTCATCACTTGATGCATCATGCTCTATAACCTCAACTCTTTCTATTTTGGCCATGTTGGAAGTTTTTGTTGTAGTTTTTATCTTATATAACTTCACTACTAACTAAAGAAGTAAGTTGAACAATCAAATCACGATTATAAGAAATCGAAACACGAAACTCTTCTATATATAAGAACAATATTTGAAAAAAGCCACAGTTGCGTGCCACCATCTCATCGCCGGAAAATCTTTTCTGAGTGGGTGGTTTTAGGAAAAATGGACACTATTGCCGTAGAAAATAGTTCGAGGTGCATTGGTTCCTGCGACCGGTACAGGGTTGCATTTTTAAATTATAAATAAGTTAGAGGTCACAAGACATAATGATGAAGTAGAATCTAATACGAAAATAATCTTCCTGGAAAGAATCAAAAATTTCACAATTATAATTAGTTACCACAGTAGAAAATGAGGCATTTTAACGCATTATAAGATTTCTGGGGCTTTTTCTGGGCAAATCTTGGATGCTTATTGACAGAATCTATGCCAGATAGACTTTCCTATATCGCCCTATACGCCACAATGAACACAAACTTATTATCTGAGTTTAACTTATGTTTAACCTTAAATGCCGATAATATTATTGATCAACAAACTATTTTTCTTTTCATAATTGGCCAACTATATATTTTTTAGCTCATTCGTCTTTTGTTGCCTTTTGAGATTACTATGAGAAGTAGAGATCGGATGTTTATCATTGGATGAAGAGTGTGAAAACATTCCCTAGCATTTAAAGGCATTAATCTCTCAACGCTTGAAGTTGTTGCAGGGTAAGCTGTTGTCATATTCGTAATTTTGTGGCTCGAATATGAAAGTATTAAATTGAAACCAAGGTAATCAAGTAAACTGTGGTTTTAATTTTTACCAAATTTCTTTTATTAAAAAAATTATGATGAGGCGGAAATATCACCTGATTAGCTGATTCATTCATATTCGATTAAAGTCACATATACCTCTAATCTTATCACTCTAAATATGCCTCAAGTAACTTGTCTGAGATGCTAATGAGGACGCATCGCACAGAAAATTTTGAGATGAGATAGACATAATGGGGAAAGTCAGTAAACCAAAATCAAAGGCATTTCAGAATAGAAGAGAAAGACTGTCAAAAATAGTAAGACCTGATAACTTACAATGGAAAGCAGTTGACATACCCGATAACTTAGAAAGTTATGAAGGGTTCTATGGATTAGAAGAAATTGATGGAGTTGATGTAGAGATCATTAATGGTACCGCACAATTTAAAGTAAGAGATGATGCCAAAATCAAACAAATCGTATCACCTGAAGAAGAAGATCAAGAAGAAGTGCAAGAATCGATAGGAGTAGTGTCAGAACAAGAAGAACATGATTCAGAAGTCTCTGAAGAAGAAGAATTCACAGGATTCGATGATGATAATATGGAAACAGATGATATAGAAGACAATGCATTGGAAAATATATTAGAAGAGTCGAATACAGAAGAAAGTGAGGAGGAATCAGAAGAACAATCTCCAAAAGAATCGTCAAAACAATCCAAAAAAGTAAAGAAAACGAAACAAGATAATCAATTAAAAGAAAATGCATTTGCCAATGTTATATTACCTGATGATAACATCAACTTGCCAAACTGGGAAGCCCTCAATCTTAACAGTTATACCTTAACTGGTTTAAATGGATTAAAATTCAAATCACCTACTCCAATCCAAAAGCAAGCTATCCCACCAGCCATAGGAGGTAGAGATATAATTGGTAAAGCTACCACTGGGTCAGGTAAAACCTTAGCATACAGTATTCCTATACTTGAAAAATATGTTAGCAAATTGGAAGAGCTTGAAACCAATCACAAAAACAAAATCATCAATGCACCTACTGGTATAATCTTTGTACCTACTAGAGAATTAGCACACCAAGTCGTTGATCATTTAAATCAAATTTGTAAATATTTCCCAATTCATAACAACTCAATTGTTAGTATTACTGGTGGTTTGTCTATCCAAAAACAAGAAAGATTATTGAATTATGGTCCAAGTATAATTGTAGCAACACCAGGAAGATGTTTAGAATTGATTGAAAAATCTGAAACTCTTACCAAACGATTAAGTTCCACTGATATAGTAGTTTTAGATGAAGCCGACAGATTATTACAAGATGGTCATTTTGATGAGTTTGAAAGGATTTTGGATTTGTTTAAGAAGAACAGACCAAAAGATTTGAGCAGTTATAGATGGCAAACTTTAGTTTTCAGTGCAACTTTTGCTAAAGAATTGTTTAGTAAGTTGAACAAAAATGTCAAGTCTAATAACAATGAAGAGATCACTAAACTCTTGAATGATAAATTACAATTTAAAGACAAGAAACCTGTAGTTGTAGATGTTAACCCTACAGAAATGGTTTCAGGCCAAATCACTGAAGCTTTAGTTGAATGTGGTGCCACCGAAAGAGATTTGTACCTTTATTACTTTTTATTAATTTATAAAGGAACCACATTGATTTTTGCTAATTCTATTGATTCTGTCAAAAGATTAGTACCATTCTTAACCAATTTAAATATCCCAACATTTGCTATTCATTCAGCGATGATTCAAAAGCAAAGATTGAGATCTATTGAACAATTCAAAAAAGCTAGTGAAAACAATAGTACTGCAGTATTAGTAGCATCAGATGTAGCAGCTCGTGGATTAGATATTCCTAACATTGATCATGTTGCCCATTATCATTTACCAAGATCAGCTGATATTTATATTCATAGATCTGGTAGAACTGCTAGAGCTAAAAATGAAGGGGTTTCAGTTATGTTTTGTTCTCCACAAGAAAGTTCAGGACCTTTAAGGAAATTAAGAAAATTGGTTGCCAACTCTAATAAAAATGGGAGATTGGATACTCAAGGTAAAGTTAAACTTTTACCAATAGAGATGGACTTAGTTAGTCAATTGAAACCAAGAGTTGAATTATCTGCCAAGATGGCCGACTCAACTATTGCTACCAACTCAACTCAAAAGGAAGATAATTGGGTTAAACAAGCAGCTGATGACTTGGGTATTGATGATATATCGGACTTGCAAGATTTTGAAGATGATATCATTAAGAAGCAAAGAAAGAGAAAGGAGAATAAGTATTTGACCAAGGATGAATACAAGGGAATGTCATATGAATTGAAGCAATTATTACAAGAACCAATCCGTAAATTAAGTAGAAAGTCCTATTTAACTAGTGGCTTACAGAATTTGGCTCACATAATGGTTACTGGTAATACTCATAAAGAAGTCTTAGGTCATGAGAATGTTAAAGCTTTGCAAGATTTGAGAGGGAAAGTTAACAAGAAGAATCTCAATGTTAAGAATAAGAATTCCAAGAACAAGGTTTCAAAGGATAAAACCAATTCAAAGGGTCCAAAGGACAAAAATTCAAACAATTCCAAAAAAGAGTTTAAAAGGAAATAGAAAGAAAATAGACTCTATTATCTTATGTAGTCTATAGGTAAAACCTAAATAAAATCGTCATCATCGTCATCATAATATTCATCTTCATCAGATTCATCAGCCAATTGTTCGAAATTAACTTTATATCTTAACATGGCACCAATACCACCAAAACCTTGAACGAATTGAGCCCCTTCAGATGATCTATCAGTAACGAATTCTAAATTAGCACCAAAACTCTTATAATTTTCAGCTAACCATTCTAAGAAAGTTTCTTCTTTAACAGTTTCCATTTCAGCACCAGTAGCTTTATCTAACATATATGATTTATCTGGTAATGTAGGATTAGCATGAACTATAACTTCTTCACCTTCTGAATTCTTTAAAGTATAACGAATAATATTCAAATTTTCATAAACAATGACAATTTCACAAGCACCTAAATCTAAAGCTTTTAAAGTATCTTCAATACCGTAACAGAACTTACCTGAATCTTGAGAAATTTCATCGAAATAATCATTTAATAATTTCTTTTCTTGAACGAATTTAACATTAGCTAAAGTTTCAGCTGATAATTCGATAGCTTGGTTGAAACCATTTTCACCACCATAAGAGATATCAACAATCTTGATAACTTTTTGTTGCAATCTTAAATCGAATAAATCAGATTTTGATAATTCAGTTTTGAAATCAGCTGAACCAGCTAAAATTAAACCTTTACAATTAACTTTATCAGCAGTAATGAAATTTTGTACAGCAACTTCAGCAACTTTTCTAACATAATTATGTCTCTTTTCTTCTCTCAAACGACTGAAACGCATAGCAGATTGACCCCCTCTTCCATGTTTCTTAGGTAAATCAACTGTAAATTTGTGCAAAACTTCTCTTGTGTTACCAGTAACAGCCCCGAATAAAGCTCCATTACCGTCCATAACAATGAACCCGAATCTATCATCATCTTCTAATAATTCACTTAATGCTTCAACATGGAATTTATTGTCACATAGATACAAAGATGTGTTAATTGGTTTGAATGGTTCGAAATCAATATTTAATTTCTTTTCTTTACCTTCATCAGTGATAACATCCCCACAGTAAATGACTAACCCATTTTTAGGAACTGAATTATATAATTTTAACTTTTGTTGAGTTGATGTAATAGCTGACAAAACTGATAATCTATTAACTCTTGATTTAATATTTGATGCTGTACCATATTCTTCAGTTAACATTTTTTGTAATAAAGAGATTTGACCCTTTGGTGGTATAACCAATGAAATCATAGAGGTACCATTACCTCTGGCTAATTCTAACCCTTTGATCAATTTTTTGATCTTCCAAATTTCAATATTCTTTTCAGCAGTATCTGACATGTTTGGTAGTAGCTATTGAATTGACTAAAGTCGCAAAAGGTTAAAAATTTTCGCTTTTCATTTAGGCACGACGCGCGATGACTGATTTAGTACAGGAATTCTTATCCTATACTTCTAAAGTATGGTGCTACCAATGGTTGTCGTAGTATTGGGAGTCAAGATAATACTTGATTTTAGAATGATTTTGAAACGACAGATCATAATGTTGCTACTGATTTGGGTTTCATGGAAATTAAATGATTCACTTGGCCACGTGACAATATCAAGTCTACCCTAGTTTGAATTGTATTCGGATTAACTAAAAGATCTAGTATCTGAATCCTTCCACTCTAAAAAACACCCTGTTCCCACTAGGCTCTCTGATGGTCCCACGATCTACACAATCTCACTCATCACCACACACAAATCGCGCGAAACAGATACGGTAAATTAAGGAAGGAGGGACATAAATTCTGACTAAAAACTATTAATAATCTCTTCGGAATAACAGGAAATATCATCAGGAACATATTCCAAGTATTTTATTACCATATTAGCCGTTTATAAGTAATGCCAACGAGTAGTAGATATTCCGACTCAAATTCAAATATCGGGCCAGTACATGGTTCCGATAATCAACTTGATAAAACTATGCCACCAGAGACTGAACATGAACCAAATCCAGAATATGGAAATTATAGCGATTCAGATAGTGAGGAAGAGTTTGTTGAAGAAAAGCAAAAATCAAGAAAACCAAGAGACAATGCATTTAATCAACAAAGGTTAAAGGCTTATAATCCAGTTTTCACTGCCAAAATGGTTATACCAGTATTATTGGTTATTGGAATAATATTCGTACCATTAGGTGCTGCTATGTGGTTAGCATCCGATAGAATTCAAGATTTTGCTATTGATTATAGTCATTGTGAATTATTAGCTAATAAAGACACATGGACTGAAATTCCTGAAAAGTATTTAGATTATCATTTGAAGAAAGATTATAAAACACCAGTTTGGAAATTATCTACTGATAAAACTCAAAAATTTGATGATGAACAAAATGTTTGTCAAATTCAATTTACAACTCCAACTGATTTGAAAGCACCAATTTACTTATTTTATAGATTAGAAAAATTCTATGCCAATCATCGTAGATATGTCAAATCATATAGTGAAGATCAAATTATTGGTAAAGCAGCTAGTGCACATGATGTTAAAAATGCTGTTGGACAAAATTGTGAACCAATGTCAGTTGATAAAGATGGAAAAACCATTTACCCTTGTGGTTTAATTGCTAATAGTATGTTTAATGATACTTATAGTTCAACTTTAAAAGGGGTTAATGGTACTGATGAAGATTATAAAATGACTAATAAAGGAATTGCGTGGTCAAGTGATAAAAATAGATTTAAAAAGACCAAATATTCACCTAAGGATGTTGTACCACCACCAAATTGGTATAAAAGATATCCTAATGGTTATAACGAAGACAATTTCCCAAACGTTGAAACATGGGAAGAATTCCAAAACTGGATGCATGCAGCAGCTTTTTCAACTTTTAATAAATTAGCACTTCGTAATGATGATGATAAATTGAAAGCTGGAACTTATCAAATTGATATTGGTTTACATTTCCCAGTTTTACCATTCAAAGGTGGTAAATATATCTATATTTCCCAAAGATCAGTATTAGGTGGTAAGAATATGTTTTTGGGTGTAAGTTGGATAGCTGGAGGTGGTGTATGTTTATTATTAGCTATACTTTTAGTTGTTGTTAATACTATTAAACCAAGAAAGACTGGTGATACTAATTTATTGAGTTGGAATAGAGAAGCTTTCAAAAAGGATGAATCTAATTAGTATGTCCACCAATTAGATGATGAATAGATAGTGAACACATTTGATTGTATAGATCACATTTATGTTCTTGTAGAATATATGTTACTTTGTATAGACACTACGGAAGAGAAGAGGAGTAACTGCGCTCAATCTATCGAAGTGGAACATCATTAACCTATGCCAAAATTGTTTTCTTCAGAACAATAATAAACATATCCGTTTTTTTCGAAATTTGTTGGGTTCGGCGAAACTGATTGATCCAAAAGGCTCTTGGTACGGCACATCTTGCATAATAAGTAGGGAAAGAATAGACGGTGTAGTAGATGCCCGCCATTCAAACGGATGTCAGATCACTAGTTATTCGCGGTGATGTCTAACATCTATAATCGAGTCCATATATGTCAAATACCGTCACCAACCTGAATGGCCTCCCATACCCATATTATCTATCCCATGACAATTTTCGAACTAATATCACCCGTTCTTTAATGTTTACTGCAATGTCAATGTTAATTTCCAAACAATTGCTAATCCAAAGATCACTTCATCCTCTACATACAACTTTGTTACATGGACTAGTTGAATTGATTTATTGTATTTATATCAAAGCTAGGAGAAGTGACTGCGATATCTCCTTTGGAAATCATGCTGATCGGAAATGGTTAATAATATATGGTGTTTTAAAAGGGATCTCTGTGATGTCCTTTTATTTCACATTATCTTATTCGGGGGTTGGTGAAGCTATCGCCATTACATATCTCACGCCCTTATTGACACCCTTTTTTGTATGGATTATTCTGGGGGGTTATTATCCACCCGTCAAGAGAGTTCATAGTATGTTGGGCTTATTGGCAGTAATATTGATCGTGACATCCTATAAAAATGCCATCATTCTATTTATTGTCGGTTTAATAGGATCCAGTGCAATCTCATTACAGTATGTGGTAAAAGAACAGATATCCGACACTTTTCCTCGTCCAGTTTACATTCTATATTGTGGGTTATGTACAACTATAGGGTCATTGATTTGTTTGACTTCGTATCCATTATCTTCTTCCTCCTTACTCATGACGTCTGATTCAATCTTAGTAATACTAAGAGTGATATCGGGTTTTATGATTTTTTTTAATTGGGATGGTACCATTCAGAGACATGATTTTGACAATGGCGTCTTACAATACAGATGGGTTGTTTATATCCCTCTTGAAGTTGGTTTATTATTTGACATATTCTTATGGGAAACTCCTGGATTTCTAAGTTTCGTAAGTATTGGTATTATAATTACTTGTATGCAGGCTGTATTAAATTCAGTTACTCCAAGGTTGTCGTGACAAAAACAGATCGAATTCTAACTTGATAAAAAAATTGATAAGACTACAATATAGAGAAGAGGCAAAGGGTCCTATAAGAGCCTATGTCTGATATATTATCCACCCTATCTCTGATATCCGCACAAGATATGTTGCCGTTTTGGAATTATTTTTTTGGCACACTCAGGGCTCAAACTAGCTACTTTTCAAGTACAACTACCGGTTTATTCTATAGAACTAATATCATTAGCTAGAGACATAAATACTCTCAGAAAAACACATATTTTCTATGGGTGAAACAGTATCAAGCTCGCTTGTTCAAATAATCAAAAAACCCATTTTTAAGGTGATGAAACTTCCCTGTTAACTCAGTGCTATATAGGGTCCTATTGAAAATGATTCTTCTAAAACTTGCCACATTCAGATGTCACAAAATGCATTTCTTATGTTAGCTTGTAGTAAACAATTATTCCACTTCTCATAACCACAATAAAATTCTATCAAAATACTTGTTACTTGTTGGGAAAAAGATGCATATTGGGTCTTGTATAGGGGAAAAGGAGCCGCATATATGTCCTAATTAGGACTTGAGGTAGTCATAATTCTCAGGGTATAAACTGAGGAGATTCCCTTCACAGAGAAATACCAACAGGATGAGGTGCTCCGGAATTATACTGTTATTCATGGCAGTAGTGGGTTTATCGGCAGCTCAAGTAAATGAAGTTAACCAATCAGAAGCTCTACTTAGATACCCGGTAGGAGAAAATCCTACCAGGTCTGAGGTTATGGAAGTGGGACGCAGATATGCTACTGATATGGGATACAATATTGCTGATTTAACTAACATAGAAACAATTAGAATTAATGGTACTTATTATATAAGGTCAGTAACAGGCAGAAGAAATGCTTCTAGTAACTCGAGTATCACACAACAAGAACCGTTAACTACTGAGTACGTAGCTCAAGGTTCAGTTGAAGTTGAACTGGCCACATTGGTGAACACGTCCTCAAATACATTCTTCGATCAGCAGAACATTGGGTTATTCAGAGGTCCACAGATGAATGCCGTGTTTGATTTTAATTCTTGGTAGGATTTGCCAATCAGTTTATAAGATAGGTGTTTGGGACCTTTGAAGTTAAATGACACTCAAAGTTATTCTATTTCCAGAGGCCTCAAGTATATGAACGTACAAATGCTTCGTACTGAAGTGTATATGAATAACAAAACAGATGGTTATAGCTGTCCTACTTATTATTACGACGATGATGAATGTATCACTTGGAATATACTACATATACGTGAACTTTTATAACCGAATGTAAGGATTCTTTCCAGATCTATCAGTCTGTGTATATGTGATGAATGATCTGATTCTTCCCTTCATCACTCTTGCCAAGGCGGATCTGGAGCCAATAGCTCGTTGCCCAAAACACCAACTCATCCTTGGGAACATGACCAGTTGTAATCACATGGATATTGAAGAAGAGAGGAGAAAAGTCTAAACCCCTTCCTTGGGCTAACGATAATCTTTCAAAGTATAATATTCTATACTGAATATACGACTTTTTATACAGATAGTAACGACATAATTCTCTCACAAACGATATGCATCTTTAGGTAGGTGATATCGGTGACACTAACACCACCTTTCATACGAGTCTGAGACGGCATTGAAAATATACTGTACCTGATTGAACGGAGTTAAAGGCGATATCTCCTAAGGGGCATCTCTCATCCTGAAAAACCGCAACGTAATATTACTAATAACGTTTAACGGTTGTAAACGGTGAAAAATTTATGCGGGGACTCGTTACATCATCGCCAAAGAATATTCTCTACACCTTTAAATTTGTACGCTTCAAGTCCAACTATACTGAGCCAGCCAATACGATTAAATACATATAGATATTGGTATACCCTTACCAACCCTTTACTTGATAAAATAACAGTAAAAGAACGGCTAGAATAAAAAAACCAGTTCCGAATTTAAGCGCCATGCATAAAGCCGAAGGACACGGATGAAATGCGCCTTTGCACGGACTGTCATCGACGTCGATTGGAAAGTTGCCAATTATCATATTATCATGTCACCAAAAGAATTAAGAACTATTAACGTTAACAAGAGTCCATATGTTGGTCTCGACTTATCATGGAACAAACCTGAATCAACTTTCAAGATTGTTTCAAGCCCAATTAGAGACCTTGCTGAAGGCGAAGTCTTAGTCAAGAATTTATTATTCTCCAATGATCCATCCCAAAGAGGTTGGATTCAAAAGGGTGCCGTTGAAGAAGGTTTATATACCAAGCCAATCAAAGAAGATCAACCAATGGAAAGTGCCGCTGTTTGTCAAATCTTAAAATCCAATAATGATAAATATAAAGAAGGTGATCTCGCCGTTTGTTTCACTTATTGGGGTGATTACGTTATTCTTAAAGATGATAATGTTAGAACTGTTATTGATCCAAAGAACCCTTTCCCATTAACTGCTTATTTAGATTATTTAGGAATTACTGGTTTAACTGCTTATTTTGGATTATTTGATGTTGCTAAATTAAAGAAAACTGATGTTATCGTAGTCTCTGGTGCAGCTGGTGCCACTGGTTCAATGGTTGTTCAAATTGCTAAGAATGTCATTGGTGCTAAGAAAGTTATTGGAATTGCTGGTGGTCAAGCTAAATGTGATTATGTCAAAAGTTTAGGTGCTGATGAATGTGTTGATTACAGAGACCCAGATTTTGCTATTAGTATTAGAAAAGCCTTAGGTAAAGAAAAAGAATGTGATGTTTTCTTTGATGGGGTTGGTGGTTCAATCTTAGATCAAATGCTTATCTTAGTTAAAAGACATGGTCAAGTTATTGCTTGTGGTGCTATTGCTGGTTATAATGATGGTGATAAGTTCGCTATCAAAGGATGGCCTCTTATTATTACCAGAAGATTAACTGTTAAAGGTTATATCATCTTGGATTACTTTGACAGAGCTCATGAAGGTATTCCACACCTTATTTCTTACGTTCAAGAAGGTAAAGTTAAAGTTGATAAAGATTCTTTTGAAGTTGTTGATTTAAGTAAAGAATCTGATGTTTTAGCTAAAGTCCCAACAACTTTCAATAAATTGTTCACTGCTGAAAAGAAAGCTGGTAAATTAATTACCAAAATTGGTGAAGCTGTTGGTGAATCTAAATTATAGGTTCTCATCGTCAATGATTAGTTTTTAGTTAAATATGAATTTAGATTGCCTTTCTAGTATTTGTACCTCTCTTGTCTCAGCTCCGGCTCGTCAAATCTCATCTGAGATCGACGCCGCACTAAATCGCGTAAATAAACACTATGGTAATATGAGTACACAAAAGCAAATCCTTGACAAATACAAGGAAACAAAACAAGATGAAGAGTTCGATATAGACGATGATACAAGCGACTTCTCCTATTCCAAATTCTCCCATATTTCAGGAGTTTCTATCAATAAACAAGGCGAATCTCCTTTTGTGACAAAGATACAAAACAAACTACAAGATATAAAATTACAAGATGAGTTGAGATCTAATAGTATTTCCTCGACTGCTGCTAAGATATATTCAATAGCAGAACACCCTCAAGAGTATAGTGAAAACAATGAAAACATACCGACCAAAGCACCCCAGAAAATATATAATCAAACCCCAGAACGAATAATAATGCCCAAGAGTAGACGAGCTATTACAGCCATCAGACCAGAATCAACACCTAAACATCAACAACAAAGAACTGCATCTGTGAAAGTATCATTGACACCAGCTCAAAGAGTAGAAAAAAATGCACATGTTAGACTGGTTAATGCTTTAGAGAATTTCCAATTTGGTGAAATGGTAGGTAGAGGTGCTTTTGCAACTGTTTATAGAGGTACAAATTTGAAAACGAATCAAGTAGTAGCCATAAAGCAAATTTTGATTGATAAAGATCATGATGTTCAAGAATTAATGGGGGAAATTGACCTTTTAAAGATTTTAAAACATCCTAATATTGTGAAGTACCATGGGTTTGTTAAGACTTCAACTTCATTGAACGTCTTTTTAGAATTCTGCTCAGGTGGTTCATTACGTCAACTATATAAAAGAAATAATTGTGGATTACCAGAGACTGATATAATTATATTTGTCAAACAAATTTTAAATGGGTTAAATTACTTACATGAACAAGGGGTTGTACATCGAGATGTTAAAGCTGCTAATGTTTTAATAACTGAAACTGGTGATATTAAATTAGCAGATTTTGGTGTTGCTACAAGAGTTACTAATCAACATTTATCAGTAGTAGGGACTCCAAATTGGATGGCACCAGAAACAATTTTGGGAGGTGAAGGGTTATGTACAGCCTCTGATATTTGGTCATTAGGTGCTACTATAATAGAATTATTTACTACAAACCCACCATACCATGACTTGAATCCAATGGCAACGTTACATGCCATAGGGACTAATGATTACCCACCTTTGCCTAAAAACATATCAACTATGGCTAAAGATTTTCTTTTGGAATGTTTCCAAAAACAACCTAGTTTACGTAAAACTGCTAAACTATTGTTGAAACATAAATGGTTACAAGATTTTACAGCTCCAAAAGTCAAGCATTTGACCCCACAAGTATCCAATATTAAATCAATTACGAGTTATAGTGAAATCTATGAAGATAATTGGGAAGGAGATTTTAGTGAAATTAAATTATCCAAAACTGAAAAATTACAAAAATTTGCTGATAAGAACGAAGAAAGTTTCATGGAATTCAATCTCAACGATAAACCTTCAAAAGTCATTGAAAGTTCTAGATTATTTGCAGATGATGAACAAGATCCATTTTTAGATATTGAAGTTGAAAATTTTGATACAAATGAAATAGCAGTTCAAGGTAAAATGGAATTTCTAATCACCAAGTTTTCTAAAAGAGTTGATCTCTGTCAAAATGGTAATGAAGATATTATGAATTCAATGATAAAAGTTATAGGGAAAATTGCTCATTTGGTAAAGAAGTATCCTATACTGCATGATGTTTTAATAAGAGATCACGGGATTGTATCTATTTTCGAATTATTAGAAAATTCCAATGAATTACCTGATATTCCTAAACTATGGTATTACTCCTTAGTAACACTTAATTGTATTTTTGAATCTAATATCAATCAATTTGAAAATTTTTGTTTATTAGGAGGTATTCCAATTGTTACTAAATTCAGAAGCAGCAAATATGATAAAAGTATAAAATTAGAAGTTGTAAGGTTTATCAGGATTTTTTTGAAAAGCGATAAGGCTTTAGTTATGTTCATTTCATGTGGTGGATTAAGGGTATTGGCCAAATTTGCTGAGGAAGATTTTGATATTAACCCCCAGTTCCCAATCATATCAATTGAACTAATCCATTTAATATTATCAACGGATTTATCCAATTCTAAATCCGACTTGTGTAGAAAATTATCTCATTATGGGTTGATTTTTTGGTATATTGTGTTGTTGCATAGGTTAACTAAAGAAGATGAATACAGCCCTGTTGTTGATAAGATTATTTCTATAGTGAAATACTTTGGACAACTGGAGGTGAAAGTAAGGATTAATATTTCAAGTCCAGATTTATTCAAATTAATGTTGAAATCATACCCTAAACTATCGATGAATAATCAATTAACCATTCTTAAATTCATTAAGTCAATGTCATGTGTTCCAGAGATTTTGAAACATTTGCAATCAGCTGATATTCTTGAATTCCTTGTCAATCTTATTAAAGATTACACTCCATCCACTGAACATTATAAAGAGTTCATCAATATTTTATGTCCTATTCTTTATAATTATTGCTACTTGAATCATACCAAGGAAATAGAACTTGTTAAATTAGGGACAATTCCATACCTTCGAGATTTATCAAGAATCAATTTACCATTCAAGCAATTTATTTTACCAATTTTATGTGAATTAGTTTATTGTGATAGGTATGTAAGATCACAATTAGTTAAACACAATATCATGGATGTTTACCTTAATTTATTACTTGATCCATATTGGCAAGCCAATTCATTAGATTCTATATTAAATTGGTATAAACAAGATCCTAATTTGAAATTGAATTCTACTATTGCTATGAATTGTCTTACATCAGGGTTCATTCTTAATAAAGTATCAAATCTAGAGCTGGCTTTAGATAATTATTTGAAGTTGATTACTGTGAATCAATCTGTTTGTAAACAATTTGGTAAAGATAATATTATTAATAATATTCTTCAGAAATTAACTACTGAGAATCCTGTAGTACAATTGACATTGTTGAAAATATTGAAAGTATTATTAGTACATGTTGATAAACATGATAATATTTGTGATAATATAAGGAGCTTCTTAGAGAATATGGAAGTTAAGAAATCTTTATTAGTAGATGAATTAGTTTATGAGACATTAAACATGTTACAGGTTTAGAGGGAACAGATGGAAATGTCATATAGAAGGAAGTAAACCCAAGAGTAATAGTTAATATATAAATAGCTAAAATTGTCTATACATTCTGTAAAACTAAATAGGATCTTTATGTAAATGAGTAGCACTAGCTTGATTAGTAGAAAAAACCAAAGTTTCAGCCATAACAGTTTTCTGTTTTCTTGTAACAGCAAAAACAATAAACTCTGCAATATCTTCAGCATATAAAGGATCAGTACCAGCATAAACTGCTTTAGCCTTTTCAGTATCACCTTTGAATCTAACGTTAGAGAAATCAGTTTCAACATTACCTGGATCAATTTCAATGACTCTGATCTTAGTTGAGATCAATTCTTTTCTTAACACATGAGAGAAGGATTTAACACTGGCCTTGGTAGGACAATAAATACCTCCACCAGGGTAAGGGTCTCTTCCAGCAATTGATCCTAAATTGATGATATCACCCGAATTCTTCTTTTGGAAAATCGGTAACACTGCTTGGGTAAGTGAGATCAATCCAAGAACATTAGTTTGGAACATAGTTGTCATATCTTCTTCAAGAATTGATCCAACTGGGTCTCTTCCTAATGCCAATCCAGCGTTATTGACTAAGATATCAATATCAGCAAATTCTTTTGGTAATGAACTTAAAAATGGTTTGATGGTATCTAACTTTGAAACATCAAATTTCACTGTCAAGATTTCAATATTAGAATAATTGGCCTTCAATTCCTTCTCTAAATTATTAAGTTTATCTTCTCTTCTTGCAGTCAAGATCAATTTAAGTTTACCATCGGCAGCAGCTGCCAATTCTTTGGCAGTTGCTTCACCAATTCCTCCTGATGCTCCTGTAATCAAGACAATCTTATCTTGTAATCTTTCTTGTGCTTTCAGTCCATATGACATGATGATTTGGAAGATTGAGAACGTTATCTGCGGTTATCATATCCCGCTTTCATTTACCTGCTAAAAGTTCGGTGCACCAGTTTGTACTCATAGTTAGCGCGCACTATAATTAAGGCTTGTACTCGGTTCATTTTCAAGTGCGAATTTGTGGAGTCAGTCAAACCATGATACCAATATCGTACCCATCACCAAGAGTGTCACAATTGGATGCTTACATATTAGACTCCGAGCTTTTTTCATTACTCAAAGAGAACCTTACGTCGGTGTTTCATCTTCATACTAATAAATGGTGGACTTATGATCAACACCCCGAATTATGGGATTTAATATTAAATGTAGTAATTTTCAAATTAACCTTATGGAAATCAGGATCATCGTATGGTCTTTCATTACAAAATTTAAAACTTGTCAACTTCAAAGATGGTAAGAAAATAGGGTATACGAAAAGATCAATCTTATTAGCAATCATAATTGGTGATTATTTATTCAGTAAGATTCAATCATACTTATATGCCACTGATGAACAGAGCAATTTCCCACTTTTCAACAGTCTTAAAGGTTTTATTATCAGACACAAAGACATGTTATTATCAAGAGTCAATAGTACGTTCAAAGTATTGAATTTAATCAATTTCCTCCTCTTTTTGGTTAGTGGTAGGTACCCTACATTAGTTCATAGAGTCTTGGGTATATCGTTAACACCTATAGTTACCGACTTACTTAAGTTTAATGGTGATAATGTGAACTATGAATTTCAAAACCGTCAATTGGTATGGAATGTAATGACGGAATTTCTTGTATTTATTGTACCATTATTACAATTGAAGAAATTACGTAAAATGTCTCAAAAATTATTATCACCATACAATAAGGCCCAAGCTCCTCAAGCTAGTCCTTACCAAACCCTTGCCCTGTCACAATGTGCAGTTTGTCACCACAACAAGGAGAAGTCTTTATTATCAGGAGAAAAGAAAATAGCATCAGTGTCATGTGATATAACTAATCCTTATATAACCAATTGTGGACATATTTATTGTTACATATGTGCAGCATCTTTATTATCATCTTCAGATTCCCTTGATGGGTCGGATGGATGCCTTCGTTGTGGAAGTAAGTTACAATGGATTGAAAAGTATGAGGATATAGATACTGATGGGATTTTAGTTGACTATGAAGAAGTTAGTGATGACGAAGAACAATTCGATGAAAAATCAGATCATCATGACACAAATGAAAAAGATGACCTAGAACCTGAAGAAGAAATTGCATCCGATCAACAAAGTGAATCTGAAGACGATGTTGAAGAGTTTGATCAAGACCAATTATTTGATGATGACGATGATGATTTCGATGATGAGTTTGATGAATTAATGTAGACTGGATAGCCTAATTGCAATATATTAATGATTTATATACAGTACCTGCCAATATATAATATTTATACTAATTGGAACATTTCTTCATTTATATCACCCATAAGTAATTTTATAGCATCAATTATTTTATCTAATTCTCTTGTAATAGTAGATGTCACCAAAATATAACTATATAACAATACATAGTCTTCATTGGATAATACCATATCTTTACCATTTTCGCTGGAATTTGACCTTGATCTGATCTCATTCAATTTATATAACATCCTATCCTTAGCATTCTCTGTTGAGGCTGGTTTACTAGGGATAGGGAACTGTAATTTCAATGAACTGGAGATCATATAAAAGATCAAGAAAATCCTATGTTCTAATTCATGACGTTCTTGTTCAATATACTTGATGACATATTCTTCATTAGCATTAAGGATAGGATCAACTTCAATCATCAATACCATATTATGATAAGCATCAATTATATTGGAAGTATGAGTTACTAATTTTTCATAGAAACTACTTGGAAATTTACCCTTTAACCTGAATTCTAATGGTGCTTGTTTGAGTAATAATTCTAATTCATTTAATAAACTATTCAATCCATTATCACCTTTTAAACTGATTAATTTATATTGACCTGAGATTTGATTATAAGAGTAATCTAAAGGATCACTATTCCAAATGATTCCTAGTCTTAACCAAATTATAGTTAATCCATTTTTCAATCTAATCCTAGCACTATTGGGTATAAATACAGATGCCATAGTGACAGCCCAAATAATTCCAATACTAACGGAAATAAATCTATGGAATGCAATTTCTCCTATAATTGGGGTATCACCACCTTCGTTATCATCTTCTTGATCATGTTGTTCAATAGTATATGAAAAAAGGGCAGTCAAATTATATGTCAATAAGATGAATCTACCAAATGGATTATTTTTCTTCCAATAGATAATTATATAGAAACATGGTAAACTTATCAAAAACCCAGTTAATCCTAATGCAAATGGATGTCCATCAAACGCTGACCAAATTATCCAAGCTATCATTGAACCTAAAAATGTTCCTAAAAATCTCCATTTAATTGTCATTTGTGTACCTCCTAAACTTTTATTCATCATAATACAATAAATCGTTAAAGCCCATTCACCTCTCCAAATATTGAAATATTTTTTAGTTGGTGGATAAAATGCAAATCCTGATAATACAAAAGCTCCTAAACCAACTCTTACCCCGAATTGAATATCAGTTCTTCTGAAAAACTTTAATAACGTCCATAATTTATAAGTATAATAATCTCTTTTGTCTTGATTAGTTTGGTAATTATACTGATTTTGAATAAATAGTAACGCATCATTTATATCACTTTGTTGATTTTGTTTAGGAGTATTTGAACTCCAAAAATTTAACCATTTCCAAGTTCTTTCATTATTTTCTTCATCTCTATTAACCTGGTCTTTATAGTCACCTAATGATTGTAAAAATACCAATAATTCTTTACCGAAAAGTTGTAATAACGATGAAAAATTCCCACAACATGCTGTAACTTCTTCCAAATCAGATTTGAAAAGGAAATCATTTTGGCTTTTGAATATTTCTTGATTATACAATTTTTCAAAAGATTTCAATTGTTTATCATCGAACAATTTGATAGCGATATTAAGTGATTTTTGGAACTTTAAGGTTTTAGTGAAAGAACCAATTGCATCATCGTCATCGAATGGTGTATCATTTAAAATGGTCTTGATAGTGAATATTAATGATTTCATAGATGGGGCAAGATAGTATACAAAAAGGTCAAATATTTGACCTGAATTTATAGCCACATAATCTAAATCTGTACCGGCTTGACTATTTTCAGTAGTCATATTTGACGTTGAACTACGTTCAGTAATGTTAGATGTATTAGCGATTTTGGTTAAATTTTCGATTGATTGTGATATTCCAATATCCGATTGGAAACTTTCAATACTTGCTGATGTGGACTTATTCTCATCTTCATGAAGTAAATGCCATTGCATTTCAGCTGAACTTCTTAATGCAAGTAAATGAGTTGATAAACTTTTAGTTATATTTGCTAGATTTTCCAATCTTTCCCACTCAGCTTCTTTACCCACTACGTACAATTCATATTTTGAATCTTTCAAATGTTTCTCCATACTACGAATCTTATTATTTAATTTATTGAACACTTCATTATCTTGAACACTTAATTTTTCACCAGTTAAAAATCTGTTAGCCACTAACGATAGTAATGATGACATAGTCGTATAACATTCACTTAAATCTTTCTTTAAAAGTTTAACTGCATCTTGTGGGTATATAGTATAACAAATTACTACGGTTATGATACAACCTATCACCACAATTCTTAAAGTAGAAGTTAATCTTTCAATAGGAACATCAGCTCCATTCAAACTCCCCTCTTTAATTATACAAGCAACTATAGAAATAGATGCTAATGAGCATGCAGTATTAAAAGTTTCTTGGTTAACTTTTTGTTTCATATAAGCCACCACACCAAGACTAGTAGAAGCAATTAATAGATCAATCCCATAACTAATTTCTTCACTACCATTAATAAAGAATTTAGATGATAAGTATCGACATACAAACGACACTATGAAACTGAAACTCAATGATATAAGTACATAAACTAAAGTAATATGCATTGAACCTTTAGTTCTTGAAGGATGGAAATAAACCACTACTGTTGAAACCACATGTTTAAAATCACTATTCCCTAACATGAGATTGAATGGTTGCCAATATACACCCAAAGACGCTATTAAATACGTAATGGAACACTTTAGTACATTTTTGAATTTCTCATCACTATATAGTTCAGATAGACGAGTATAACTATAATATAACAAAAGTTTTAATTTGTCTCTAATTGAAATATTCAGTTGTAATAACGGTTGAAGTGAATCAAACCTTTGATCATTGGATTCATGGACTTCATCCCTATCAATAGTGGCATTATCGAAACTTTCATAATTAGAATTAGCAAATGATATAGATCTATGAACCCTTTCACCAGATGAGGGTAGAATTACTGAACTTTTCCTGTGTAAATTACGATTATAAGAATTGGGATGATCTAGAATATAATTGATATGATACTCACTACTTCGTTGTTTCAAAGGTTGAGTTTCTGGTGATGTATTAGATAAATCAGCCATGTTATATAGTGACACAAAACCGCGCAATACTCATCAGATTTTATCTATTACTTGTAAATACTATACACGGAATACCACAGTTATTTCATTAATGACAATAAAATTTGGGCCCCTTTATTATCAGAGTCATTAGCCAATTGTTTCTTGATGGATTTCAAAGCTTTGGTCAATTCTTTTAATTTAGAATCTTTCAGAACTTGTAATACTTCATAAATTGCTACAATAACGAAAGATCCTTGACCTGAACACCAATCACCTAATTTATCATTAGATAAGATTTCATCTAGTGTTTTAATAGCAAAGTCTTTACCAACTCCTGGAATTGAATTTCCTGGAACATTGGTTAATTGTTTTTTATCTTGATCGAATACAAATTCATTACCATGAATCAAAGATTTCAATGATCTGGAGATGAATGGAACTTTATTAAGTAAATGATAATCTTCTAAAACATCACCTTTAATGACAGCATTGAAAATTTCATCAATTAATTGAATTCTTAATTCATTAACTTCTTCTGATGGGGTTAAAATAAGTTCAGTTAATGATTGAGTTGCAATATTTGATGAAAGCACATTTTGAATAGTAGTGTTTTCATCCTTGAATGATTTCAAGACATTTTCATAAACTTTAGGTAATGCTTTAGATAAAATTTCAGATTTTCTTTGATCTTGAGGTTTCTTGGATGTTTTAGCATATGCTAAAGTTTCATATCTAGCCAATTGTTTTTTAACTAAAGGATTGAAATATTTACCATTTAATCCTTTTAATAAATATAATAAAGGTCTACGACTGAATTTACCTTCAATAATTTCAGGTATCAATTCAGGAGTGAATAAATCATTAACAAAGTTTTTAGCCAATGAAACAGTATCATCAACGGTCATGAAAAGTGTGATTAAAACTAAATTACCATATTCATTTTTGATTAAATCTTTATTATGTGGTTTTAAAGTCTTTATTATGGTTTTACGTTCTTTGGCATTAGCAATGGCAATTAATGAACATGCAACTTCTGAACCTTCAGAAGTATGAACTAACTCAGCGAATTTTTCACCTAATAATTCTTGGAATTCTCTAATTTGACTATCATATTGTTCAATATCTGAAGTTAAAATAGTAGTGTATTCTTTCATGGCAGCATGTAAAATATTGAATCCAGTTGAACCTTTTTCAACTGATGCAGTGATAGTACCATTTAAATTAGTCATGATTAATTGTTTCTTCTCAGACAGTTCATTGATGATATCTAAAACAGTTTTATCTTTACCACTATCAGTGAAAACAGCATATTCAGCCCCCCAGAATTCTCTAATCATTTGTTGTCTTTGTTCACCAGTTGAGTATAAAACGAATAAATCTTCTACAACGTAAGCTCCTTCTCTATGTCTCATTAATTTACGTAACTTTCCATGTAATTCATCAACTATTAATTTTCTGGAATCTTTAGATCCATAATGTAATAATTTGATCAATAAATATTTCCCATAAGAGGATGTGGCTAATTGATAGTAGTTTCCTTTTAATGACTTGACAATGACTTCTCTTCTTTCTTTAGAACTATATTTAACCAAGGTTTGAACAACTCTTGAAGCATCATGTTTCAATACTAAATCTAAGATAACGTCTTTAGATAATTCCCATATTTCATTACTTAATTTATCTCTAACTTGTTTAGGTGGAGTTGGGTTGTTAACTCTCAATCTTTCCCATAAACTTTTAATCTGGTTAACTTCAACACCTGCCTTTCTTTTTAATTTACGTTCAGCTAATAATTTACGTTGTTCAGCGTGTTGTTCTTTAGATGATTTTTTATTTGGATCAGCAGTGTTTTCTTTATTTTCTTCTTCGTCGTCGTCATCTTCATCATTATCTTCATCTTGATCTAATTCGTCTTCTTCGTCATCTTGATCTAACTCATCGCTCTCTTCATCTAATTCATCTTCGCTCCCACTTACTTCACTGAGTTCTTCATCTTCACTAATTTCTTCACTTTCACTCTTATTAACATCAACTTGAACTTTGGCCTTTTTATTGACCTTTATTGGAGCTTCTGAACTTCTTTTCCCTCTAACTTTAGATCCCATATTGTGCTAATACTAAAATTTTCTGAACTTGTGAGATGAGATGCTTGAGACTCCACGACCATTTCTCATACTGTGAGTAAGGTCTGAGAGTACTAAGCTAGGTCGGAGAGTAGAGAGACTAATTTTTATGGAAATGGCTTAAATATCTGATACTATACCAATTGGTTTATAGTACCTACAAAATCAAATTTTTAAATCCGTACACCTTAACTGATAATGCCTGATCTTTTAATTTCTTCATGCTTATGTAATACACCCGTACTCATAGACTAAAAGTTAACCAAGCCATCTATTAATTGTGAATTCTACAAGATTTGAAATTCAAAAATAAATCCACAAACCCTTATTGCCTTCATACCCCCAAATACGAAACTAAATCCAGACCATGCCTAACTGGGTAAACACACCCGAACTCTATAAATCCGTTCATCCTTAACTCCAGTCTGGTGATCCCCACGAAATAGTGAGAAGGAAAATTTCCATCTTAGTAATGTTCAAATTAAATAGATCTGTAGCCAAATCAGTTAAGTTACCTTTAAACTACACTAGAAGTTTCAGTCAAACTTTGAAACTTCAACAAGTTCAAGAATTAACTTCATTCGAACAATATGAAAAATTAATTAAAAGTGATAAAGTTACTTTAGTTGATTTTTATGCTACTTGGTGTGGTCCTTGTAAAGCAATTGAACCATTTTTAAATGATTTAAGTGATAAAGTTAGTGATGTTAACTTTGCTAGAGTTGATGTTGACCAACAAACCAAAATTGCTGAACATAACGGTATAACTGCTATGCCAAGTATCTTATTTTATAAGAATGGTGAATTTGTTGATAAAGTCATTGGTGCTAATTTAAGAGCCATTGTTGATGGAATTGAAACTCATAGTGATGCCAATATTAAAGTTCATGATTAGTTAAACGAAGAGGTGTATGTACATAGTGTATATGTTAATGTATGTGCTTTGCTTTATAATTGATTAGTATTCGAAGCCAGGTGTTTGTGATGAGGTTTGGTGTTTTTGCCATCAATTCAATTCATGGTCATAGAACTATTATTTACTCATGAAATTGAATTGCTTCATACTACAATATCTCTGTTTGTGTACTAGGATCTAAATAATTCTAGTTCCCTTATCCTCAAAAACGGTGCGTCCCTCACAAATACTAGTGCGAAAGACGGTGGCGATCAATATACTTCACAATGGGTCAAGCTCCATCAGGAATGCCAGGAGGCGATAACTTCAATAAGAAGAAAGACGACAAAAAGAAAGAGAAACCAAAATATGAACCACCAGTAGAATCTAAGTTCGGTAAGAAAAGAAGAAAAGGTCCTGACACCGCAATTAAATTACCAAGTGTTTACCCAAGCACAAGGTGTCGATTAAAATTATTAAAATTAGAAAGAATTAAAGATCATTTATTATTGGAAGAAGAGTTTGTTACTAATCAAGAGGCTTTCCAACCAACTGAAGCCAAACAAGCTGAAGAAAGAGAAAATCTTGATGAATTAAGAGGGTATCCAATGTCAGTTGGAACCTTAGAAGAAATCATTGATGATGATCATGCCATTGTTTCAAGTACAGCTGGATCTGAATATTATGTATCGATCTTATCGTTTGTTGATAAAGGATTATTAGAACCTGGATGTACAGTATTATTACATCATAAAACCGTTGCCGTAGTTGGGGTTTTACAAGATGATGCTGATCCAATGGTATCAGTTATGAAATTAGATAAATCACCAACTGAATCATATGCTGATATTGGTGGTTTAGAATCACAAATTCAAGAAATCAAAGAAGCAGTTGAATTACCTTTAACACATCCAGAATTATATGAAGAAATGGGTATAAAACCTCCCAAAGGTGTTATCTTATATGGTGCACCAGGTACAGGTAAAACATTATTAGCTAAAGCGGTTGCTAATCAAACCAGTGCCACTTTCTTAAGAATTGTAGGATCAGAATTAATTCAAAAATATCTTGGGGATGGTCCAAGATTATGTAGACAAATTTTCCAAGTGGCAGCAGATTTAGCACCATCCATTGTATTTATTGATGAAATTGATGCCATTGGTAGTAAAAGATATGAATCATCATCAGGTGGTGAAAGAGAAATTCAAAGAACCATGTTGGAATTATTGAATCAATTAGATGGGTTCGATGATAGAGGAGATATTAAAGTTATAATGGCAACTAATAAAATTGAATCATTAGATCCTGCGTTAATTAGACCTGGTAGAATTGATCGTAAGATATTATTTGAAAATCCTGATCTGAATACTAAAAAGAAGATTTTAACCATTCATACTTCTAAGATGAGTTTGAATGAAGATGTTAATTTAGATGAATTAGTTACTTCAAAAGATGATTTATCAGGAGCTGATATAAAGGCTATGTGTACAGAAGCTGGTTTATTGGCATTAAGAGAAAGAAGAATGCAAGTAACAGCTGAAGATTTCAAACAAGCTAAAGAAAGAGTATTGAAGAATAAAGTGGAAGAGAATTTAGAAGGATTATACTTGTAATCCTGTGATGATAAGACATGTAAAGTATATACTTGCATAAACATAAATAACATATAAGTATCCCTGTATCTGTAACTTATCTTTGTCGATTTTCTACCCATTAGCTATACTAGCTGTCTCCCTAATCATTACGATTATTATTCAATAATCTTAAAATAAATAAAAACAAATTAAGTATATCTAAATATAACTTTATAGTAGCAGGAATTTCATCATCCAAATAACAAGTTTTCATAATTTCTTGAGTATCAATAAGAATATAAATAGAAAATATCACAGCACCTAACCCACTATAAATTAAGTTAGAAGTCTTGGATTGAGGGAAGAACATCATCATAAAACCAAATCCAATAAGGAACCAAACTCCCATAGAAGCAACATTTTGCCAACTTCTAAAATCATATTTAGTTTGGAAAGCAAAAACAGTTAACCCTATAAATACCACAAACGTTAATAATAAAGCTTGAACTACAATTTCAGTTTCAATCAAAGCACATGATAACCCAACTCCATAAGCTTCACATAACGTAAACCCTGATAATAAGATTAAATTGGTTGGATAAGATTTTGCTTTGAAATGTGTAGCTATCATGAATCCAATAGCACCAACTATAGAAACAAAGAATAACCACATATTATTAAAACACCATTGTTGGATCCCGGAATTAGAACGAATAATTAACCCTACTACTAAAGTACCAAAGATTTGAGCTGATAATAAAGCATAAACTTTCCTAATAAACATTTGACGTATAGGCAATTCACATGATGCTACATTAACAGAGTATTTGAAATCATCAGGGATATTATCACCATCAGTTCTTGTTTCTGGATTATCTCCATATGGAGGAGGTTGAGCAAATGACATTAATGATCAATTGGTGCGAACCCCTGATTAATTATAGTGAGGTTTACGAGGTTCAATGGTCATTTGGGGCACAATTACTAATTTAGCCCCTGATTCGTATTAGTCTAAGCCTTACTCGTAAACTGCAGTCTAGAGTCCAGAATAATACTGTATGTTATGTAATGCTATATATGCTTAATACTAGCATACCTTATTTATTTCTATAAATCCGTTCCCAATCCCATGACCTGTTTTGTGTAATTTTGTGTTATACGTTAGTATAATTTTGTGTTATACTTTAGTGTATCATTTGTGAAAGTATTTGTATAATATTTGTATAATATTTGTGTAATTATTTGTGTGACCATAAATTGATACACACTAGAAAAGACACTTAACCTTCGCTTCGCTCAGGTTCAGTATCTTCGCTCAGTTTTCCGCAATTACTGGTGCCTCAACCTTCTTACCTACCTTAATCCTTAACACCGTAGCATCTTTAAACAGTACTTGTTTCCTACATAAAGGACATAGCCCTATCCCACGTCTATGAGTTTGACCTCGAGCTGTGGAAGAAGAAATACTTTGTTGAAGACATTCTAAGCAAAAAATATGACCACATGAAGTGGCAGTGGCATTAGTGACCTCATCGAAGCAAATCGGACATTGAACATCACCTAATTTCTTAGTTATCTTATGATCAGTCTTAGAAATCAATTCATTAGTCTCTTTAATGATCTCTATTAAATCATCATCACTCTCTTCCGATAAATTAACTATTTCACTCATTAGTAAATGGAATTTTAACAATAAGATGACGTGCCGGCAAGTTATGCTATGTTCCCTAATTCGGTGCGCGAATTCCAACACCAGCCAAGTAAGTTTCATTTCAGCAAAACATAATTTCCCAAAAACCGGTTTTGTGGTTCAAAATACATTTATCGAGTACAATACCATTAAGTGACACAAACCCAAAAATTTGTGATTTTAAAACCATTCCAAACCGACAAATTTACTAAATTAAGGTTTGAATCGATCGGCGATTAAATTGAACCTCGAGAGTCTCCCGCATTTTACAATCTCGAGGAATCTATTCCAACAATAGAGTTTAGTTCAAACATAATAAAAGTCATGGCTAAAGACCATAGTAATCCTTTGGCGGTTACTTTACCATACCAGTTCACCACGCCCAATGATTACCCCACCGAAGTGTTAGCTACGAGGTTTCAAGCTTGGAGGTCAATCATTAAGGATATTGTAAGTTATTTAAAAGAGTATAGTAGTGTACAAGAAGAGATAGTTCGTCAACAAATTAGATTACAACAAGCAGTAGGGATTAGTGCCAAGTCTGTGGCTGTAAATCATGGTGAAACTTCTAGTGGTAATCGTCATAGTAGTAATGGGAATTATAAAGAAGTAGATGTGGCTGAAATTGATAGATTTTTTTTACCAATTGGTAATGGATCTATTCAAGATTTACCAACAATTTTAACTCAATATCATCAACAAAATGTTACTAATAGTCAAAAGACTTTAAAAGAATTAAATACCATTATTATCCCAAAATTTGAAGAATTGAGGAAAGATTTATTAATTAAAATTAAAGAAATTAAGAATTTACAAAATGATTTTAAGAATAATTTAGGTAAAGAAGTTGTTGAAACTAAGAATTTATTAAATCAATATTATCAAGCCATTGAATTAAGTAATAAATTAGAACATGGTCATCAAATTAATGAATCAAATACTTCAGATGTAAGTAAATATGATCCATATTTAGTTAAAATTAAATTAGATCGTCAATTAAAACGTCAATTACAAGAAGAAAATTATTTACATCAAGCTTATCAAAATTTACAACAAGCTGGTGGGAAATTAGAGAGTATAATTGTCATTGAAATTCAAAATTTCTTTTCACAATTTTTGAATTTAATCAATGATGAACATTCAACTATTCCAAATTTTTTGTTACCCAATTTCCAAAATGGATTTTTATCTAAAGAATCAACATTTGAATGGGATTCTTTCATTTCTAAAAACATCCCATCAACTTCAGGTATTCATGCAGTTGGTACATCTAATTCATCAATTAAAAATGGAACATTTATTGATCTTAATTTTGGTTCAAGAAAATTCAATGATTTGATTATCAATAATTATAACCTGGCATTAAATTTAGCTATCAGAGAGGGATATTTAGAAAGAAGATCTAAATTCTTAAAGAATTATTCAAAGGGATGGTACGTGTTGACATGTAATTTCATCCATGAATTCAAAACTAATGATCGTAAAAAAGATCAAATTCCAATTCTTTCAATTCCTTTAGATAGTTGTCAAGTTAGTGATCATTCAAAAGATGATGGTAAAACCGGTGGAACTTATAAATTTATCCTTACATCTAAACTGTCGAATGGATTAATGCATAGAAATCAGAATTGGGTATTTAGAGCTGATACTTATGAAAAAATGATTGGATGGTATGATGATATAAAAAATTTAACTAGTTTACCAACTCCATCAGCTAGATCAAGGTATATAAATAAGAAATTGAAGTTAGATACTCATTTAAATCCTAATTTAGTTATGAGTAAATTATCAAGAACATCGACGGTTTTATCCAATACTTCTAATAAAAATACATTAAGAACTGTGGATAGTTTTAATAGTAAAAGAACTAGTGTAGGACAGAAAAGATTATCATCAACATTTTCAGCTAAGAATAATGCTAATAGTCCTAAATTGAATCATTTAATAAATAGTGATGGGACAATAATAACTCCTGTTGATAGTAATGATGTTAAAGACCGCACCAATGAAAGTCATACCAATGAAAGTCATACCAATGAAAATCAATTACAAAATCAATCACAAACACAAACACAAAATCAACCACAAACACAACCTTATTTATTACCTGGACAACATCAAACTCCACAATCATTACCACAAAGAGGTCCACCATCAGCTCAACAACCTCAATCAGGACCAGGCCCAGTTCAAATCTTACCTCCAAATTTCGTCCAAGGATATTACATCAACGCTAATGGACAACAAATCCAACAATTTTATGACCCAATTCAACAACAATATTTCACTATACAACCACAACCACAACCTCAAGGTCCACAACCTCAATATTTCCCTACCAGTCCTCAACCACAATCACAACCATTTCAAACTTCATCTCCACAACCACAACAAGGATATTTCCCAGTAAGTCCTCAACCACAACCTGTACAACAATTTAGACCATCATCACCTAACCAAACAGGGTTCTATTATATGGGACAAATGCAACCACTGCAATCTCAAGATTATACATTTGGTGGTAATTTACCATACCCTACCGAACATCATGAAGGTGAACATCATGAAGGTCATCAAGAACATCATGAAGGTGAACAACCTCATGGAAATGTACCTGAGATTACTACTGATCATCAAGAGTCCAGTGCACCAACTGAAGACACTAAAAGTGAAGTTAAAACTGCAGTGGATCAAGTTGATGATGTTAACAACAGTGTATCTAAATTAAGTATTTAATGTATTATATTAATCTCTTATATAGATGTAGGTCTTCTATTGTCTAGCATCTTACTGGGTATCTCTTACCAGGTAACTCTAGCTTAGAGTGGTGAAGTAAAGAGAATAGGCTTTAGATGACCCACGACAGAGAAGTATGTGCAGACACTGACAACATATCGATACTCTTGTAGCTGCTCTTGTAGCTGCTCTTGTAGCTGCTCTTGTAGCTGCTCTTGTAACTGCTCTTGTAGCTGCTCTTGTAGCTGCTCTTGTAGCTGCTCTTGTAGCTGCTCTTGTAGCTGCTCTTGTAGCTGCTCTTGTAGCTGCTCTTGTAGCTGCTCTTGTAGCTGGTAACTTCAAGGTTCAGAGATAGAGACAATTCCCTTGAATGAGGTCTTCACTCAAGACTTCACTCAGTCACTCCCTTAGTTCAGAGCTCAGTAATCTACGATTATATATTCAAGTTAATGCTAATTTACATTAGTTCATGTTTATTAAAGTCCAAATTGTTTAAACAACAACACCGGAGTTAGAAGCAATTCTTGGCCATAAATCAGCACATTCTTTAGCAACTGGACCAGTGATAGCAGAACCTTTCATTTCACCTTTTGGATTAACAATAACTCCAGCATTATCTTCGAAATATAAATATACACCATCCTTTCTTCTCCATGGTCTTGATTGTCTAATGACAACAGCTGGCATAACTTTCTTTCTTAATTCTGGTTTACCTTTTTTAACAGTAGCCATAACCATATCACCGGCTGAAGCAGCTGGTAATCTATTTAATCTGGCACCGAATCCTTTAACGGCTAAGATATATAAGTTTCTAGCACCTGAGTTATCAGCACAATTTACAACGGCACCGACTGGTAAACCCAACTATAATGTTAGTATTTGAGGGGGGATTAGTGATATGGATGGAGTGTGGACTAAGGACTCTACAATTTTGACTACAATTCTGACTACAATTTTGACTACATTTTTGACTACAATTTTGACTACATTTTTGACTACAGGTATACTCACTACTAAGTACAAGTAGAGCACCAAGTATGGTACTACGTATGGTACTATCATACCTGACTACTAGACTGTAGCCATGACTCTGTGATTTGAAATTTGGGTCTTGTGATGACTTAAACTTAAATACTTTACTAAAACCTAACCAATTTGAATGGGAAAAAAACTACTGGTAATGTCCAACTACTCTTCATACATATATCACCACTATTCATATATTTAAACACTATTACATACACTCATACGAAATTTAGTTCCTTGAGACATGATTAATATTCAATAGTTGTAACTGAAAATTTTTTTCAATTCTGACTACTCGCAGTGAGAAATGTTAGTCGTGGGGGGTTCAATTGGGGAGCGAGGTGATTAACCCTAAATGAGAATTCACAGTCACGGAAAATCATTGACATCCAAGTAGTGGCATACACAACACTGAGGGTACATACCACTGAGGTCGACGCCAAGGACGTGGAAATGCTAAGGACGTGCCCTTGCTAATAACGGACGGGACGGGTAACATTCCAAATTGAGCTAAACATTTAAATTTCAAACATACACGAACTAACCTAAATTGGGAAGCATATATTATTAAATAATTCGTTCTCTTGCATAGATCTTACCCAATTGGGTTTAATTTATCACGTAAATGGAATTAACCATGTTTTGAATTTCAAGGGTGTAAACAAACATAATGTTTTGTTTAGACGAGTTCATGCCAGTTACCCTTACTTACCGCTGTTGAACCCCCCTTATGGTACTACACGCTGGTACTACACGCTGGTACTACACGCTGGTAGTATTTCAGTATAGGGGAAGTTTAAGCGTTTTACGTTACTGTAAATCTCGAGATTCTCACAGCAAACTAAATGAGAGGGGATAACTACTAACAGAGTTTAAACTACTACGATTTTAAGATAATTAACCCATATGCATTATTAACGTTGAATTATATAACGTTTTAAGTATTAACAACTTTTAACCCACCTTTAGTTACCATATCAGGTAATGAACCATCACTTAATCTTCTTCTACCATAATCTTCAGTTGGATAAGGTAATCCATTATTATTATCAAATTCAGGATTTTCAAACATAAAATCTTCATTTGAATTAAAAGAATTAGAATTACCACTCTGTTTTTGTGTATGCTTTGATTTTATTGTTGAACTTTTCGTCATAAATGGATTTGGTGTAATGGTTGTATTATAATCCGATTTATTAGCTGGTGGTGGATAATCATTTGATAAAGTAAAATCATCCTTTTCATCATACTCTTCGTCATTATGTTTCCTCTTATACCAGAATAAGATAAATGCTAATAATCCAATCAATCCAACTCCTGCTATAGATCCAATAACAATCCCAGCAATTGCACCGCCACTTAATTTCTTTGATTTATGTTGATTGGAATTAGAATTAGAGTCATCATTAGAATCTGAATCTGAAGTGGATGATGAAGTTGGTCCTGATGTGGTGGTAATGGTTTTAATTGTTCCTGAATTAGTTACAGTTGATACTAAAGTTGGTGCAGAACTTGAGGCATCATCACTTGAAGCTTCAGTACTTGAAACCAGATCTGATGAAGTTTCTGATGAACTTGTAGCTGAAGTTTCTGATGATGATTGTGTAGTACTTGAAGATGATTTCGATGAAGAACTAGAACTTGAACTTGAAGAAGTTTTAGAACTAGTAGTACTTTCAGGAGCATCTGATCCTTCAACACTACTATCTTCATAAATTAAGAAATATCCAGATCCTCCACAATTTTCATAAGTATAACCTTGACAAGGAGTATCACAATTAGAAGAATCAACCTCCTTTATATCGTCCAAGTTAGTATTACCACAATAACATGTCAGACCTGAGATCAATGCAGCATATTTTGATCCGTCACATTGTTGTTCACAATGTCCACTACTTTGATAAATATATTCATCACTCATAGTAAAATAGCTTCCAACTGAACTCTTGGAATAACATCCTAATTTACTAAAACTACTCCCATTTGTAAATTTTAACCACAAGATCAACAACACTATTAATTGGTTCATCTTATGTTGCTTACCTTAATTAATCGAATATTTCAAGTTTTTTAAAAGTATACTAATCCTAAAGTTATACTACAATAAGTAAGGGTATCAATGGGTTTTATATGACCCGAGTAATGTTGGAATAGTTAACAAAAAGTTGATTTCTAGTCGAAAGTATTGAACGATAGAAAAGAAAATTTACAGACAATTTTTTAAATTTCAAAAACCCTCAGAAAAAAAAAAATAAAAAAACTTTATTGGAATGTAAACAAAAACTTTCCACTGATTTCAGGATTAATGTTAAACTTTATTATATAAATAGATCTGGTAAGTGTACCGATCTGCCTCCTTACATTGGTGTACAGTATATTACATAGTTAAAGGCTTAATTATACATATTATACATCACTATATAAAATGTACTAGAGGTGTTCTAATTATAGAGTCCTACACCGTAAATTGCAACTTGATGGACGAGGGTAGTGCAATGGAAATTTATGAGTTTTTAACTTAATGGGGTTACAACATTATATACGAATTAAGAATCGGATTTACAAGTTTTTCCGATTAGCAACCATATAGGTGAAAAAATATTACTAGGTCTGATAACCTTTAAAAAATAACCCCTATTAGGATCAGAGGGTCGAGAAAGTTTGTGGTTGAAATCGACACAAATTAAGGTGTGTTGTCCTATATTATGCGGGGCCACGGGACTTCGAATGAGGTTTCCGAATGTTTTAGTTTACGAACATATCTATTTACGATTGTTATTGGAACTAAGTATTTGTTTTCAATTACGGTGGACCATCTTTACGGGGCCAGGCCTCTATTTTCTTTACTTGATGCATTTAAGGCATACTGCATAGCCCTTACACTTGACCTAACTTGTACCTTGTCTATGCATTAATGGCACTATAGCTGTGTTCTTTCTACAATATATTCATTCGCTCAAGAGTAAATACTTCAAAGTAACACCTTACCCATATCGTTTATTAAAAATTAATTATTATATAATTATCTATCATAGTCATTGCTTTCATAATATTTACAGTCTCTATTAACTATGAGAAAAAAAATTCTTCTTATTTGCTTCACTTGGAGTTCCAGGATTTGAATTATATCCCATTGCAACAGTATTTAATGATAATTTTTCTAATTGTTCTAAAGATTTATCTTCTAATCCTCCATTATTATTATTACCATCATAATAATTATAATAATATCCATTCATTTGATAAGGTGGATATTGATACATTGGATTTGGAGGATTCATAGTTTTGGTATTAATATTAGCATTCATTAAATTTGGATTCATACCATTAACTCCATTACTAGGTGGTCTAACTGTTCTTTTCCTTGAATTTGATCTATTTAATCTATTACTTGATAATCCAACTTCATCCATTAATTTTTTATAAGGTTGATAATTATTAATATTAATTTCTAATAATAATCTTCTAATTTGTTGAATTATAAATTTTTGATAATCTGGTGATTCATCATTTAATATTAATGGATTAGTTAAGATTTTATGAATGAATAATGGTCCTGCATGATTATCATTACTTTCAGTTAAAATAAATTCTAAAACTTCGGATGGTGGTGAAATATGATTATTAAATTTACCAAATATTTTTTCCATAATTAATTTCTTTGGAGCTAAATCAATTCTATTACTTAAAATTTTTAAAATCGTTAAATTAGATAATTTATGAATACATAATTCTTGTAAATTATCAAGTAATTTATTTGTTAATAATTCATAACGTTTATCAACTTGAGTTGAAGGTTGAAATGTATCTAAAAACCAAGTAATTAATAATGATCCATTAGGGTTAATAATTAATTCATTACAATATTCAATTATAAGTGAACTGATTAATAAAATTTGTTCATTAGTTAAATAATTACTAGTTTCCAATATAGTTCTAATAGATCTTGAACCAAATCTACCAAAACTAATTTCTAAGAAATTATCTAAAACTGATTCAATAATAAAATCATTATATGGTGAACCAAATTTAATACAACCTTGAATAACATAATTCCCAAATTGATCATTAAGTAATTTAACACTATAAGGTTTTAAACTTGAACCAATCAAATATTTTTGTTGTAAAGAATCATGATCTTTAGAACAAACATTAATAATTTTTTGAATGGCCCAAGTCCCATTTTTATGAATACTTAATTGAGTTAAATAAGGTGAAATCTCTTTAATCATCATTAATTTGGTTAATGGGGACTTTAATAATGTAAAGATTTTTTGAACAATAGTATTACCTAAATAATCATAACATAATTCAGGTAATTCATCGATCATGGCAATACATAATTCATCTAATTCTTCTTGTGACATTTCTTCGTTAACATTACCACCATATTGAGCATTTTGTTCCATAATTTCTAAACTTTTACGTAATTCACGTAATTTAGGTGCATCAAATTGTCTAATTGGAATTGGTTCAGGTAATAATCCAAAATTATCTTGATAATTTGTGTTTGGATAATTAACACATTTTTCGATCAAACTCATTATTTTATTGATATCACAAGTGTTATTAAGTTGTTTTATATTATTGATTATATCAGGTTGAATTTTTAAAATGTCTGTTGGTTGAGTTTGGATCGAATTAGTGTGATTAGATTGGACTGAATTTTGTTGAAGGTTATTCGATTGTTGGATTTGAGTTTGTTGGATTTGAGCCAGTTGAATCTGACCTGGTTGAATTTGAGTTTGTTGGATAGTAGTTGATTGAATAACTGGTACGGCTTGAACATTAGCTCCTGGTGAAATATTAGCAGGAATTGTCCCTGAAACAGGAACCGTAACTGATGCAGGAATAGATCCTGATGCTGGCAAAGAACCTTGAGCTGGTGATAAACCTGGTTGAATGCCTTTTATGGATCCTTGAATTGATCCAATTGGACTCATTTCTAATGATGCAAATGCAATATACAACACATGACCTGGAATTAATTCATAATGATTGAAAGTTGCTTTTATATTCATAGCAATTTCAATTGAATAACATTCAATTAATGCACTTTTACTGGTCCCACTATAAGTTTTAATACTTGAAATCCCTTGATTTCTTAATAAATTATATAATTTAACTGCATTGAAAAAACTTGGTACATTATCAAATAATAAATAACTAGTTGGACCTAATGAAGGGTTTTCAAAACTATTAGTAACAATAGTTTTAAAAAATTCTATGTCATCTAATAAAACTGGTTGATATGAATTATATGATGATTGAATTTTCAAATCTGGTATACCTGAAAAAGTTTGAGCTCTATGTCTTGAAGTTGTGGGGTTATCAAATCTACCAATATCACTATCAAGGTTACTTATAGCTGAACTTGGCACGGATAAATTGGAATAAACATTAGTTGTAAATGATCTATTTCTATTAACATCCAAATCGTTACCTGAAGTTGGATTAAAATTTTGACCATTTAAAATTGGACTAACATTATCATCATCATTCCAAATTGAATTACTTGAAAATAAAGATCCTGATCTAATCCTATTCCCTGATAAGAAATCTGGAGAAGTTGAAATATTAATTTCATTGGATATTGATAAATTATCATTATTGGTTGACATTAATGGGGAAGTTGAAGTTGATAAACCATAACCTGGATTAGTTGGTAAATTAGTATTAGTATTAGTATTTAAAAAACTTGAAGGTAAAGTCCCAGCTCTACTTCTTCTTGAAGTACCAATTGAAGGTGTTAAAGATATTGAAGGTGGTGATTGACTATTATTACTCATAATTTTGATTTAATTTAATTATTACTAACTCTAATAATATAACCAATGATTCGCCACCTACTAGACAAATCTAATAATAGGTAGATGGATCAGATTGACAGTTTTAAGTTTCGTATGAACTCTTAATTACTTGATTAGAAACTGAACAATAAAGGTTGTTTTGTCCAAATGTTTAATAAGTAGGTTCCACAAAAACGATTAAGGTGTCGCTTTTCTCAAATTTTTCAATCGGTTTTTGTGGAATTGAAAATAGGAGAAGATTTCGAGACTAAGAAATTGAGAATATTATCAAGTACAATGGCTTATGGTTATGATTTGGTGGGACAAACTCGTGTGGAAATTCATATGATAAGCAATGTTGCGATTATTATTTGAGTGTTTTAACTTATAAATTGACATCATCAATGTAACCTCTTATATGGTACAATTTATTCTGTATAGAGCCTTGTCGAGAATTACGTGTAAGACCGCAGTGGTACCAGGGGCGCGTCAAAATAAGGCTAGGTATTGCTGCGGTACCCTGTTGTGAACCCCAGCCATTGGAAATATGACAGTAGTGTCTTTATTATTTCTGGTTTATATTATAAAGTTATCTTTAATCAAGTTCAATAATGTTCTATACTTTGGATAAAATGTTCCACGCACTACTTTTGAATTGATATCTCTCCATAGTACTGAAGACAGACTAAATTCATCGCGCATTTGTACAGTTGAACCTCATCAATACTACCATCTTTAAATACCTTTAGTACCAACCCTTTCATTTAACACGACCAATTCCAACATGAATAATGACTTCATAAGGCAATTCAAAACGGCAATCAAACAAAAGAACGGATCACAATTAAACAAATTATTAGAGATTAATAGACATGATGGTCCACAAATAGCACAATTATCAGAACCTAATGAATTCGACTTATTTGATATCGATGAAAAGTTTCAAAATGTCATAAAGTACTATCTCAAGTTATTGAAATCCATCTATATCACTAACGAAATCAAAACCTCATTTGTTAATTATAATGAATTAGTGCTAAATCTTAATAGGTTTGCAGAGAATCAGAATAATTGGATAAACATAACGTTGATCAAGTGTTGTAAAGAGTTGATCGGGATTTATTCTGTAATGGAAAAATCATTCCCTGAAGAAATTGTCACTACTCATTCGAGTGAAATCATCAGTAGCAAGAAAATTAGTTCATTAGAAACTTTGGCTAACACCATTAACAAATCATTCAAATTATCACTTAATGACAAAAACCTTCAATTGAATGAGAGTAAAAGAATCGATATTTATTTCTTCTTAAGTTGTCTCATAAAGATCTACTTCAAATTAGGTAATATAGAATTAGCCAAATCTATTGAAAAAGCTTTAAAGGGTACAAGATTCGAACTCCCTAAGTTAAATAAATCATTAACTGACAAAAATTCAGCAATCATTTACCTTTACTATAGTTCCATATTATCATTAGATGACTCGAACTTTAAAGAATGTCAGGACAAATTAACTACTGCATTGAATTTGATGTCTTATACTAATGATAAACAATTCATAGAACATCAATTCCAACAAATCATGATATTGTATCTTCCATTAAACTTATACAACGAGAAGAGATTACCTAAAGCTTATATTTGGGAACAATTCCCTGCATTGAATTACATGTATAATGACAATTTTTTCAAATTCATAAAATCGGGAGATATTGCCAAGTATAATACATTTATGGAACAAACTCAATCGTTTTTACTCAAAACCAACCTTTACTTACTATTTGAAAATTTAAAACAACTTTGTTATGTATCATTTATTAAGAAGATTGTAAATATTCATAAGAGTTTAAATAATGATCCAAAATCCAATCATATAATTCCATTCAGTGCATTTGAAATTGGGTTCAAATTCCTAAAATTGGATTGGAACTCAGATCAAATTGAATGTATTTTAGCAGGGTTAATTGCAAATGGTAAGATCAAAGGATATTTATCTCATGGTAATAAATGTATTGTTTTATCGAAGACTGTTGCATTCCCATGAAATTTGAGCATGAAGTCGGAGTAAATCACAAAATTTATAAACAAACAGAATTTATAACGCCTACATCATGGTACCCATTGCAAATAGATTAATGTATAATGAAATTCATAGTGCAATACTGGATCACCCCTCTATACAGACACGGTACAAATAAGTGCGTATAAAAATTTTCTCATCTCGAACATTCTCACCTTATTAGAAATACAGGTATAACTAACTTTCTTAAGTATATGATAAATAAACAACTAAAGAGCCTAAACATTCATAATGTCATTCATAAATATTTGCCGTGATAATACCGATCCATTTTACCGTTATAAAATGCCTCCAATCCAATCCAAGGTAGAAGGTAGAGGTAATGGTATCAAGACTGCAATTGTTAACTTAAGTGAAGTTGCAAGAGCTTTAGGTAGACCACCAACTTATGTTTTAAAATTCTTTGGTCACGAATTAGGAGCACAAACCAATGAATCCCAAGATCGTTATTTAATTAATGGGGTCCATGAAGCAGGTGAATTACAAGATTCATTAGATGGTTTCATTAACAAATTCGTTTTGTGTCAATCATGTAAGAATCCTGAAACTGAAATTCAAATCAAGAAAGGAATTTTACAAAAAGATTGTAAAGCTTGTGGTCATTTATCTATGATTGACTTAAGACACAAATTATCATCATACATTTTGAAAAATCCACCAACCGACAAAAAAGGTAAGAAAAAATCCGCCACTGCCACTGCTAATGTTGTTGGAGGTGGTAAATCTATTAGTGATTTAGCCAAAAATGATGATGGTGCTGATACTTCTGCTACTGGTGATCTTGCCACTGTAGATGAAGATGATGATGATGATATTTTAACTAAAAAAATTAATGCTGAAGCCGCTGCTTTAGGTGATGCCAAAGTTGAAGAAGATTATGATGATTGGGCTGTAGATATGTCAAAAGAAGCTATCGAAGCTAGAGCAAAAGAATTAGATAACTTAACTATAGATGATTCTAATGAATTCAATCAATTAGGTGAATGGTTATTAAAAGAATCAAAAGATTCTAAAGATGATTTACCATCCGATATTGATATTTATAAAAAAATCATGGAATTAGATATCTTGGATAAACCTGATACCGTTCAAGTTTTAGCACAAACTTTATTCGATGATGAAATAATTGACCAAATTGAAGAACATTTAGGTTTATTGAAGAAACTTATTAATGGTCAATCTGAATTTGAACAAGCGTTTTTAGGTGGTTTAGAAAGATACATAGGTTTAGAAAATCAAGGTTTGATTGAAAAAGTTCCAAAGATTTTAGTCACTGTTTATAATAAGGATTTAATTTCTGAAGAAGTTATTTTACATTGGGGAACTAAAGTCTCAAAGAAATACGTAGCCAAAGATATTTCTAAAAAAGTTAGAAAAGCTGCTAAACCTTTCATTGCTTGGTTACAAGAAGCTGATGAAGAAAGTGATGAAGAATAGATCTTATTTAGGATAAGTTTAATGTACAGAATCGTTTATAACAAAATTGTCTCTGATTTGTCATTTATTCTACTATACAATATATCAAGTTTAACCTATTTATTTTTTATTTGACTTCCCATTAAATTTTGGTGGCATACCCATCGGTGGCATACCCATTGGTGGCATTCCTGGCATTCCTGGTGGCATCATACCAGGAGGCATTGGTGGCATACCTTGAGGCATCATTCCCATAGGTGGCATACCCATTGGTGGCATACCAGGCATTTTAGTTGTTTGACTTGCAGTCTTTGCAGAATTCATAATAGATTTCATAATCTTTTGTGGGTTGAATTCACCTCTTGTTTTATCTTGTTTGTGACAGTAGGCAGTCCAAGAAAGTTCATCAAATCCATAATTGAAATAATCAGATATATCGGCACCCGGTATTCTCCAAGGTTTGTCCTTTAATTTCTCCAAGTCTACCAGAGTTAAGGGTTTGCCATCTAATTCTGCGACCTTATTTATATCTAATGATGTTTTATTATCTTGATTGTTAGACACAATTGTCGTTGTTTCTGTTGTCTCAGCTGGAGTTTCTTTCTTAGGTTTAGCTTCAGATGCACTATCGCCTATAACAATATCAATATCATCATCTGAACTTTCTTCTTCTTCATCGTCGTCTTCATCTTCTTCTTCTTCATCTTCTTCTACCTTTTCCTTTTCTTTGGCTTCAGCCAATTCTTTTTCCTTTTTATCTGAATCATCTACACTGGTGACTTTTTGCTTCTTGGTAGCAGGTTGATCATCATCAGATCCATAAAGGTAAGCGTCATCATCATCAGAATGTGCCATCTTGTCTTCAACAAATAATAGGTGCGAAGTTTTTCGCAATCTTCACAAGACATCCAATCGAGACAAAGTCCCCAACGCAAACCCCAAAGGATTTAGAGCCAACATTATCAGTAATTGATTCATTCCAAAGCTTGTGATTTATCAATTTTGAATTGTTTATAAAGAAATTGGGTCTCATTCGTCATTGGAAGTTAATATGGTTTCCGAAAAATCTACTAATTCCAAGTATGATACCAGTATTGAAGTGCAGGGTGACGATGAAGTGAAGGCCAAATTCAGTTCTGATAAAGGTTTGGTCAATACTAAAACCAAATCGTCGCCCTTGTTATCTTCAACTCCACCTACAGTATCTAAAGCTTTGGTTAGAGCATATCCATATTTATTAATTGTCAACAAATTCTTATCAATAGTCACATGGACCAATGATGATTATTGGATTAATATAATAATCATTTGTAGTTACACAATGGCTGTATTGTATTTCGAAAGTCTAGTCACATGGTTTGGCCATTTAATCATAGTGGGATTTATCACCTTGTATGCATTATTAAATAATAAAATTTTGGAAGAGGCAAATTTAAATCCTACTTTAGATGAAGTAATTCAAACTTTGACTACAACTTGTTTGAAATCTGATAGATTATTAGATCCAATAATTTCATTATCATTAACTGGTTACGATATTAAAAGATTATTATTTACCACTGTATTCTTATCACCATTTTACCTTATCATAACATTTTTATTGATTAAACCAAGAACTATTTTATTAATTGTTGGATTATATTTATTAACCTATCATTCATCTTACCTGACAGTTACACGTAAAATGATTTGGAAAATAAAATTAACTAGAATTTTGTTCTTTTATTTAACTGGGTTAGATTTCCTGAAACAGAGAAATCATTCATTATTTGCAGCTGCATTTGCTAAAGTTAAAAACAACTCAAACCTTAACATAAACCCATTGAATAGTGAAAATAATAAACCAGTCAGGTTTACTTACGTTATTTATGAAAATCAAAGAAGATGGTTAGGTATTGGATGGACTTCTAATTTATTGAGTTATGAAAGAACTCCATGGACTGATGAATTTTTAAATGAATCATCATCAATTGAATCATTTCAATTACCTAATGCAGAAAATCATAATGATTACGCTTTTGGTCAAGAACAACTGCTGCAATTATCTTTTAATAATGCAAGATGGAGATGGGTTGATAAAGCTTGGAGATTAGATTTAACTAATGATGGAGCTATCACATTACCAAATAATAAAAGATCAAAAACCACAGCTAACCCATCAAGTGACGAAGGATTCATATATTTTGATAACACTTGGAAGAGAGCATCAACTGAAGATTCTTATTCTAAATATACTAGAAGAAGAAGATGGATTAGAACTGCTGAATTAATCTTCAACGACGATAATGTTGATGATTCAATCAATACTAGTGTCTTAGAAGATGAAAAGAAAGTCAAGAAGAGTCTTAGATTCGCTGATGACAATGAAGATAATGAAATTGATCCTATTGATGACCATAGTAAAATATTAGATAAATTAGATGGGAGTCCGGAAAATGTCGCAAAACAAGCATTAGATCCAGTATTGACTGAGATTAATGAAATTGAAGATATCAAGGCCGGTAATGTCGTATCAGATATAAATGAACCTCTTGAAACATCAAGTATTGTTGACAGTAAAAAGAATGAATAATTAATATACGTGTAGTTATGTTGTACTTGTAGTCTTAATTCTCTAGTGATCTCTTGATGTTGGCGTAAAAGATCAAATGTTGTAGATAGATATGAAACGTGCTTGAATTGAGACAAGTTAATCGGATATTTGCAACCGGTGTACCTTGATCTATAACCGATAATACTATTAGTTGGATAAGTAAACATGACGTAACTTTAACTATATCGTACGACTACGTTACCTTAATAAACAATCATGTCACAATATTTCACGGAGTTCACCGAATGCCTATTGCGCAATGTCCAATCCGATAAGATGTCGGGGTTGCTGAAAATATCCTATAAAAAGGGACAAATATCTTTTAATTAATTAATTCAAGAAATAATTATAATGTCACAATTACTTGAATCCAGTTACGGTAAGGCTAATGTTAAATTCTTGAAAGTAAAGAAAAATCCATCCAATCCTAAAATTCAAGATGTTTTAGAAGCTAATGTTCAAGTATTATTAAGAGGTGATTTCGATATCTCATATACTAAAGCTGATAATTCACCAATCGTTCCAACTGATACTGTTAAGAATACTATTTTAGTTGAAGCTAAAATGACTGATGTTTGGCCAATTGAAAGGTTTGCTGCTCATTTAGCTAAACATTTCACTAATAAATATTCCCATGTATCAGGAATTGAAATAGTTATTGTTCAAAGTAGATGGAGTAAATATGAAGTTAATGGTAAATTACATGATCATTCTTTTAGACATGAAGGTCCAGAAACCAGATCAACTATTTTAGATTATACTAGAGCTGGTAATGTTTTAAAAATCACATCAGGTATTAAAGATTTAACTGTCTTAAAATCAACTGGTTCAATGTTTTATGGTTATAATGTTTGTGATTATACTATCTTAAAACCAACCAAAGATAGAATTTTATCAACTGATGTTGATGCTTCTTGGGTTTATGATAAAGCTTCAATTAGAAGTTTAGATGATGTCTTCGCATACGCTGATAAGGGTCTTTTCGATGACGCCTATAATAAAGCAAGAAAGGTTACGTTAGATTTATTTGCTTTAGAAAATTCTCCCTCAGTCCAAGCTACCATGTATAACATGGCTCATGATATTTTACAACAAGTTAAACAAATCGCAACTGTTACTTATAAATTACCAAATAAGCATTTCATCTTATTCAATTTAGAATGGAAAGGTATCAAAGATAACGGTGATTTATTTTATCCAGCATCAGATCCAAATGGTCTCATTTTATGTACTGTAGGTAGAAACGGGGTTTCCAAATTATAGTTAGCATTTATATAGTTTATATGGTATTATTTTTAAATTTAATTTATTCTTTGATTTGAGTCTTACTTAAGTAGACATCTCTATCGCGATGCTCATCGAAAAATTCAGTGTAGTGGTTATGACTAAAATATGGCACACTGTTGTAGCTACCGCTATTGCTACTGCTTTAGTGGTAGAAGGAGTTCATTACTTCATTGATAAAGAAAAAGGACCTAAAACCAAAGCAGTTCAATTAAGTTCTTCAAAAAAATCACAATACCCTGAAGAATTAATTGAAGAACAATTGGCTCGTAATATAGCATTTTTAGGTGAAGGAGGTAATAAGAAAGTTAGAAACCAAAACATTATCGTTGTAGGAGCTGGAGGTGTTGGATCGTGGGTTGCCACTATGTTAGTAAGATCAGGAGTAGGTAAAATAAGAATTATTGATTTTGATCAAGTTACTTTAAGTTCATTAAATAGACACTCAGTAGCCAATTTAAAAGATGTCGGGATTTCTAAAGTTCAATGTTTGAAGAATCATTTGACAGAAATAGCACCTTGGGTTGAAATAGATGCCCGTAACCAATTATGGAATATGGAATCAGCTGATGATTTGATTTTTGGGGATGATTTCAATCCAACCTATATTGTTGACTGTATTGATAATATTGACACCAAAGTTGATTTATTAGCATATTGTTGTGAAAAGAAATTACAAGTTGTATCATCAGGTGGTGCAGCATGTAAATCAGATCCTTCTAGAATCAATATTGGTGATATAAGTAAAACAGAAGAAGATCCTTTAACAAGATCTGTTCGTATAAGGTTAAAGAAAAAGGGTATAATTAGTAACATCCCCGTTATCTTTTCAGCCGAGAAACCTGACCCAAGAAAGGCTCAATTATTACCTTTATCACCTGAAGAAATAGCCAAGGGTAAAGTTGATGAATTAGCTGCTTTACAAAGATTCAGAGTTAGAATCTTACCTGTGTTAGGAACAATGCCAGGGATGTATGGTTTAAGTATTGCCACTTATATAATAACTTCCGTTGCTGGTTACCCAATCGAGCCAATTGAAGGAAAGAACAGATATAAAGTTTATGATGGTATGTTTCAAAGTCTTGCAGGACAACAGACCAGGATCGGTAAATTAGATCAAAGAGTTCCAATTGCATTAACTGATGTACCATACATTTTAGAAGAGATATTCCATGGAAAATCGCCAATCTCTAATTATTCCACCAAATTAACCTTATCCAGATGGGATCCTTCCAAAGAAATCAGTTTCCAAAATTTAGTTATCATGACCAAAGATGAACAGCAAAATCATGAAAAGAGAGTATTGAATGGTGGTGAAAAATTAGAAGATGTTTATCCTCAAGAAGTCCTTGATTTAGTAGCTAAAAGGTTTGAGGATGAAAGGTATTGGTCTCAATTCCGCTAGAATCGTAAATCAGGGTCAGTCATATGTATAGATAATATAGAATCGGTATAAATCGGTACGGAGCTTATGAAAATGCGCATCCGATCATCATCATAATTTCTCACCCATCGCCATGATTAGAATAATGAATAGGTGGATGTTTCAATCCCCAGTCAAGATATTATTAAGAAGGCCTCGTGTAAATTACTTCAGCACCCATCTAAAATCACAATTTAGAAGATATCAATCAACAATTTCTCAAAATCCTCCTCCAGTAAAGAAACCAAAAGGATTTAGAGACTTGATGAAAGAATACGGGTATGCGGGAGTAGCAATATATTTGGGTTTATCAGCCCTCGATTTACCACTTTTCTACTTATTGGTTCATTCTATGGGTAGTGAAAAGATAGAGTTTTATGAGAATAAAGTCAAGCAACAATTTGGATATGGGGTAAGTGATGAAGATTTAAAGAGACAACAAGAAATTAAGAAAATTCATGAAGAAGCAGAAAACCCTGAAATTTCTAATGATAATACAGAACTAGGTTGGTTTGATTATATCAAGTCACAATTTTCCTTAACAGAATTGATTTTGGCCTATGGAGTTCATAAATCTTTTATATTCTTGAGACTCCCAATTACAGCTGCCATAACACCTTCAATTGTTAAGACATTAAGAGGTTGGGGATTCAAGATTGGATCTCAATCCTTATCGACAACAGCAGAAATTGCCAAATCAGCCGCTGTCAAACAATTTGGTACAAAAGCTGATGTAAAAAAGAGATGGTTCAGTTGGTTTTTCTAATCAAATATAGATTTTGTAAATAGTAAATGATCATAATAAATAAATAAATAATATATACATGCTAAAGAATTGAATTCCTAGAAGACCGAATTCCTTTAAATAATGCTATCATATGCCTAAATATAATTTAACTCTTTCATAAACGAGGAAAGAGCATGCACTCATTGGTATAACTTTTATATAACCAATACTCAATCCCACAAAGAAACCTTTGATTCCACTCTCTTTGAAAATCATCATGGCTGTATTTCTGAATGATAAGAATTGACCTTGGTTAATGGCTCCTCCAACTTGCATTCTTCTTCTGATGACTTCAAATGGATAAGCTGACGTCTGTGAACACATTCCTGCTAATCCACCTGCCACTAACTGGGCATATGCTCTTAAAGGATTTCTTGAATCTCTAGAATTTTTCTTATTTTTGGTTTTGATGGTCGTTGAATGAGTTGCTGGTTTAACGGTATACTCGCTAAAATGTTTAGACCTGAAGATGTCATGGAACATATCGTGGGTGTAGAACGATACCCCAGCATATGGAATCATACCCAATATGGTTGGAGCGAAACCTCTATAAAAATTTGATATTGAAATAAAAGTATTTGGTAGAATTCGCCTTGAAAACTTGATCCATTTAGGATCAGACTTTTCCCGTGGTGGATTTTCACAGTATATAGAATGAATGGTTGAAAAAAGTCTTCCTCTTTTATGGGCCATATAGTATGGATGATCATGATCTTTAATGTGGTGTTGTAAATTTCTTGTTTCGAATGCCAATCTTACCCTGATTAAATCTAACGGGTATGTACAGAAAACACTAGCTATTCCACTGAATGAACCAGCCATGAACCTTCTCACTGGAGTTTCGTATTCATCTGACGGTATTAACATGGATCTTATTTGTTCATATGCAACGAATTTTATAGCCGCATATGGGAAGATTCTTAATAAAGTGACTGAATGGCCTTGATATAATCCTGGCAAACCATCATTTAAGTAGATTAATCTACCTGCATTGAAAAAGCCTGAAAAAGTACCTCTATACTTTATGAACTCTGGATTTGATGTTTGGAATAAGATTTTAATTCTATCTAAAGGCGCTATTAAAGTTTTGGCTGCACATCCGGCTACACCACCCGCTATACCTGACCTTATAACATATTCAAAACTTTGCTTGTCGATGATTTTATTGGGCAAAAATGGTGTTGAATTATCATTTATAGTTTCATCTATACTTTTATCATTACTAAAAAAACCTCTTATAGAATTCGGCAAAACACTATTGTTTTTCTCAGGCATCGTCTATAATTTACCTTGTGACTTGTGTATGGTATACCTGGTGTGCTTTTGTATGATTTGGTATGAAATTAGGTATTATGCCGAATGTTTTGAAGTAATTATATAATGATCCGAAGAGAGAAAAAGAAAAATTTTTGAAGTCTGGGGTCCGAGCTTGTGAGGAAATTATGCGAATTCTCTATCGGTGGTAACATGAAAGTCATCAAAACGTCATCAGAAAAACACACTTTGAGTTATATTTTACACTATACACTTTTTTTAAGTTTTATTAACAAGAAATGAAAAGTTCAGGAAGAATATGATGAAGGACTTCTCCCTCGGATTTTAAGTAAAGGGCTTTCTACAGTTGCTACTAGCATAGGTTTGATACAATTATTCTCTTCAACAATGGCTAATAATTCTACTCTTAAATTATAATAATTATTTTCAGATATTGTCTTTCTGGATTTACGTGAAGATGCAAATTGAATTCTTTCAAATTTGGCAACTTTTGCAATAGAATCTTCAGGGTATTTGTTAAGAATTGACCTGTGATTAGAAGGATTCTGAGACCTATCGAAGAAGAATAATTTTCTATCATTATCTAATCTATTATTATTCTTAAGATTTGATGAGTATTTAATCTTTTCATGATCTGGTAATTCACCAACTACAGCTGGATAAATTGGAGGGGCCATTTGAGGCCCTTTATCTCGTTTTGGTGTGTGTTGAATTAAATTAGCTTGAACCGTAGCATCAGAACAGTGAGCAGCTATCCTTATAGCGAAGTAACTGACTTCATGTTTCTGGTTGTCTATGTTCTCAATATAATATTTATTATCAATGAATTGCTCAACGCTATAATCTTCTAACAGGAATGCTGCAACTAATGACATGTAGTTCCTTCTATACCCTATCCATCCTTGATCACTCATTTCAAATCCACGGTCGATTCTTGCACTCATTATAGGTTTCACAACAGAAGCATCTCGTTGACAATAAACAGTTTCGTGGTTAATAGTTTCACTAAACCTAGGGCCTACTCTATATAATTCAGAAGACCTTGGTGCTACTTTTCTAGCACCCTGATCATTAACCTCCTCCATGTTTCCATTGAAATTCTTGAATACAAGCTTGCCTCCTTTTAGATTGAATGGGAGGGGGAGTTCTCTAAGAGATTGTTGTAAGCTATTCTGAGTAACACTAGAATCTAATCTTATATGAGAACGAGATTTGGATCTTGGCTGCAACTCTTCTATGAAGGGCTGACTATTTCTTTTCTTCAGTGACATTGGCTTTTTAATATAAATTACTTTGTACTATAACACATACCATGCTACTATCAACACAGCCTGGGTGTTTAGACTACGATCTACTATTGCTATAAGAGTTTCAATTGAAAATAAATCAGGAATATGCGAATCGGGTATACGTATATAGCACAGGCCATAAATTTTAAGGAAAATGTCTCTTTGATCCAATTTCTTCTTATAAAGCTTCCGAAAACATCATGGAGTCAATAAATTATATCTCTAGGGTTAATAGGAATCATAGCGAAGATTTAAGTTTTATGAAGTTTTTTTTGCAACCAAATTTTAGCATTTTCCAACTTTGGTGAAAATCACAAAAGTTCTGATTGAATAAACTTGATTATTTTTTTAAAAATCAACTAAAGTAGTTAAAATACCTTTATACCCTCTATAACAATTATGAATTTCAATGAAAGCACATCTGGCTTTTTTTGCTGTTCCGTAGCCCAAATAATGCTTCAAATTTCACATTTGCAGCCAACATCGAATTTTAAAATTGTTACAAATCATCAAAATTTGCAGGAAATTGAAATTTTAATAGATATTTTACTATATATCCATTTAATAATCATTAATATCTGATACAACAAGCGAAATTCCAAATATCTGATTCCCGTTATACCTCATGTACATTCACGAGTAATATCCCCTCAATAATAGCCTTTATGGCCAAGTTGGCTACGGCACCTCACTAGTAATGAGGAGATCCTCGGTTCAACTCCGAGTGAAGGCAATTATTTTTTTATTCTTTTTTTCTGATCTCAGATTTTGTTTTTGCAGCTTTTGTGGATTGCGGCTTAATATGTTTAATCCAAGCAGTGGGTTGACAGAATCTGATGACTTCGAAGAAGCTAAAGGATTCGAGGATGCACTAGAAGCTATGGAATCTAAAGAGCAACAAGGGATAGAGGATGAATTTGAAGGCATGAATGAAAATCCATCGTTCTTTAGACCTACATTTGAAACTCATGAACCAGAACTTTACCCTTCATGGTGTGTGGAGAATGGAGCTAATATACCTAGAGAACACATCAAAGAGATATTCAATAAGACATGTGCAGTTTTCGGATTCCAACATGATAACTGTGAAAACATGTTTGATTTCTTCATGACACAATTGGATTCAAGATCAAGTAGAATGAATTGTAAAAATGCATTATTATCGTTACATTCAGATTATATCGGAGGTGACAGATCCAATTATAAGAGGTGGTATTTTGTAGCTCAGTATGAATTAGATCAAGGCCTTACTAAAGCTAAAGTCTGGAATGATTATAAGAAGTATAAGAAGTTCATTTTTAAGCAAAAGACTCCAGTCTCATTGAGTGATTTATCAGATGATAATAGTTTGGTTGCATTAGACTACAAATGGAAAGAACTTCAGCAAAGTTTTGAGGAAGAAGATTATGTTGTACAATTGTCAATCTACCTACAAATCTGGGGCGAGGCTAATATTGTCAGATTCTTACCAGAATGTATATGTTTTATTTTCACAAATGCCATGGAATATTATAACCACAAAGACATGAATACTGAAGTTAATAGGATTAACTTTTTAGATGATGTTATTACACCGATTTATAAATTTATAAGACAACAACAGTATAAATTAATTGATGGAGAATGGATTAAGAATCATAAGGATCATTGTTCTATAATTGGATATGATGACATCAATCAGTTCTTTTGGTTCCCAGAAAACTTGATTAAGATCAAATTATTCGACAAGTCTACTTTACTTGATTACCCTAAATCACAAAGGATATTAAAGTTTTCTCAAATAGACTGGAGTTCATTCCTTTATAAAACCTATAGGGAGAAGAGATCATGGTTTCATCTTCTAACCAATTTCAGTAGAGTATGGATCATTCATATTACAGTATTTTGGTACTATACGAGTTTTAATTCACCTACCTTATACACCAAAAACTATTCACAATTACTGGATAACCAACCTCCAAGTCAAGTAACTTGGACAATTGTTTCTTTGGGTGGGACTATGAGTTGTTTGATTTCAATTTTTGCAACTATCTTTGAATATTCCTTTGTACCCAGAAGGTTTCCTGGGTCGCCTAATTTATTTGGTAAATTAGCATTACTCATTGTTTTGGCATTGGTTAACGTAGCACCATCAGTTTATATCTTGGGATTCATTCCGATAGATGTATATTCGAGACATGCTAGGATCATCGGAATTGTTCAGTTCGTAGTTTCATTACTTACATTTTCATATTTGGCTATTCAAGCTCCTTCCAGATACTTTGAAACTGTATTGACACACAATGCCAACTATGAAAAGCTTAAGGTGTTCACAGCAGCATTTCCCAAATTAACATCAAGAGGTCGAGTGTTTTCTATTACATTATGGATTGCTGTATTCCTGTTGAAGTTTTTTGAGTCCTATATATTTTTAACATTATCGATGAGAGATCCTATTAGAATTTTATCAATATTAGATCTATCAAGATGTAGAGGTGATATTATTTTTGGTAATACAGTCTGCCAATATCAAGGTAAAGTATTATTGGTATTGATGCTAATCACAGATTTGGTTTTATTTTTTCTTGATACTTACCTTTGGTATGTTATATGTAATTGTGTGTTTTCGATTTTTTTATCCTTTTCATTGGGAATTTCGATATTCACACCATGGAGAAATATCTTCGTCAGATTACCTGAAAGAATTTTTCATAAATTGATCTTTGTGGACAAGGAGACTTCTAATGGTCAGGTTGGGGTTACGCAAATGATTTCCCAAATTTGGAATGGGGTTGTCATTTCCATGTATAGGGAACATTTATTATCATTAGAGCAAGTCAACAAATTAGTTTATAGATATTTGGACCATGATGAATTTAATCCATCATCAGCATTTAATACTCCAACAACTGATATTCTAATAAGAGCACCTTTATTTTTTGTCTATCAAGATGATAATACTGTCAAATTGAATGAATTTTTTCAGCCAGGGAAAGATGCAGAACGTAGAATATCTTTTTTTGCCCAAAGTTTGTCATGCCCTTTACCAGAACCTATTCCCACATCATCAATGCCAAGTTTCACAGTTCTAGTACCACATTACTCTGAAAAGATTCTTTTGAGTTTAAAAGAAATTATTAAAGAGGAGAGAGGATCCAAGGTATCAATCCTAGACTATTTGAAACAAATTAATTCAAAAGATTGGGAAAATTTCGTTCATGATACGAAAATCTTGAATGCCATATCCTCAAACCCTGAAGAGTACTATGACTTATCATCGAATACAGGTAATAACAATACCCTCAATAGTGCTACAACCCGAACCACCAAAGAGACCAATAATTTGATCATTCAAGATAAATATGACGATTTGCCGTATTATTACATTGGGTTTAAGAGCTCATCACCTCAATTCACTTTAAGAACACGTATATGGGCGTCTTTAAGATCGCAAACTTTATACAGGACCATATCCGGATTTATGAATTATGAAAAAGCTATAAAAATATTATATCAATTAGAGAATTCCCATTATCTGAAACTTATTTTTCCGGAAGATTATGAAGCTGAAATTAATAATTTCGTCAAGAGAAAGTTTAGCCTTCTTGTATCATTGCAAAGATTCCAACATTTCACTTCTGAAGAACAAAGTAATGCTAGGTTACTATTCGAAGCGTTCCCGGATATGAAAGTAGCGTATTTGGAAGAAGAAAATGATGAATTGACCAATGAAAAGATTTACTATTCAACTCTATTAGATACGAGTGAAGTTGATTTACAGGGAAATTATTTCAAGAAATATAGGATCAAATTATCAGGTAATCCAATTTTAGGTGATGGTAAATCAGATAACCAGAATCATGCTTTAATATTCTATAGAGGAGAATACATTCAAGTAATTGATGCTAACCAGGATAATTATTTAGAAGAATGTCTTAAGATTAAGTCAGTGTTAGCAGAATTTGAGGAATATAATTTAGACCCAACCACTGATTATATTCCAGGTATATGGCCCAAACAAGAACCCAGTCAAACAGCTATTATAGGTGCCAGAGAATACATTTTTTCTGAACATGTTGGTGTTTTAGGTGATATAGCTGCAGCTAAAGAACAAACTTTTGGTACATTGTTTGCTAGAACATTGGCAGAAATAGGTGGGAAGCTCCATTATGGTCACCCAGATTTCTTGAATGGGATCTTTATGTGTACTCGAGGTGGAATTTCTAAAGCACAGAAGGGGTTGCATTTGAATGAAGATATCTATGCTGGTATGATGGCAGTATGTAGAGGTGGTAAAATTAAACATTGTGATTACTATCAATGTGGTAAAGGCCGTGATTTAGGATTTGGAACAATCCTGAACTTTACAATTAAAATTGGGGCAGGCATGGGGGAACAAATTCTTAGTAGAGAACATTATTATCTTGGAACATGCTTACCCATTGACAGGTTTTTATCATTCTACTATGCTCATGCTGGGTTTCATATCAATAATTTATTCATATCATTGAGTGCTTCATTAATCATGATAATCTTAACAGTCCTTGGATCATTAAATCATGAACTCATACTTTGTGAATATGATGCAGACAAACCCATAACTGGTCTACAACAACCTTTAGGATGTTATAATTTGCAACCCGTATTACATTGGGTATCTAATTTTGTGGTATCAGTGTTCATTTGTTTCTTTATATCCTTCATACCATTGTTATTCCAAGAACTTATTGAAAAGGGAATCATAAAAGCTTTTTTGAGAATCATTAATCATTTAGTGTCATTGTCACCATTTTTTGAAGTATTTGTTTGTCAGATCTATGCTAAGTCTTTGAAAGACAATTTATCATTTGGAGGTGCTAAATATATTGCAACTGGCAGAGGTTTTGCAACCAGTAGAATATCATTCCCAATATTATTTGCAAGGTATTCTACATTATCAATCTATTCAGGTTCAAATTTCTTTTTAACTGTTATGTTTGCAACCGTTACCATGTGGCAGCCAGCAATACTATGGTTTTATATTAGTTTTATCTCCATGTGTTTAGCACCAATATTATTTAATCCTCATCAATTTAGCTGGAGCAAATTCTTCATTGATTATCGTGAATTGATCAGGTGGTTTACTAGAGGTAATTCTAAATCTCATGAGAATTCTTGGTATAAATATCAAAAATTGATTAGGGTAAAATGTTTAGGATATAAGAGATCCAATGCTGGAAATAATAGTAAAGCCAACCATGAGGTTATCAAAAGGATCTCATTCAGTCATAAAATATTTGATCAAATTTTAGTTCCATTATTGCCCTGCATGTTTTATCTTTTATCATTCATGTTCATAAATGCACAAACTGGGGTAGTGGATTATAAACAAGTCAATCCATTGTTGAGAATAGGAATTTTAATTGCATTACCTATAGTATTGAATTTAGTTATTCTATTGATCAGCTTTAGTTTGTCATGTAGTTTGGGAATTATATTAAGGTTCAGACAATTTTCATTGTTGATCATATTGTTTAATCATTTTATGGCTATTATGATCATTATAATAAATTTTCAGATTCTAGCATACTTAGAAGGTTGGAATGTTAGTAGAACCATAATGGGAATAATCACAATTATATCATTTCATAAATTACTTCGTAGTCTAGCTTACACTTTTTTCGTCAGCAAAGAATTGAAAAATGATCAATCAAACTTCGCTTGGTATTCAGGGAAATGGATAGGTAGTAACCTAGGAGTCTTAATAATTACCCAACCATTCAGGGAAATGATTATTAAGACAATTGAAATGATATCATTTGGATACGATTTTATTTTATGCCATTGCCTTTTATTGGCCATAACACCAATTTTGATATTACCATTTATCGATAAATTGCATACCCTTTTATTATTCTGGTCTAAACCATCAAGGTATTTCCGTAATCCAATATTATCAAAACGTCAAAAAACTAGACTAAGATTGATCGAAATCAAATATGCTTTGCTTTATATGATAACATTGATTTTTTTGGTTGGGCTAATAATTATCCCTTTCATATTGAGTCAGTATATTCCAGATATCACTAAGATTATTAGGACTGATTTATTGGTGAGAAGTTTATTTCAACCTAATTTTCAAAATAATAATGACACAGGAGATAATGCTCCAAACGATGTCATACGGAGTATTCCAGCGATAGTACCAATGAAAACTATTGCTTAGTTCATCTCCTTAGCCCGGTGCTATATGGCGATATATGAAATAAATATTAAAGTTACGTTAGGGTCTCTAATTGCGCACCTGAACGCGAAACGTAAACAATTGATCTGATCTAAAGATGGAGAAGTTCCGGATATTGAGTAAATATCAAGAGACTGATGATATATTCGGGGAAACAGAGGATGAGTTCAATACCTTGAAGTTAAATGATTTGAATCTCGGGTCTGATAGTCCAAAATTCACCAGCCCTTTACCACCACCACGCAGTCCATCAAGGAGTCCAAATAGAGGACAACTTGTTAATCACACAAAAGGGAGAAAAGAAAGTCCAAGTACTAAAAGAAGCATCAGTGAATATAGCGAAGAGACATCGGCATCATCATTTGAAGAATTGGATATAGGAGACTTAACAAATGTGGAATTAAATCAACGTTTAAACCATCGTAATATCAAAGCCAGTAATGACAATGAAATTCAAGAACGTGATCTATATAATAAATACCAAAGATCAAGCAAACATGATATGGATAGAACCTTGAGATTGGACGATCACTTTAAATTTGACAATAAATATGACACCCTTAAATTCGATAAAAACTCCAAGCTCGATAAATTAAATGAAATCGAAGAAGAATTAGATGATTTTGAAGAAGGTTTTGAACGAGGTTTCGAAGAATTTAATTTGAAACCACTGATAAAAAAATCTTTGCCTAATTTTCAAACATATCATCAATTAACTGAACCCGCAAATGATCAAAAACGTCAAGTAAAGAAGTTCCAGAGTAGTGTTAATTTGAATAGTCGAGTGATTAATAAACTTTCAAGAATACCGTCCTTTTCCAATAACAAATTGAATGAAATGCTAATAGAGGATGAAAACTTTAAACACACCAAACAGCAATTACTTCAACAATATAAAGAAATCGATAAACAACATAAGAAGACGAATAAGAAGATTTTGAATATGAAAAAATCTATGCTGATACCCGGTAATTATTCGACTACAAAAGGCAAGATTGGACTTGTTCAATATAAAGATATACCTGAGACCCCTAATTCCAAAATGAAATTCAACAATGAAACCAGAACTTGGGAAGGTAATAATCATGAATTAATGAAATTCAATTTTTCTAAACCAAGTCTTATCAAATTCAATGAGTTTAAGAATCAAAGTCATTTACAAAACCAAGTACATAATAAGAATATGAGATTTGATAGTAAGAACCTAAAATGGATTAGCGATGGTCAGGAGGAAGATGCTTTCAAAGATGTACCAGATTTTGACATCAACCCTAGTAGACAGATTTCTAGTTTGACTAATGTTTCAGAATTTGATAATGAATTTATGTTGTCCAAATCTAAGATTGCTAGGTTTGTTAATGAAGAGGAGAAAATCCGTAGAAGATTGGAATATTGGCTAGATAGTAGTAGTGAGTATAGTAGAGATTATTTTTGGGAGATCAGAAAGTTGGTAATGGATAGTGAGTAGACCTGGTGCCTAATTATGTATATTAGTGGTGGAATACAAGCAGAGTGTATGGTAGTAGGAGTGTATATAAGTATGACTAGTCTATATACAGCGTTTTCAGGATGAATAACGCATTTTCGTACATCAGGGTATTGTTTCTGTTTGTAATTTTCTAGCATAACTGGTGGCTTCGGTGTTTTTTTTCATCTGAGAGCTTTTAATGCTCTCGAGATTAGGCCTTCCAACTTATTTCCAATGTTTGAAATCTTACCTAAACTATAGTAATAGAAATTTGTTATGGATCTGAGCAATTTTGTGAGTTCTTCAGATAAACACCTTGGGCTAACTGATATACTTGTAATACTGCTTCACTCGACACCGTAGAAGTCGAAAATTCCACAGAGTTCACCTCTTTTAAAACTCATATGGGTTCTTGATAAGTATACAGTTAATCCCACTATATCATTGTGAGTCTCAGCCAGTGCCAGTCTCACCATCATCAACATGTACACAAAACTGAATTCAAAATAATTATTATGACAAGGCTTGTATGGCATGCCTTTTTCATCTTCTCTATTCAGCTTATCGTTATAATCAAAGTATTGCTGTGTCATTTGAAATAATTCATAGTAACCACTGTATTACCAGGTATGTAGAAAATACACAGAGTAAAACTAATACAGGTATTTAACATTCACTAAACATTCTACATATTGTAGCACAGGAGATTAATACTAAAATTAGATTAATAAAACACCAGCACCGAAGAATACAGCAACAACAGCTAAACCAAATGAGAATCTGGTAGCAACAACTTTTGAAGCATCAGATGAACCGGAACTTGAACTTGAACTAGAACTTGAAGATTTAGAAGTTGAAGAAGAACCAGAACCACTAGCAGTAATACCATCATGAGAAGTAGCTCTAACTTCACCACTTAATGAACCTAAACCACTTACACCAGCTGATGATAAGTAACCTGAACATGATGAAGCAGTTGAAGCAGATTTAGTTGAAGCAGAACCTGAGAAATCACAGGCACTCTTAGATTTATCGTTACTGAGGTAGTATAAGTTCAAAACAAAGTTTAAACGGTCTTTTGGACTACATGGAGAATAAGCACCGTATTCACCTGAAGTACCATTAGCAGTAATACCATCACAAGAAATTTCATTACAAATGTAACTGAATAAATCTTCATAATCATCAGAATCAACATCATCATCGATAACACATTCTAATGAATCACTCATACATTCACAGATAGCATCATCTGGAGTTGGTGGTAAAGCAGTAGTCGCAGCCCAAGCTTTATTATTAGCAGGGCATGAAGTGACAGATTCTGAGGCTGAACCACTTGAAGCAGTAGCATAATTTGGCGAGATTGAAGCTAATTCAGATTTTAAGTAGTTGAAATCATCCAAAGTTTTAACAGAATCACCATCAATGGAAACTAAACCATAATCGTTAGCTTCTTGGAAATACATATAAACAATACCACCGGACCAAACATCAGTCATTTCATCAGAATAGATAGCTTCAACTTCAGAGAATTTTCTTGGGTGAACTTCATTACAACCATATTCTGAGAAGAAAAGTGGGATACCAAGATGTTCATATGAATCAGTAATATTTTCATAACCGGAAGTTTTGAATGTTGAAGAACCACACCATTCGTACATATTAATACCGAAGAAATCAGCTCTTTCATCTTCATCACCACAAGCGAAATATTCAGCTAATGGAACTCTAATGGCAATATCATCGTTAGCACTGTAACCGACTGGGATTTCTCTATAATTTTGAGCTTTAATGTAAGCTTTACAATCTCTAACAGCAGCTTTAACGAAAGCGGAAGCATCGGCATTGTTAGCTCTGTTGGTAACTTCGTTACCAGCAAAGAAACCTAAAACATTGGTATAATTTTGGAATAAATCAATTACACCAGTGTATCTATTATATAATTCAACAGTCCATTCAGGATCTGATCTATCAATAGATAAATCTGGTTCAGATAAATCAGCAATGACATAAATACCAGCATCATCTAACATTTTCATACATTCAGTATGATCTTGAGTAACATTTAAAGCATAAACTCTAATGATGTTAGTTTGTAATTGTTGTAAATATGGAATATCTCTTTTACAAGCATCAACATCAGCTAATGGATCATTGAATGACAGACCACTAGTAGTGTTAGCAGTATCTTGTTGATAAGCAACCCCTTTCATTAAAAATTGGGATCCATTATTAGAATAGAAAAATTTATTACCAACAATTTCAATAGGTGGTAATTCAGCTAATACAGTTGATAAACAAACTAAACTACTAAGTAAAGAAGTAAATTTCATTTTGTACCAATATCAAATTCGATTAAAATTCTAAGAAGTTTTGGCGAAATCTTTACTTATAAACCTTTTGGTGTAAAAGCGATAGTTAGGAACGATTCTTTGAAAAAATTTTGAACCTTTGACGGGAATCGAAAAAAGGAGGGCGAAGAATGAGACATATTTTTATTTTTGCCGTTTTGGTGTAATTGATAAACACTGCGAGGAGGCGATGTTCTTAACGGGTACGGGTTCAATATCGTAACTAGTAGTTAACAGGGCTGTGGGTTGATAGCCTTTTCATTGGGATTTATTATGGGTCACAATTCAATGACATGATTATACGAGCATATACTATTTGACTTGTTGGCACACCATCAGGTTTGCACCCCCAGGTGTGCCAATGAAACGCGATTTGATATTTTTTAGAGACATTGATCTGACTATATTTAGACTCAACGACTTACAAAAAGGGTTTAATAATTGGCGTGATAATTAAGGCGATGAAGTTAAAGTAGTTAATACGCGATGTGTCACGCTAGTTTAGATTATACATTATGCACCTATTTAGGAAACATATTAGTGGGGACTAATTTGGTGATGGGGTCCTAAGTTGGTCTAATTTAATATTTCTCTAATTTTTCGGATATTTCAGGTGAACAAATTCTTGGACGTTCTGAATTGACACGAGTACTCGAGATAAGTTTATCTATCAACAAATGCCAAGACACGAGAATATCCGCCGGAAAATCAAACTCTAATGTCCCTAAAAATAAATGAGTTGTTAGTTGCTTAATTTAGCAGTCTATAATGGATATGGAGCTAGAGTAAACCAATTAGGGCGTAGACTAGGGGAGCTTGTGAAAGCTAACACAAAAGTAAAAATCGCCGCACGAGTTTGCAGACGGTGTACAAATTTGGGAACGAATTAGCATGGGAACTGAATCAACTTGCAACCTCTGAAACTTTCTGGATTAGTGTTCTTTTAATTTCAATCAGACTTGTCATACGCATCTAGAATAGGAGACATAAGTAGTATCTTTGATAGTAGTTGAGGAGACACTTCCACCTAAACCCTTTTTGAGTAGGACCACCTATTCCTTACGTGGTACAATAAGGCGTTTTAAGAACATAAAGAAGTATAGACGGGTCCTACTTTTTACTAAACCTTCCAACAATTCAAAGGAGCCTAACTAAAGGATTTTGACAGTTCGACTATTGGCTCAGAACTTTATAAGAGAGACTTCACCTACGTCGTAGTTCAATATGATCAGACCAAAGCGTCGTTATGTGGGACTTTTATCATAAGACTAAGTAAAAAATATCAATATGGTTTCAATGGGGTTACCTACGAATATACGGCATAAAAGGTAAAAGAGCCGTAGAGTGGGGCCAAACGAGCGCCCAAAATGGACCGAAAAAGCGCTTAAGGTGGCCGGAAAAGACTGAATCGAGCGTATGACGGCATTTTTGGTGTAAAAATCCTGAGGGGGATGGCCTGGAGAGATCTCGGAGTAATCATTCAGACCATCCACCATTTGCTACAAAAGTGACATCAAAACACGTCTTAAAGTGCAATGATATTGTTGACACACTAATTCTCTACTGAACAAGCAAAATTCCAGATCTCTGCCATTCTTAAGACCAAAGATATAGACCAACATAATAATTATTAGAAGGGTAGTGTCAGCTCATTCTCAAATTATGGGGAACGCCCACTGTCGAAAAAAATTCTTCATAAATTCGCCTCCTATTCACCTAAACGACTAAGTAAAAATGTCAGAAAAGACGACGATTTTAGATGATGATGGATTCTTAGAATGTTACATTCGATTCAATGATGATATTGAAAAAGATTATTGTTTCCAAGTAAAAGTTAATACAAGATTCAATGAATTATTCAAAATTTTCAGTACATTACCTATCAGTTTAAGACCATCAATTTTTTATCATTCAACTCCAATTGGTTTCAAAGTTAGTGATAGTCCAGGTTACTTGACTGAAGATGGTGCTTTGTTATTCGATGATAAAGCTGATAAAGAAAAATATTTAAAGAATATTGACTTGAATGATAAAATTGGTACCAAGATTTGGCCAGGCCAATTGATTTTACCAATTTGGCAACGTAATGATTTTGGATTATATTCATTTATTTCTTTCTTATTAGTTTGGTTATATACCGATTTACCAGATTTTATAAGTCCAACACCAGGTATTTGTATGACCAATCAATTATCTAAATTAGCTTATCATGTTTTAATGTATTTTGATAAACCAAATTTAGCTAACCCATTCATTGAAGATTTAGGTCAAGAATTAGGTTATGGACCTCAAATTGTTTTCTTTGCATTCCATATTCTTAAATGTGGAGCAATTTTCCTTTTCCTTTATTTAGGTATTTTCAACCCAATTAAATTCTTCAAATTCTTAGGTCCTAAGACTCCAGGTGATATTACCAGAGAAAAATTATTAGAATTAGGGTGGACTGGTTCCAAAAGAGCTACTGTTGATGAGTATAAAGAATATTATAGAAACCATTGTATTAAACAATATAAATCAATGGTTGAAGCTCATCAAGATGGATTATTCGATAGATTAAAACATGTCGGTGTTGTATTAAGTGATGGTGAGGGTTTCAACACTCCATTATCAACTAAGCTGACTATTGAAGAAATGAAGACTGGTGACTTCAAATTAAATTATCAATATTTAGCTAAGTTAGGTGGAATCTTCGAAAATTATATTAAAAAAGATGATTTAGATATTAATGAAGCCGTTAAACAATTCAGAAGATATGGATTATTAAGTTCTGATGAAGTTGTTAAAGAAATTGTTGATGCTACTAAGACCAAATCTTTAGGTACAACTGAATCTACTGAATCTACTGAATCAACTGAATCTACTAAATCTGAGAAGAAAGATTAAATAGCCTTGTAATTATACCGAACACAAGATTGTATTCGACTGTTTTATATATAATACTTTGAAATTGTAAAAATTGACTCTAAAATTATTTGCAGCGACAATTCTCAAAAGAGTCATATCGTATACGATCAATGAGATCAGGTTTTATACGATGTAATTCAAACTAAATCTTCATAGTTTAGTATGTAAATTCAACAATTCAACTGCTACAATAAAACTCTAAATATCAATTCATGATTAGGTTCCAAGATCGACAGAATTCCCAGCCACATGGACCTAGGGGACCTCATGGCATGGACCAAATCATCTCGGTCGTTCACCAAGCGATAACGGCGGAGCGCACATGATCAAGCGTCAACGTTGAAAAATTGGAAAATTATTGGACGTAAAAATCGTATAAAGTCAAAGGATTTCCACACTTTGAAAAATTTTCTTTATTACACTTAAACCAATTTTTTAGTGTATCTGTACAAGTTAACAAGTTTAATTAAGTATCAATGGTTCAATCATCCGTTTTAGGTTTCCCACGTATCGGGGGACAAAGAGAATTGAAGAAAATCACCGAAAGTTACTGGGGTGGTAAAGTTAGCGTTGAAGATTTATTAGCTAAGGGTAAAGAATTAAGAACCCACAACTGGAAATTACAACAAGCTGCTGGTGTTGAAGTCATTGCTTCAAATGATTTCTCATTCTATGATCAAGTTTTAGATTTATCTTTATTATTCAACGTTATCCCAGATCGTTATTTAAAATTCAATTTACAACCAATTGATATTTTATTCGCCATGGGTAGAGGTTTACAAAGAAAAGCTACTGAAACTACTGAAGCTGTTGATGTTACTGCTTTAGAAATGGTTAAATGGTTCGATTCTAACTACCATTACGTCAGACCAACTTTCAGCCACTCAACTGAATTTAAATTAGGTGATGATTTAAAACCAATTAATGAATACTTAGAAGCTAAAGAATTAGGTATTGAAACTAGACCAGTTGTTTTAGGTCCAATTTCTTACCTTTACTTAGGTAAAGCTGATAAAGATTCTCTTGATTTAGAACCTTTAAGTTTATTACCAAAATTCTTACCAGTCTATAAACAATTATTAGCTAAATTAGCTCAAACTGGTGTTAAATCTGTTCAAATTGATGAACCAATTTTAGTTTTAGATTTACCTCAAGAAGTTCAAGATTTATACAAATCTACTTTTGCTGAATTAGTTGATGCTTCATTACCAGAAATTACTTTAACTACTTATTTCGGTGATGTTAGACCAAACTTAAAAGCTATTTCTGATTTATCAGTTGCTGCTTTCCATTTCGATTTCGTTAGAACTCCAGAACAATTCGATGATGTTGTTGCTATCTTAAAAGATAACCAAAAATTATCTGTCGGTATTGTTGATGGTAGAAACATTTGGAAAACTGACTTTGCTAAAGCTTCTGAAGTTGTTAACAAAGCTATCAGTAAATTAGGTGAAGACAGAGTCATTGTTGCTACTTCTTCTTCTTTATTACACACTCCTGTTGATTTAAACAGTGAAAAGAAATTAGATGCTACCATCAAAGATTGGTTCTCATTTGCTACTCAAAAAGTTGATGAAGTTGTTGTTTTAGCCAAGAAAGCTTCTGGTGCTGATGTTTCAAAAGAATTTGCTGCTAACGCCGCTTCAATCAAATCAAGACAAGAATCTTCAATTACTACCAATCCAAAGGTTCAAAGTAAATTAGGTGAAATTAATGAAAGTTTATCAACTAGAAAATCTCCTTTCGACAAGAGATTACCAGTTCAACAAGAAAAATACAACTTACCATTATTCCCAACCACTACTATTGGTTCATTCCCTCAAACTAAAGATATCAGAGTCAACAGAAACAAATTCACTAAAGGTGAAATTACTGCTGAACAATACAACTCTTTCATTGAAAAGGAAATTGAAACCGTTGTTAGATTCCAAGAAGAAGTTGGTTTAGATGTCTTAGTTCACGGTGAACCAGAAAGAAATGATATGGTTCAATATTTCGGTGAACAATTAGATGGGTTTGCCTTCACTACTAACGGTTGGGTTCAATCATATGGTTCCAGATACGTTAGACCACCAATTATTGTTGGTGATGTTTCTAGACCAGCTGCTATGACTGTTAAAGAATCAGTTTACGCTCAATCATTAACTTCAAAACCAATGAAAGGTATGTTAACTGGTCCAGTTACTTGTTTAAGATGGTCATTCCCAAGAGATGATATCTCTCAAAAATTACAATCTTTACAATTATCATTAGCTTTAAGAGAAGAAGTTAATGATTTGGAAAAAGCTGGTATTACTGTTATTCAAGTTGATGAACCAGCTTTAAGAGAAGGTCTTCCATTAAGAGCTGGTAAAGCCAGATCTGATTATTTAACTTGGGCTGCTCAATCTTTCAGAGTTGCTACTTCAGGTGTTGAAGATTCAACTCAAATTCATTCTCATTTCTGTTACTCAGATTTAGATCCAAACCATATCAAAGCTTTAGATGCTGATGTTGTTTCTATTGAATTTTCCAAGAAAGACGATCCAAATTATATTCAAGAATTTTCAAACTATCCAAACCATATTGGTTTAGGTTTATTCGATATTCATTCTCCAAGAATTCCATCCAAAGATGAATTCATCAAGAGAATTAACGAAATTATGAAAGTTTATTCTGCTAATAAATTTTGGGTTAACCCAGATTGTGGTTTAAAGACCAGAGGATGGCCAGAAGTTAAAGAATCTTTAACTAATATGGTTGACGCTGCTAAATATTTCAGAGAACAATATTAAGTTAATTAATATTGTTAGTTGAATATATTTTTATCTTTATTTAAGAGCCCTATCGGTGCATTGTTCACCTTGATTGCATTTATTCAACATTAATGTGATTAGTATATAGTTTGTTTTTTATTTAGTTGTTTTTGTTTTGTTTTGTTTATTTGGGGGTTTTTAAAAGGGATTTCAACATTCGGTAATATAAAGAGTTTTTATATTTAATTTTTTTTCACTCTAATTGATTTCTATTATTTTTGTATTGTGCACTTGTGGATGTGGTCTATAGTAAAGGATGTCTGAAAGGAGTGCGAAATTGCCATCATGGATGAACAAGATCAACTAATTGACAGATTTGTCACTGTTACTAAATCATCAAGAAGTTTAGCTGAACAATACTTGGCTAGAAATGATAATGATCTTATGAACGCAATTGAAGACTTTTATGCTACTGGTCCAGCTGATGTTCAACCTTCTGGTTCAAATCAAAAGAAGAGAGCAGGTATCAATACTTTCAGAGACTTGAATGATGGCGATGATGAAGAAGATACAAAAACCAATACTAACTTTTTCACTGGTGGTGAAAAATCAGCTTTACAGGTGGAGGATCCTAATAAGAAGGATAAAAAATCTTTAATTGAAGATATCTTTGAAAGAGCAAGAGAACAAATGGATCAACCTGATGATAGACCATCCGCCCAACATGCAGATGCACCAGTTGCCAAATTCACCGGTACTGGATTTAAATTAGGAGATGGAGATGCACCTTCTGAAGTCATTGCTGATCCAACTGCTGGCTTACCAAAACGTTTACCAAAAGCTAATAGAGAAATCACATTTTGGAAATCAGGGTTCACTGTTGAAGACGGTCCATTACGTAGATACGATGATCCTGCAAATCAAGCTGTTTTATCTGAATTAAATCAAGGAAGAGTACCTATTTCATTATTAGATGTGGAATTTGGTCAAGATGTTGATGTTTCAGTCATAAGGAAAACTGATGAAGAATACGTAGCTCCAAAACCTAAAGTTGGAGGATTTAAAGGGTCTGGTAATAGATTAGGATCTCCAGTTCCTGGTGAACCGCTTTCAACAACTCCTGAACCATCTCAACTTTCAAATGAACCAGTATCAGCTAATGAACCAAAGGATGAAGAACAAGGTGACACTTCAGTTCAAATCAGATTCGCCAATGGTAAAAGAGTTAGTAAGAAATTTAATTCTCAAGATTTGATTACCGTTGTTTATGACTTTGTCAAGAATCACGAATTCTCCGATCCATCAAGATCTTTTATTTTATCTCATGCTTTCCCAGTAAAGCCTATTGAGAATTCCTCAAGTTTAACTGTAGGCGATGCCAACCTAAAAAATGCTGTCATCGTACAAAGGTGGTCTTAATTGGATTTAGCCAATTCATGGTATGTAGTATGATCTATATAGTAAATTATATAAAGAGTGTTGATTCTATAACTGATATACATTAAAGATACGCATCGCACAAATTTGTCTCATCTTAATGCTTACACTATGATATCACGAAACTTAATAAAAACTCGTATAAATCTACGACTATTTAGTTCGAGCTTATTACGAAGAAATATTGCATTGAAAGAGTTCCCCTTTCAAGTAGACCAAAGAAGAGTTGACCTTCAACAGAGGTACCAAACCAACTTTATCAAAAATGATTTAGTATCACAACCAATCAAGTCTAATGCCATTTATGATATCATTCATGAGAGGTCTTACGAAACTGACAATTACAAAGACATTTGTGAAATGAATGACAACGACACACCCATTGTAGGATCGATAATTGAATATTTGAAATCAGATAACTTAGAATATGGGTTTGTTTTACGACCAGCACTTTCTAAATTCAATCAGAGTTATAATAAGTTACTAGTGCTCAATACTAATAATGAACTAGAAGATATAGATATAGGTCGTATCAGATTACATTTACATGGTGTATTCGATAATGAATGGGTGAAGTCTTTGAGGATATTGGATAATCGTCATGATGATAATTATTTCGCAAGATTTATAATTGTAGATATATTGAAAGTTCTTATCAATGAGAGCTTGGCTCACAATAAAAGTCTAGAAAAGGCTTTGGAAATTGTATATGTTCAGAAATCTAGTTCGAGACTTAATAGTGTGTCTTTAGATGAAGTTTTGGAGTTGATAGAAACCCCTGCAAATTCTTATTTCCAACAATGTTGTATGATCTTAGCATGTAACAAATTAATGATATCCAAACCACAGTACTGGATGGTACCTAGTGCATTACCTTATTCACAAACGAACATAAGTCAAGGGTTTTCCAATAATGTTCCACCATCCTCGAAATATTTCGTGTTACCTATAAGCTTGATGGAATATATGAAAGAGTATGATAATCTTGAATTAGATGGTATGAATTTCTTCTTACAGGATTTGATTAAACAACAATCTGCTAATGCTAAATCTCTACTGGATTTACATTTGTATTTCAGTTTATGGGATGGGAGAACTTATAGATCTATAATAGAGTTGATGAAGTATGCAATTATTTATCCACATCCAATGCTATTAGAGAAGTTATCTCAGCTTGACGTTTTTGATAAAGTAACACCTGAACTGATATATGAATATTTAGTCAAAACTGGGATATATACTGAAACAACGGATATTTATTTATCTACTGGATTTATGGGTAAATCAATAATCAGTGATAAGATCTCAGTATCCAAGGCTGAAGAGCTCCAAACCAAAGTAAGTGGTAGTATAGAACAGAAAGATCATTATAGACATTTAAGAAGAAAATTGGAAGATGAAAATAATATAATATATTCAATAAATTATGGTGGGTCTACAATTGGAGTGTCGTTACAAAAACTCAGCAGTAGAAGGTATAATGTATCAATTCATATACCTGATTTAGCTACTAAGTTACCACCTAAATCGAATATCATGAAACAATTAATCAATGACAATACTACCAACTTGAGCACGGACATTAACCAGTCCTCTATCAAGTTATTCAATTCTAAAGTATTTGAACAATTCAGTTTAAGTGAACAGCTCATCGAACCTGAATTTTTGACTGCCAGTAAGATATACCAAGGTAAGACTCCCGAGACCAAGTTGACATGTTTGACAATAGGATTGAAGTATAATACCAGTGAATCTAATGCCTTTAATAATTTACAAGATAAGACCATTATTAGGCTCAATACATTATCTAGAGTTAAAGTCAAGCAATTAAGTGATGAAGAATTACACCAGTGTTTGAACGGAAGACCAAGTATTTCTTTTGGGTTATTTTCCAATAAAAGCAGCAGAATCAATTCTGAAGATTATCATAATCTAGGATTCATTTATAATATTCTTAAGACCCATTTTAGTGTTAGAAACATCAATGGGGCTGTGAACATCAATCAGGATAATGACAAAACGGTATTCTTTAAGAATGAAATCGAACAATTGGCCAGTAATTTGATTTCAACGTATAGTAAACAGAACTCGATACCATTGATCAAACATCATCAAAGTATCTTGAACACTGATAGTATTGATCCAGAAATAGACCAAGTTTTAATTCAACATAATAATTTATTATTGCCCAAGTTTCATGCCAATACGTTTTTCCAAACATTAATTTCAAGAGATGCCAATGGGAATGTATCCCTTCCAGCATTTTTAATTGGGAACAATTACCTCAAGAAACCCCAAATTAGTTTAGAACATGAACGAGACTTTCCTAGCGGTAATGATAATGGAAGAGTCAATATACTCCAACCTTTAGAGAGCTTTGAAAGTCTTCTCAACCAGTATCAAATTATAAGTGAATTGAATGAAGTTTATGCTAAACAACGAAGCATGAAACTTGATAGTGAATTTAATAAGGTATCCAAGTACAGTAAATTGAAAGGACAAGGGTATAATATTAATGGACCGTCATCCCCAGCTGTGATTTCAAAGTATTTGTCCGGGTTGAAGAATGCTTATACTGTTAAGCAGTATATAGAGTCTCATCTGACTAGAATTACCAGACTAAGAGGCCTTGAATCTCAATTGATTGAAGGTGTCGAATTGGAGTTGGATTGTGTGATAACAGGTGTAGGTGACATGTTCAATGAAGGCAAGCTCTGTAAAGCCGTCGTGAAACAATTGGGAATTGAAGTAGAAATCTTTTCACAAAGACAAGATTTAACTATAGGTAGTGTGGCCAAATCCAAAGAAGTTTTATTCTTAGATATAAGTCAAGGTATATGTGTTTTATCTGAGGATATATTTTAATCCTAAACCCTGTAAATAGTAAGCATAGTTTAAAACAATTGTGATAGAGTAGTGTAGCATAAATAGCATAATGAATATATAGTTTAATGTGTGTGGGAGTGTGTGAGAAATTTTCCGATAGACTCAATTTTTCATTTGACTCATAGATTAGCTATAATCGAGATGTTTGTATGTACACAAATTGTATAGTTAATAATTACCAATAAATATACTAACCAGTAGTCCGATATTCAACCTTCAGTGGAAACATTAACATCGATTGTTAAAGAGCAAAAAGACGATGGCAAGATAAAATTATTTCCAATCTATAAGTATTTAAACACTGATGATCTTACATTTTATCAAGCTTATCTTAAATTATCTAAGTTGAATGACCCTAAAAGAGGCCCTTCCTTTTTATTAGAGACTGTTTTGACTGATCAAGTTAATAGATATTCATTTATCGGTATAAACCCTAAGAAGATCATTAAAACTGGGGATGATAAATCGGTTTATTCAGATGAATACTGTAATGTTGACCCAATTACTGTATTGGAAAAGGAAATGTCAAAATATCAACAAGTACAAGTCGCTGGTTTACCTAAAACTAGTGGTGGAGCTTTTGGGTATATCTCATATGATTGTATTAAATATTTTGAACCAAAGACTCGTAGAGAATTAAAAGATGTTTTAAAAGTACCTGAATCAGTTTTAATGCTCTGTGATACTATCGTTGCTTATGATCACGTTTACCAAAGATTCCAGATTATTCATAATATTGAAATCGACAATATTGAACAAGTTGAATCCAAGATCAATGAAGCCAAACATGTCATTGAGGATATTGAGACTAGCATGAAAGCTTCCATACCTGCCGAGGAATTGAATCCTAAACAAGGCCCAATCAAGCCTAACCAAACATTTACTTCCAATATTGGTCAACAAGGTTATGAAAGTCATGTAACTAAGTTAAAGAAACATATTTTAAAAGGGGACATTTTCCAAGCTGTTCCTTCACAAAGAGTTGCCAGACCAACTTCATTACATCCATTCAACATTTACCGTCATTTACGAACTGTTAATCCATCTCCATATTTATTCTATTTCGATTTGATCGATTTCCAAATCATTGGTGCTTCACCCGAATTATTAGTCAATTGTGATAGTAAGAATAAAATTGTTACCCATCCAATTGCTGGTACAGTAATGAGAGGTAAGACCAACGAGGAAGATGAAAAGAATGCCGAGATCTTAAGAGCAAGTTTAAAGGATAGAGCTGAACATATTATGTTGGTAGACTTAGCTAGAAATGATGTTAATAGAGTTTGTGAACCTGATACTAATAGTGTTGATAGATTATTAACTATTGAAAGATTTTCACATGTTATGCATTTAGTCAGTCAAGTTAGTGGAACTTTAAGACCTGATAAAACAAGATTCGATGCTTTCAGATCAATTTTTCCTGCTGGTACTGTCAGTGGAGCACCAAAAGTTAAAGCTATGGAATTAATTGGTGAGTTAGAACAAGAAAAAAGAGGGGTTTATGCTGGAGCTGTTGGACATTGGGGGTATGATGGTAAAACTATGGATACATGTATAGCTTTAAGAACCATGGTTTATAAAGATGGTATAGCTTATTTACAAGCAGGTGGAGGTATTGTATTTGATAGTGATGAGTATGATGAGTATATGGAAACTATGAATAAGATGAAGGCTAATAACAATACAATTCTTGAAGCCGAAAAAATCTGGATAGAAAAAGTAGGTGAATTAAAACCATAAATTTTTGGACTTTTGTAGACCTGTAAGTAGAGATATTGAATAATATAAATTTAAGTTTGAAATATGGGGAGACCTCACTATTAAGGTAGTGTGCATATGACAAAACGAGAACGTCGAGAACGATGATCATCACCTAAACTCACACCTACGCATTTGTGAACTACAAACGGGCGGTATTTTAATTTTATAGATATAGAACTAATTATACTTCTATAAGAGTATAATCAAAACAGTCAAATAGGACAATATCCGAGAGCAAGTTTGAACCAAGTCAATAACATGAGTGACCTTCAAGATAGTGGCTCACCCGATGGTAAGGGATCCTCAAGGACTCCAACATCATGGGATCCTGAAGATGATATACTATTAATGCATTTAAAGGATAACCAAAAGTTAGGTTGGAAAGCTATTGCAAGTAATTTTAATAACAGAACACCAAATGCTTGTCAATTTAGATGGAGAAGATTAAAATCTGGTAATTTAAAGAATCCTCCAAAATCAGCAGCAGCTTTAGGATCATCAGAAAGTTTCGGTAAATCCAAATCAGTTGAACCACCTGTTAAAAAACAAAAGAAACATGCTTTCCCTAATACTAAAGCTAATGGTCATGTAGGAACCGGATTCCCATCAGCTTATTCCCCTATTTCAAATTCCACTTTCACTAATTATGATAATAATGTAGGTAATGCATTAGCTGGTTTAAATGCATTATCCAATAATAGTTCAAGTATATCAAGTCCTGTGCCAACTTTTACTACCAACAATTCAAATTCTAATCCATCAACTCCAATTATTAATTCTCCAAGGGTACCCCCTCAAACTACCAATAATTATGAACACTCACCCAATTCCGAAGACTTGAATTTGGATCCTTCTAATAATGGCAACGGCGGTGGTTATTATGCTGAGATATCGGTGGACCCAACTATGAATTTACCTCATCATCAAGGTCATCCTGGTCCTTCTCCTGGATTAACACCAAGGAATTCAACTTCCGGACCTTCTTCAAATGTAACTGCAAATCATAATAATTCAATTATTCAAATAATCAAAGATGATAGAAATTCTATATCAAGTGCTAGAGATAGTATCTCATCCTTACCTTCAAAATCAATGGATATACCACATCATCATACTAATGCTTTAGCTCATTTACCTACGATATTCGGTTCAAATGGGAGTATAAGTGGTCCATCAAGAAACTCTAGTATATCACATTCAACCACAGTTCCAAGTTTAAGAAGTGGAAGTATAGTAGGGGGAACATCGGGATATTTTTCAAGATCTGGTTCAGTAGTCATACCGTTCTCTGACAAAGAAGGTGGTAAATCAGCTATAACAAATTTACCAACTTACAAAAGTAAACAACACAAGGATAAAAAATATAATTCAAAGGATAAGGATAAGGATAAAGACAAGAAATCTAAACCCAAAGAAAAAGAAGATAGTCCATTAAAATTACCATGGACCATGGAAGAAGATGAATTGTTAATAAATCGTCGTAATCGAGAATTATCATTTGCTGAATTATCAATTTTATTACCACAAAGAACCGAAGGGGATATTTGGGCAAGAATAGATTATTTAGAAAAACTTAGGAATGGTGTAAGATCATCAGTTGCAAGAGAAAGAAGAAGAAGACAATCATCAATAGGATTAGATGATGTTGAAGACTTCTATATGAGTGATATTGGAGTCACTGAAGATGATGACGATGATGAAGTTTTAGTTGATGTTGATGATATACCACCCGTCCATAGAAGAGCTTTAAAAAGGAGAACAAGTTCAGCTTTCAATCCATTAAGTGTAAACCATTAAAATAATTAAATATCTACTTCTGTATAAACTACTATGTAACATATTAATATAATTTTAAATCTTTTGTAATTTCATCTATAACAGCTTTAGGTGCTGGCCCTAAACCTAATACAGTAGCTGACCCTGCTGCAATTTGAGTTCTACCTGCGTCATGTACAACATAAGCATTTACACCCAATGAAAAGGCTTGTACGTATAATAAATCCATGGCTTCTTGATCAGGTACTTGCAAAGTTATTTTAGCTTGACCGTTGCCGTATTCCCAACGTTTAACCATTTCAGGGTTATAAGCTGCTGAATTGGGATTAGTGATTTTCTTATATAATGCCAAGGTAGCATGCAGACATTGTGCAGCAGCTTTACCTTTACCCATTTTCAAATCTTGACGCACTATTAATGTCATACGGACTTCACCTGGGACTGAATTTAAATCTGTTGAGTCTATTTCAACATCATCTTCACTCTCTGATTCGTATTCAGATTCTTCAGGTTCCGAAGCTTTGACTTTTGGTTTGATATGTTTGACTTTGCGGTTTCCAGTTGGATGGAACCAATAGGAATCGATCAAAAAGCCGGCAAAAAATGATACTATACCAATAGTTAATGTCTTCCCTATGTTACTCATTACTCACAACGATCTGACAGAACCTCATCTCCAAGTGCGGGTCTCAGATACCCCATACAAATGGGTCTATCGATTATGAATGAACACAAAAACCTCTAAATAAAGAGGTTAATATACTAATAGACCCAATCAACTATGCTAAAAACTTTTTGGCCTTTGGCTTCCTTTTTTTCTCGACCTTTTTAACAAATTTCCTCCAACTTTGTACTCTATCATCTCTTTGGTCGTCCCAGTTCTTTTCAAATTGTTTTTTGATTTCCCTTTGTTGTTTTAATGATTCAAACTCTTCAGTTTCTTTGGTTTCTTGTTGTTTACGAAGCCTTTCCTGCAATTGATCTTGTCTAAGTTCTTCAATTAAAATTTTATTGACTTCTTGTCGTATCTTTTCTACATCCTTGTGAGAAGCTCTTACATGTTTATAGATATCAGTAAGTTTCTGAACTTCATCTGTTGAATCTAAAGCTTCTAATTTATTATATGCCTTATGGAGTAGATCAAATGCTACAGGAGCATCAGGATTATCAGATTTATCAGGATGTATAAGTAAAGATTTCTTTCTATAAACTTTCTTGAACACCGAATTTTCATCATCCAAAACTTCTAAAATATGATAATAATCCTTAGGATTACATTTCAAGATTCTTTGAATCTCCTTATCTCTCGATGAAGCTCTTTCAGTTTCAGAAAGGACTCTATCTAAATCAGACATCAGTGCGATATTTGAAACTGTATGAGAATCTTACAAAGAGCCATGTCAACTAAACTATGGAAACCTCAATACTTTGATATCGGTGTTAACTTTTCCGATTTGATGTTTCAAGGTTATTACAACCATTCATCGAACCAAAAACATCCTCCTGATTTACACAATGTAATCAAAAGAGCTCATCTATTTAATGTTAATAAAATGTTAGTCACAGCTTCTACTATTCAAGAGAGTTTAGACCATTTCGAATTATGTGATAAATTCCCAGATGCATTCTATTCCACCGTTGGTGTACACCCTTGTACAGTTGCCGAGGAATTCTATATTAAAAATGACAACGGCACCTATAGTGAAGACCTCATTCCAAATCTTGAAGAGAAATTAACTAAATTACATGATATAGTAGTACAAGGAGTACAAAGAGGTAATGTTAAAGCATTCGGAGAAATAGGTCTTGACTATGATAGATTACATTACTCCACTAAAGACCAACAGCTTACTATGTTCAGGAAACAATTAGAGGTAATAGCATCTCTTAAGCATTTGAAATTACCTTTATTCTTACATATGAGAAATGCTTGCGATGATTTTATTGACATTCTTAAACCATTTATAGACAATGGATCAGTACATGCTGATCGTAGTGTAGTCCATTCTTTCACAGGATCTAAAGAAGAATTAACTAAATTATTGAATTTAGGATTCTTTATAGGTATTAATGGATGTTCATTGAAAACTGAAGAGAACCTTAAAGTGGCAGCTTTGATACCAAAAGACAAATTAATGATAGAAACTGACGCCCCTTGGTGTGAAATTAGAAAATCTCACGCTGGTTACAAGTATATTACACTGTACCCTAATAAATTCTACCCCGAACCACCTGATCTTGTTCCTAAAATAGCTCAAGCTCCAGGTACTAAAAAGAACCAACCACTTATTAAGTTTGATGATTTTATACCGTTCCCAACTATAAAGAAAGAGAATTACGAAAAACATTGCACATCAGTTGAAATATTGAAGACCCAAGGGATTGATCCTGATTACTTATCGCCTTTGATAAAGTCCAGGAATGAACCTGTGTTTGTGGGGTTAGTAGGTGAAATTTTGTGTAACCTTCATGACCTTAAAGACGAAGAATCTGAGGATTTCTTAGATACAATTTATGCCAACTCCTGTAAGTTGTTCTCATAAGGTTTTCGGATAACTTTTCGTATGACTAATATACATTATATACACTTAATATACAGTATGAGATTTAATTCGGCTAATTGATCATGTCCCAATCTCCTATGACTTTACGGAACCTTGGACTCATTCGTAATGTTTTAGGATTGAATCCATTTTTTGGGCTCCTCAACAGTTTCTTTATATAACCATTTGGTTCTTCGTCAGAGACTAAGTCTGAATCAAACCCCATAGGAGTCAAGCTACTATCTTCACCTATCATTTGTACTTTATTGTTTATGCTCTCATTGTCTTCATCTAATGCATCTTCGATTTCATCGACTTCTTCTTCCATTACATCATCTCCCAGTTCCCCTAGAATCTCATCTACCTCACCTTCCTCCTCCTCATCCTCTTCCTCCTCCTCATCATCTCCACCAATTTCACCATAAAATTCATTAACTTCCTCTTCTTCAAAATCATCTAATTCTGCATCTTCATACTCTTCCTCATCATCCAATTCTATTTCATCAAGCTCCTCTAACCCTTCTAAATCTTGGAATGGATCATCTTCAATAACTGGTTCTTTGATTTCTGGTGCTACTTGAACAAAAGATCTCCTACTAACTCCAGGATGACTGACTACATAATTATTAATATCCTTATCATTTTCATCTATAGGATTGTTCAGATCTCGGAGTAATTCCACTTCATTCAAAGCTTCTTCTTCAAAAGTATAAGGATTATCGATATCATCTTTGAGGAAGCCAGATAATAGGGAAATACTATTATGAATAACACCATTGGTTTGTTCATTATTCTCCAATATTACTGGGGGAACAGTTACTGCAGAATTAATTCCTCCTGATGGACCGTATAACATAGGTTTCCATAATAATCTACTATAATCCAAGTTAACATAGTTCTTCAGTTCCCATTTCTCGATTACATAATTGATTTTTTTCAAATTTATGGCTATACCATATGTACCAGTCTCTGGGTTCTTTATCAATGAGTCTAATTGTTCTAGACCAACAACTACATCAGAAGGGATCATACCAGTTAATTTTGATAAACTTTCTATTGACATAGTCAAATTAGTCAATTCATTACCTTCACCTTCCATTTTCAAATATAGGGAATACAAATATTTTAATTTATAGGCAATAGCAATTTTCCAATAATTTCTATAACTCAATAAACCTAAATCACTCAAAGGTTTTTCAGGGGTTCCAAATTTGAATTCATTTCTGGTCAATAAATAACTGAAATCTATTAATAGATTACCATATCCCTTTCTTTGGTATATGGGTAAAGTTAATATACAGGAAACGTTATAATCAGAATTGTTCAACTTTTCTTTGGAGAAATACCCCACAAAGTGATACATAGAAGCATCAGATTCATCTATCTCTGTTAATATATAAAATATGAAAGGTTCAACATCATAATACAATGTTTTGGAATTAAGGAATAATTTGGCCAATAAACAAAGGTTCTGACAATAACTTATGTTTTTCCTACCGTCAACTTCCCATATAGATATCTTCTTTATTGGGTCTCTGTATATTTCAATTCCTGGAGGATGCTTATTTGATAAGTTACAGTTTTTCAATTGATGGCGTTGGTAAGAATAACGTGAATTCATATACTTTAAACAATGTTCACAAATATATAACACTTTACATTGTGAATATTCTTCTGGGTATGGAGATGTATACCAAGTATCAATCTCGAAATGTCTGAATTGTATTTTGCTGATTTGAGATTTTTTATATTGCAAATCGTGATTGTCTTCTATTTCTATGTTATCTCTGAGCCCATCACCTTTCTGTTGTAATTCTTTAAACAAAATTCTATCCTTCTGAGTTGGATCAGTATGATTAATGATACAATCAGGGTATGGTAAAAGACCCATATAAGGTAAATCTTTATTATCAAATTCAGGATCGAGTTTATTGAATAACCTCTTATACTTCTGCAGATATGATATTAAAACTATATATTCTTTGTCATTTTTAGCAATGGTTTTAACATTGGAAGAATATGTGAATTTAATGGACCTAATAACTCCGCTGCGTTTGTCTTTGATTCTAGGTCTCCCAGTACCATTAGAGATTGGAGGCACATAAGTATGGGTCAGACTTCTTCTTCTGGCCGACCTTTCTAGTCCTATCTCATGACCAATCTTATCGTAAATACGATTGTCAGGGATTCTTAATTCTAATATAGGATCCCGTTTCTTTGGTGGCATATTTACATTAATAGTACGATCTGGACAAGTTCGCGTTCAAAATATATTATGTAAGTGTCGCAGCTCAAAGTTTAACTACGCGAACAGAGACACAAGGAGATTGATAGGTAAAACAAAACGATTCTAAATTATATTGATAACTCCGTATTCTATACAGGGAAAAACCTCTAATATAATCAAAACATAGGTCCATAACCAATGCATAATAAATAAATGAACTAAAGGTCTATTAAAATTATTTCTTAGAATTATCGTCATCTTCTTCATCTTCAACATCTTCTTCTATATGTTTATCATGATTATCGATATCTTCAACATCTTCAAAATTAACATCTTCTGACCCTGGCATACCTAAATGAGCTAATAATGATTGAGCTGAACTTGTATCTAAATAAATTACCCCATTTTCATTAGTAATAGCATTACTTGCTAATAATTTTTGTAATGATATAGCTCCATTATTAGCATCATCAGTTGATAATTCTTCAACTTCTTTATTATCGTTATCATTATCATCATAATCAGGTTGATTACCACGTAATCCAGCTAATCCTCCAAACATTGAATAACCTCCGAGTCCACTAGCGTTATTACCTCCTCCATTTCTTGAAAGATTTTGAGCTTGTTGACCAATTTCATATTTATCACCATAGATATCTTTATAAATTTCATTATAAGGACTTGAAATCATACCAAATTTAGCATCATTACCTTGTTGTTCAACTGATTTGATTTTTTCAATAATTCTATCATACCATTGATCTAAAGTTTCTTGTTTAGTATGATCTAATAATGCAACAATGACTATTGACATATTATCACAACCGATACCTGAACCATCAGTAGTTGGAGCACAACATAATTCCATAATTTCTTCACAAATTGTAGTTAATGATTTTCTTTCATATATACCTCTTCTAACACATTCAACACAGCTTTGAGATGTTAAACAATCCCAAATACCATCACATGCTAATATAATAAATTCATCATTAACTAAATTAGTTTCATGACTTATAACATCTGGATAACAAGTGACAACTTGTTCTTCAGCTGGTAAATCAATATTTTTCTTAAATTCAAAATCTCCAATACCTCTTGATAATGCTAAATTACCATTAACTCTATTCATTTCAACGTAACCCCCAGCTGAACAGATACGAGTTTTTTCACCTTCATTTGATGGTTTATGATCATATGATAATGCTTTAGCAAATCCATTAATACTCATGATAGTTCTACTATCCCCAGCATTACCACAATAGATTTTCTTTGGAGTGATTATTACTGAAGTGGCAGCACATCCACTTTCATCATTTCTCATATCAAAATCTCTTAATATAGCTTGATCACAATTTAAGAAACCTTCTTTTAAAGCATTAACATAATCCTTAGATTTGAAGGAAGGAGTTGATTTAACAATTTGATGCAAATATTCACCAGTAAAAATAGCAGCTTTAGCACCTCCATGACCATCATAAACTCCAAAAAATGAAACATGTTCATAATCATCAGGTTTTGGTAAATCTTGTTTAGGTTTTAAATCATCACTAGTTTCTTCATTTGTTTCTTCACGTTCAGGATCATAATCTTCAACACTATGCATATCTAAAATTGTAGTATGAGCATCTTCCATATTGATTCTCCAACCTTGCATACATGAAAGTCCATAACTAACATGAGGATCACCAGAATGTTCTGAATGTTTTTCAGTGACTGGTTGTGAAAGTATTTGACCCATTCTTACTTATATCTTATATATGATTGGATATTGAATGAATGAATAAATTAAAATGATTTGTTGTCAAGATTTAAATAATTCTCCTCGTTAATGTTACTTATCAACACACTTAGTTTCTTGAATTTATTTAATATTTAACAATGGTAAAAGTTTCGTGTTTGTACAAACTAAAACCAACAATTTATAAAAATTTCTAATCCGATTCTTTTCTTAGTGATTAATTAATTTTATAAACAACTTTAAGCTACTTATATGTTTATTCCCAACTAATCTAAGGCAAAAATCAAAAAAAAATTTTCTCAGATGAATTCCTTTTGTCGCACTTTCTTTTACGCCGCACACTAGGTTGCCTGAGAGGGATTACAGATCTGATACGATCGACGTTACCAGTTTTGCTCATTCTACAGTTTAAGGTTTACAGTTAATTTGTCCATTGAATAAATATATTAAATACATATAAAACAATAATCTTTTAATATAACGGATCTATCAAAAGCACATAACATTAGTGTCATTATTGGGATGTTTATTAATTCCCAACTCTATCATAATTATCATTATCATAATCATTAATTGTCGTTTTCCGTTAAGTCATATGTTTATCATAAACTTTCATTTTTTGAAATTGGTTAAAATTTGTTAATTATTTTGGTCCCCAAATTCCTGAATTATTACCATAAAGATCTAATGATGTAAATTTAGCTTGCATATCAATAAAATCTTCAGAATGACGTGAATTAGTATTTGGTAATGATGTTAAACTACCAGTCAATTGATTATGTTGACCAAATGGTGCAAATCTTGAATTAATGTCACCGGTAGCTAAAGGAGTTGATGGTTGACTTGGACCTTTGAATAAATTGTGAGGTTGTGGTGTTGGTGAATTAGTAGTTGAATGTAATGTAGCATCGTTTGGGGTTGGTGTTGATCCTCCATTACCTGAAGTTGTGCCACTTGAATTATTAGTTGGATTAATTACACTAGAAGTTACGGTGGTTGAATTGGCTTGATTTGGACTGGTAAAATTACTAGTTAAAGGTGGAGTTGCTCTCATATCATAACCTCTTGAACCATTTCTTAATAAAGCAGCATTGGAATTAAGTGGTAAAACATTAGAATTAGTATTTGGTTGATACATGGTAAATGGTTGAATATTAGAATATAATGGTTTCGAACTAGTAGATCCATTATTACTAGTATTAGAACCAGATTGGTATTGTGGGAATCCACTTGATCCACTTTGTTGTTGTCTTAATCTTGGAATTGGTAAAGCAGATTGAGAATGTGATCTTAATAATTCTGGATGATTTGATGGTAATCCATTACCAACATTTACACCATTTAATTGATTTAAATTCATCATTGAATTAGAATGATTACCATCATTACTTAAAGTACTGGCAGTTTGTTGTGTAGTTAATACTTGATATAACTGTCCAGGTTTTCTTCTAATAATAATTAACCCGTTATCATATAATTCCAATAAATTCAAGTAATTACACAAATTAGTTAACAACTTTCTTTGAGTCATTGCTAAATTTGGTGGATAAGCTAATTCCATAATTGATCTTGAATTATCGTCTTTGAAGACAAGTAATTGAGAAAATAATTCTAAAGTTTCTAAATCGTTAAAATTGACATCAGTTGGTAAAGATGGTAAAATTGAATTTGGTGATGGGAAATTCAAAAAAGTTCTATCTTGAGTTGAACCAACTCCATTAACACTTAAATTTTTGGTTGCAGCTGTAGTGGAAGTAGCAGAAATCAAAGAAGCTAATGAAGCATTAGAAGTGGATCTATGTTGCTCTTCTAATTGACCTCTCTTTTCTCTTTTTTCTCTTTCAATTCTTTCTCTTTCTTGAGCTGGTAACATTTTTTTGTATTCGACTCTTAATTTTCTACCACCGATTTCTCTACCATTTAATAAATTGACCACCAGTGAAGTTTCATCAGTTGAAGTAAAATTAGCAAAAGCTAACCCTCTGAAAACACCATTATCAAAATGATAATTAAATGCATAAGGTAATGGTAGATTTAATTTGGTCATAACATCTAACAATTGTTCCTTTTTGATGGCAAATGGAATGTTTTTAATAACTATAGCCGTTGGAATTAAATCGTCATCATCTTCATCAAGTGAGTCGTTATCTTTATCATCAGAATGAGAATCTTCAATAGATTCTTCAGGTTTAATTGTTGAAACAGAATTATTACTATTAATACCTGATGGTGGAGATTTTGCATCCTTTTTGTCTAATTCTAAAGATCCTACTTTACTTTGTTGTTGTTTTTGTTGTTCAACCCAAGGAGTTACATCATGAATAGTAGTTTCATTATTAATCCATGCATTTGTATTTGGTCTTTGAGTTTGTGGTTGTGATCTCGGATTAGCAGCATTACCTCCATATCCTGAAGATGTATATCCTGAAGTTGATGATATTGACCCTAATGACGGTCTACGTTGATCATCTAATTGATTTGGAGTTGATGACAAGTTCCTGAAATCCATATTATAGTAATGTTATGCTATATAATTCAAATTAAAGGTAAATACTGGTTGATTCCTACTCCTTCAAATGTTTCACTACGATTCTATAAAGGAAACACCAGTTACTTCTATATAAATCCTATCCTTTATATCAGGTTAATCCCCTATTTTTATACTTTCTAATAAATCTAAGGATGATTTCCTGAAAGATGACCTTGTATGATTCTGTGGGAATAAAATTTTTCGCTGAGGAATTAACAAGAGATTTCCAGGATCTCGCACGACCTTTGGCTTTTCGCAGTTTTTCCAAACCAGGTTCGTCCACAAGTTAACACCTTTACTGAAAAATGGTATGTTTAGGAATTTATAATAGTTTAGGAAACTTTGATTGATTCTAGTGTTGATGTTTCCCTGATTTCGGTTTGTGATGTTACCTGCGTGTAGGTAACAAGCCCTATTCTTTTTAAAGGAACTCTCCTTGTAATCATTAATTTTTCAATACGTGTACTAACAATAGTCTTCATCATCAGTTGCCCCAGGTGGGTTAAGAAGTGCAGCCAAAAGAAAAACCAATGCCGATAAGAAATCACAAGCTGCTAATGCTACCCCAGTATCTACTAGAGCTGCTGGTGCCGGTGGTTCTTCAGCTACTATGTTAAAATTATTCACTGATGAAGCTCAAGGTTTAAGAGTTGATCCATTAGTTGTTTTAGTTTTAGCCGTTGGTTTCATCTTTTCAGTTATCGTATTACATGTATTTGCCAAATTAACTGGTAAGCTTTCTTCATAATTATAATATACAACAAGCTAGTGATATTTTTGTGTCTATTTACAAATTATCTACATATCTACTAAAAGTGATTTGACTACTTGACTTAATCCATCTTTGTGAATTATATGCTTAGAATCGATTCCATTATTTTCTATTACTTTCCATTCAAATGGACTTCGTTTATAATGTTTCTTCCATTCAAGTTGGGCATTACCATTATACCTTTTACCTCTTATCTCTATCTCTACCATTGGATATGATTTCCCTATAATCATCGTTAATGGAACACCAATAAAATTGGAATGCTTGATTTTTTTACTTAGGTTCAATTTACGGTTATCGAATCTATAATCTATATTATTATCATTTAAACCCTCAATGATATCATCAATTGGTTTAGTAAACCCAGGAGCTTGAATCACAGTTAAATTCCATGGACTTATAGCAGCAGGCCATCTAAACCCATCATTATCTCTATTGATTTGCCCAATGGCTGCAATGATCCTAGTGATTCCAATTCCGTAACATCCCATTACTACATCCTTGGTTTCGAGTTTTCCTTCTTTGTTAGGGACATTAATACTAAGCTCCAATGGTTTAGAATATTTGGTTCCCAAATAGAAAGTATGTCCTACTTCAATGGCTCTGGTAGTTGACAATTCACCTTGTTTACATTCATAACAGATTTCCAGATGCTCTGCTGAAACTACAGGTATTCCTTGTTTGTTTAATCTCGAGTCAATTATAGTTTCATATTCCTTTGGTTCATAATCAATTTTTTCAACTTTTGGGTATTTCAACTTTAATAAGTTAATATCAAATGTTCTAGTCTTAGGGTATTCAACCTTGAAGTATTTGCTATCATTTTTGACAAAAACTGAATCAGTTTCATGAGTTTCAATGGTTCTTGGTAATGATAGCGTCTTTTCAATATTTGAAATATTATGACAATGATCACATTCAAAAACCGTATCTTCACCAGTTTCATCTATATAATGCCATTCATGACTCAAAGAACCACCAATATCACCCGAATCAGCTACTGCTTTCACATATGGAACTTTCAATGCATTGAAAATATTATGATACACTGATACCATTTTCTCATAGTTTTGTAAAGCTCCATGTTCATCAACATCAAAGGAATAAGCGTCTTTCATTAAGAATTCCCTTGATCTCAACAACCCCATTCTTGGCCTAATCTCATCCCTAAACTTCTCATGTATTTGGTAGTAGATTACCGGTAAGTCCTTATAACTTGTAATATTATTTTTCACTAAATTAGTTACCTCTTCTTCACTAGTTGGACTTAAACAATAATCATTATTACTTGAATCTTTTAATTTGAATAATTCAGTATTAGACCATCTACCAGTTTTCTTCCATAAGTCACTGGATGATAAAATCGATAAACTGACTTCTTCGGCATGGACTTGAAGACTCTGATTTATGATATTTTTTAATTTATTAAGAACTAATAATCCTATGGGCATCCAATTATTTAAGCCAGGTTTCGAATTATTAAGGAAACCAAACTTCAAAAATAAATCAGGTGTAGATACATTAGTTATAGATGGGTCATTGAATTTATTAAGATAAAGTTTAGGTACAGTTTTAATACCTTGTTTCAACATCGAACCACAAATGAGATCTAGCTGAGTGAGAGATCATAGAAGTGCGATTGAGATAGCAGAGTAACGTGATTTCTATAATTATGACTTACATTTATAGACACTAACTAAGATTATTTAGTAACTTTATCCTTTAAAGGTTGGTAATATTCTTTATCAACTTTATCAGCCCATTCATTACCAAATTTCTTTAAATTTTGGAAACTTTGATTTAATTCAGCTTGTGCGGCTTTTAAATGATCATCTCTTTCCTTTTCAGTCTTGAAAGGGTTTGATTGTTGAAGTTGAGCAGTTAATTCATTGAATTTGTTTTTGGCCAATTCATAATTCTTAGCAGCTCTATCCTTTTCTTCTTCATATTTGTCACCTAATTTGTCTTGTTGTTTAGAAGACCAATTCAACCATGAAGCTTTTTGTTTTTGAAAATTGTCGTTGACTTCATCAATTACATCATTACCAAATTTCTTTAAATGTCCTAAAGAATTATCGAAATCTTGTTGAGCAGCCTTCAAGTAATCATTTCTGTCCTTTTCATTGGTGAATTTACTCTTGGCTTGTTCAGCTAAATCATCTAATTTCTTCTTAGAAGATTCATATTGCTTGATAGCATTTTGCTTCTGAGTTTCATAAGCAGCTGATAAATCATCAGATTTCTTATTACCCCAACTAAACCATGAACTCTTAGTTTCTTCTAAGTTTTTATTAATGGAATCAACTACTTCATTACCATATTTTTGTAAATGTTTCAAAGAATTATTGAAATGAGTTTGAGCTTGTTCTATTTGTTGTTGTTGTTCTTTACTTAAATGTTTGTTTTGATATTGTTTGACTAATTTGTCTAATGAAGCTTTAGATCTTTCGTACTCGTTAATAGTTTTAGCTTTTTCAAAATCAAATGTTTCTAAAACGTCATCAGCTTGTTTACTAGCCCACGAGAACCAAGCTTTAGATTGATTTGCAGTTTCAGTGCGTACTTTGGCTTCATAATTAGCACTACCACCAACTGAATTAACCCAATCAAAATATGAGGCTAATCCTTGTCTGATTGGATTACCATCATGATTAGTAAAATCATTCTTTCTGTTATCAAGTTCCTTTTTAACTTCATCCTTGGTTTCGGTCAAATTGAATGATGGGATCTTTTGATACAATTCACTAGTCTTATTCTCTAATTTATTATATTGATCCTCAATTGACTTTTGAATGGTTTTAGCTTCTTGTTTAACTTCTTTCTTAGAAGGAGTAGCTTGTTCGACCTTGGCTGGAACTTGTTGAAAGTTTCTAGAAATAATTGGATCTACATTCTGATCATAGTAATAAAGGGCACCACCAGCTGCAACAATTGGTAATATAGTTCTAGCTGACATAGTTAAAATCAATTGTTTGATATATTAAATTTAATTAAGTCTTAAATTAATGATTATGAAATTCCAGGGATTTGGGGAATTTATACTTTTTCAGAAATTGCTAAATAAATGATTCCTATTATATTGCTATTTCCGAATTTGTTACAGCAACACAAAAACGTGACATATTTAAGGTTTAGCAAAATCTTATTGGTTTTACTTATTACGAGTCAATGGAATTGGTCCAAATAGCTTATATAGTATTAAAGTGATCAATTGAGCTTATATGTTGTAGTCATATGATTTCCCACTTGGTCCGTCAATATAACTGGCTATAACGTTTTGCTATTTCAAATCTCGGATTTTGCAATTTTTGAGAATTAAGTTTTATTTAAATTAGTAAATGTGAAACAGTAATTTTGAGACACTCTAATACCTTAACGCCACAACTTGTGGATGTTATTTGTACGGCTTTTCTCAAATGGACCAATGACTTTGAGTATGACTTTATGTGTATTACTTGAAGGTATCCACTCATTATCAATTCTATTAATCTCCAATTCGTTGACTATCCTTCATCTTGTTAGTCCTAGACTCACATGATGTATTTAATGTGACCAAATTGACTAGATTGAAATGGATAAATTTACACTAGTATCTTCTAATGCTTGCAAATGAGTTCTCTAGTGTAACAGTTTGCTCTAGAATTGAGATGCGATAAGAAATATAAGGTTCAGGCTGCGGATTTGCAGCCAAGCGGTGTAGCGATTTTTTCACTAAACCCCGACTCTATACCCTAATATTTGTCTATAGATGCTGTCCAGTGAATCTTAGGATTTTTTTGTTAAATAATTGACTTCAAAAATCAAGAATTTCATGGCCACTACTCCTAATGAGCTGCAATTTTTAACTTTTTTTTTAATATTGAACTTTAAACTGATGTTATCAGATAAGGGGTTCTTGGAGACAAAAGCCCAAAAGGCCAAGCTTCTTTCAAATCTAATTACCTGCTATTGAATCATCGCTGCTATATGAGATATTATTCCCATATTGAGAACATAGGACTGTGGATTTATAGCCAAGCCAGAATATCCAAAACATTTCATGACACTTCTAAATATAATACACTTTTGTGAAATTTTTCGATCCAATCGTTGGATCAGTAAGAATTGAACTACTAGACTCAGAAATGACAAGTTAGCCAAAAATTCATGTAATAAAGAATGCTATGCAATGTACTACGTCATGAAGTGAAAGAAGGTATCAATACTTACTTGAAAGGCATCAGTGAGAACCCAATACATAAGGAACATGGTTATAGAACAGAAATTAAAGCCGTTTTTCCCAGATATACTTGGCTGTTGTAATATTCCAAGCATTGTACAAGCCGGCCAAGCAACAATTTGCTGCCACTTAGAGATGTGACACAGAGATGTCATGTATGGTGGAAATGGAATTGAGCTGAAATTTTTTCAATTATGGAGAAAGCAAATATAGCTTACATCATTCATACATTATAAATGTTAGAGGTTTGCTTTGTTAAATGTTTCATAAAGACTCGAAGGTGGGTGAATCTGACATGAGGAAGTTCGAAACAGCTTTTGATATGTATCAAGGGTAATTCTTGTTCTACAAACGTGCAAACAGAACAAAGTCTATCGGAAACTCCTTTGGCTAGCCTCTCCTATTTCAGCTTCTAACATTGAGCTCATAATTACTACTTTACATTTCATACTTCTCTAACATTTAATAATTACTTAAGCTGTTACCTAAGATCTTATATAAGCATTTTCAGAGGTCATTTCCGCAGACATACATTATAAATTGAGTATCGCACGAAAATTCTACCAAGACACAGAATATCACATAGCACAGATGTAAAAGATAATTGAGAAGTTAAATAAGGCTTAGATAACCAATTCTAAGGGGCTAAGAAATAAATCTTCAGGCTTATTCACCTTGGTAGTGAGGCTTATATCAACATTTAGAAACACCGATGATAAAAAATGTAAACAACTACTAACAACAAGTAAGTAGATTTCCGCAAACTAACGAGAAAGTGGAGGCTTTGTTCAAATTATAATGACGTAGGCAGTATTTGTGCTGCAAAAACTGTTTATTTAGCTATTTCCTTTTGAGATTGTAATTATGAACCAAGATCGCATTTCAAGTTGCAACAAAGAATCTTGGAACCATATCACCCCCTGATTTTCTGAGCAATTGACAATAGGCTCACGAGACTAGTAACACTGACCCCACGCTGCTTAGCGATACTATTTATAACATATGAACTATTTTTACAATCTCTTCAAATATAAATATTTCGGAATATCCATGAATTTTATTGATAATAATTAAGATGAATTTCAAAGTTATTTCATTTCTTACACTTTTGAACCTTAGTATTGGTTTTATCACCAATATTGAATCAATCCAATCACCTTTAGCTAATGGTCAATCAAAAGTTGGAGGTCTTCAAGTAGGACAAGTTAAAAATGCTCAAACTCTTCAATTCTCAGGTTCCAATGTCTGTGATAAATATAGTAGTTTGATTCAAAGTAACAATGATACTCAAGATTTCCCAGTAGATTTCAATATGTATATCCAAGATGCTACTCCAAGTGATAATTACACTGTTGATGTCTATTTCAAAAATCCAAATAACAGAAATGTATTTGAATTTTTTAACGTTACTGATAAATCTGATTTAACCCAATTCAATCCTGTTTTAGTATCAATGCAAGAATCTGGTATGGAATTCAAATTGAATATGAAGAAAGGTTCCCTTTGTCAATTCTTATATAAATTCACCGTTGCTTACGAATTAGTTAGAAACTCAACTTCTAACAGTTCAACTGGTGTATATCTGAGTGACAAAATCTTCTTGGTTGGTTCATGTGAATTGAATCAAAAATTCTACCCTGATGAACATAACAAATTAGTTGGTGATGGTTTCAGATGTGTTGAATATAATTCAGGTTTCAAGTTTGATGGTGGTCAAGATTGGTGTAATATTAAATATGAAACTCCAAACTGTTGTGATATTTACCAAAACGATATTTTACAAGACAGACAATGTCCTTCAAGTACATTGTACTCAGTAACCACTCCTGTTGTTCCTAACAATCAAATGACTGAAAATGGATCTTACATTGCCACTTCAGAAGCTGTTGAAACTAGTGATCCAGATCCTGAAGAAGATCATGAACCTGTTGAAGAGAAACGTGATGATGATGATTCTGGCAATGATTCTGACTCCGACTCCGATGATGAATCTAGCTCCGTTGCTGCTACTGAAACTGACTCCGCTGACGACTCAGACACCGACGATGAATCTTCTGCTGCTGAAGCTACCGAGACTGGTAGTGATTCAGATTCAGATTCTGATGATGAATCTTCCTCAAGTGCTGCTGCTGAAACCGATGATGCATCTGATGACGACAGTGATGACGACTCAGATGATGATAACGATGATGGTAAACGTAAGCGTGATGATGATTCTGATGATGATTCTGATGATGACTCGGATGGTGACAATGACAATGATAAACGTGAAGAAGATAACGACTCCGATTCTGATGATGACAATGATACCAAACGTAAGCGTGACGAAGATTCCGATTCCGACGATGATAACGAAAAGGATAAACGTAAACGTGACGACTCAGACGACGACTCCGATTCTGATGTTGACAATGATAGCAAGAAGCGTGATAATTCAGACGACGTCTCTGATGATGACAACGACAATGATAAACGTGATGATTCTGATGACGACTCTGATGACGACAATGACAATGATAAACGTAAGCGTGGTGTAAGCAAACGTGATGAAGATGGAGATGACGAAGATAGAGACAACAAGAAGCGTGGTGATGATTCGGACGACGACTCAGACGATGATTCAGACGATGACAATGACTCGAAGCGTAAACGTAATGACGATTCAGACGATGACTCGGATGATGATAATGAAGAAGATAAACGTAAGCGTGATGATTCCGATGACTCGGATGATGATGAAGAAGATAAACGTAAACGTGATGATGATTCCGATGATGATTCAGACGACGATAATGAAGAAGATAAACGTAAGCGTGATGATTCCGATGACTCGGATGATGATGAAGAAGATAAACGTAAACGTGATGATGATTCCGATGATGATTCAGACGACGATAATGAAGAAGATAAACGTAAACGTGATGATGATTCCGATGATGATTCAGACGACGATAATGAAGAAGATAAACGTAAACGTGATGATGATTCCGATGATGATTCAGACGACGATAATGAAGAAGATAAACGTAAACGTGATGATGATTCCGATGATGATTCAGACGACGATAATGACAATGACAATGATAAACGTGATGATTCTGATGATGACGATTCTGATGACGACAATGACAATGATAAACGTGAAGAAGATAAGGATTCTAAACGTAAACGTGAAGAAGATGAAGAAGATAATGAGAATGACAGACGTGAAGAAGATAAAGATGATGATAACGATGGTGAAAATGATAAACGTGAAGAAGACAACGATGATGAAGAAGATAAAGAATCTAAACGTAAGCGTGATGACGATTCAGATGATGACAATGACAATGATAAACGTGAAGAGGATTCAGACTCTGATGATGAAGATGATAAGCGTAAACGTGAAGAAGATTCAGATTCAGACAATGATAATGAATCTGATTAACTGGCTAATCCTAGCCTTAGACATACCCGCTTTCGAAGTCTATTGTTGAGTAGAACTATATAGACTAGCATAATACCCGTGATTAAGTTACAAATATACGGTATGAATTTGATTACTTATGAAAATATTTGTTTATTCGCTTATTTCTACAAAACTATTAATCGTCGGCTTTAGGGACTTTGATTTTACTCAATTTACTTAACCTTATACTCTCTTTAACACTATGAGGGTGACTGAAGACCGTTTCAATTTCCTCTAACGTTAAGCCACTGGTTTCAATAAACATAAAGTAAATCACTGCCAATTGAAACGTATCCCAAAATACATAAAATACATAATACCAATAAGTTATATTCTGCATGGCTAAAGGTGCAGTGTACAAATTCAAAGTGGATGCAGCATTTGAAACAACCATGTACATAGCCAATCCTCTTGTTCTCATATCGTTACTTAATACTTCTGCAGGGTAAGTTGGTTGTAATGGGGTCATAGCAAATGAAAAGAATACAGCTTGAAAGATATAAATGAAAGCAATTCCTACCGCTGCAGCCTGGGTGTTATCATTGTTATCGTTGAAACATTTAGTAGAAACGGCCAAGGCTATGAAAGATATAACGAACCCAGCATTGGCGTAAAGAAGAGCAGGTCTCCTTCCGACTCGTTCGACAACTATAGCACCAGTTCCTGCAAAAAAGAAACAAATGATACTATTTACAGCCGTTAAAAGTAATCTAGTAGTAGCATTTTTGATACCTAAATTCAAAAACAAAGTAGTCATATAATAAGTAATAACTTGATTACCACTAAACTGATTGAACCATGACCAAATGAATACTAAAAGAGACCTTTTCCGTCTTGCCTTTGTTTTAAAAAATACTGAAAAGTCCAAGTAATCCTTAGGTTTCAAGAATCCAGAGGTCTTAAACGATTGGTCAATTTGATGGAGCTCTGCCATAACTAGAGGATGGCTAGCATCACCACTGGCATGATACTGAATAATAAATTGTTTAGCTTCCCCTATTTTGTTTTGAGAATAGTGAAATCTTGGACTTTCAGGGAATAACCATATAACACATAAAACTATACCGGGACATAATAATTGTAACCATAAGGCGATTTTGAATGAATTAGGTTGGCCAGCGAAATGAATGCTAGTACCATACATCGTCCAAGTTGCAATAATAGAACCAATGTAATAAAACGCATTATAGAATAATGATAATTGTTTCAATTCTAAAGGAAGAATTTCCACCATATAAATGGGAGCTGAAGATAATGTTACTGTTCCCCCAAAACTAAGTAGAAATCTAGCAAATATAAAGGCATGATAATTAGAAGTGGCAGCGCAGATAATAATTCCCACAATAACAATCACTAATCCTACAATCATAGCCCTCACTCTTCCAATATAATCACCGAGCCAAATCAAGGTTATAGCACACATACCTCCAATTGGGAAAATACTGAATACCAATCCAGTACCACTTGGGGTGGAAGACATGTTAAAGTAATCCAAATATTCATCTAATGTGATGATTGATGTCATCAATGAACCATCAAAACCATTCATAGTGGGTAGCAAGTAAAGACACATACATATTAAGTAAATTTTGATTCTATCTCTTGACCATTTGTCTACAGGATGGGATTTTATCAAAAGCTTAAGGGATTCTTCAGTAACCTTCACCTCATAGTTCTCAGAATTGTCGTCATTATGACTTGGGTGATCATCATGATCGATGTTAACCTTTTCAATTGATGATCTAGAGTCCATTATCAACAATTGAGTGTTTATCGGCAAAGGAGGCCCCCAGTTATTTATACTTCTGGGGTACAATAGTTGGGGTAATAAAGTTTGCGCCGCACCATATTTGCAACATCCTAACGTTTAGTTGAATTTTTCCAAGCCACAACAAGATAGGATCAAGGCTCCCTAAACTACACTAATATATGTACTGCACCATAGTCCCATTCAACAATACAGTAATTGATTAAAGGACCATAAAAAGTACAAATTTCTAAGTGTTGATAAGGATAAACAAGAAATGAAGGACAGTGTTCTTAATGACCAAAATGTAACATGGATCCAATCATCTATTGAGGGTCTAGGGTAAGACAGGGTATCATATCCAACAATGTGACGGAGTTATTAGAGTGACAATTTTGTACAGAATGAAAATTTATTGAACATAATGCAAGTTCATTGAATCTCCAACTCATAGAATACACCAAATGCACAGCTCTTATTAATGGGGTGATTATATGTAATTATTCCAATTATAAATCAATGACTGAATGTTGGAAAATATTAAGGCATTAAGTGATGTATTGGTAGTAAAGGGTAATTGCGGTGGTAATGAGTGTAGTAGAAACCCCAAGTCAGAATATTACATTTACATGATATCTTATAGGTAAATCTAACAAAGCATTCTAAAAGCATGGTTATACGCGATTATGTAACTAAAGCCGTATAGAAGGGTACTATGATCTACATAAGATGCACATCGTAGCCACCTTACATTATTTCAAAGTTATTTAACCGTATTAAATAATATTTCGGAATAATATACCCAATTAGAAAAAAAAGCAGTTGATTAAGTTGTGATCCGGTGATTCCAAGCTCGGAAATCATAAGTTATAAGCGAATTTCTATATTTTTAAACAATACCAAGATGTCGTACTTTGCGTTTCTCGTATTGCCATCCTTATCATTGCTACTATGTAATTAGTGGTATAGATATCAGTTCAAGTAATTTAACAGGATTATTCCAAGCTTGCTGACTTTAGTGTAAGAGATTTGAATGACATGTCGCATTGCGAATAATATAACAGGTGACAATGCCATCTCAATCTGATTATCAAAATAATCACTATGACAAATGTTTCATAGTGACGTAGATGATAAGAGGCAATACCAAGTTATTTTAAGCAAGTTTGTTGATAATCAGAAACCCTCTTAACCCCCCAATGTTTAGTAATATACTTTGATCACCGGCATTTCCGCTTGGTATAATGGGGAAAATTAACGACAAATTGGGCGGGTTTTTGCGAGGGTCCACTCATTTATGGTGGCGACTTTTTGGAGATGACGCTGCAGATCACGACTTATTGCTTTTTTGTGGGTGGCGACATGGGGAGATGAAATCTCGGTTTTGCGACATATTCTCCTGCAGTATATAGATAAAGAATCTTCCACTATTATTTAATAATTATTCAATAATGAATGAAGTTACATATAAAAAACGTAGATGCCCTTCTAAGATTTTAAATTTTAGATGTAAAGAAGTATCGCCACATCCTAATAAGTACACTGTTGATTTCACCATACCGGTTATATTAAATGATGATGAACATAGCTTTATAGAATGGTATAACGCTATTAAATCAGTACTACCCTTAACGATATATAAAGATTTGATTAACTTAAATTTCGTCAGTCAGGACACTAAAGAGTATTGTTCGTCATTAAAAGCGTTCAATAGTAAATGTTCACAATTAGAAACATTAAATCGCCAGCTAAATGAAAAATTAATAATGTCAATAGACCCAAGCTTAACTACCGAGTTAGGCTTAAATTACAATTCATTAAGTTATTGTAATTTCGAAAGAGTGAAGATTCATTTCCAATCAAAGATAAATATCTTCTACCTCATGAACTTGGAGAATGTGTTAACATTTGATAGTTCTAATAAAATTAAATTCCTCCATGATTTCGAATACTTGAACAGTGTGTATCGTTTGGTGTTCAATGAAGCACCAAGCAAAGAGTTGAAAATCAATTGGATAATAACGTCATTAAATAGAAGTAATTCCGGATTTAATACTAATGATGAATTGTTAATGGCGGTTCAACAAAATTGGGATTCTATATATAATGATCCCTTGAGTTTAAGGAAATTACTTTTAAAATATTAATAGTGTATATTAGGTATATAGAGATTATGAGAACACGAATAAACAATAGAGAAGCGTCTATTTACATATTCTACATTTATTGGGATGTTGAGGTTTTACCATCGATTTGATTCTTGATTAATTGTCTTACCAGTTTCAAGAATACTTTAATATTCTGATTCGATTTGAAATCTTGTTGGATTTGTTGTAATTTATCATTAGCTAACTCAGGGTTACTATTCAATATTTGGATTTGATTAAGATCAAATTCTATCCAGTACTCTCTGTCGATGTTATTTTTGTCAATATTCGTGAATGTGAACCGAAGTAAAACTGGGCTTAGAGGTTCTAATTTTAACCCTAAATATCTACTATATTTTTCCACCTCTATATCATCTAATTGGTTTTGTATCGTTAAATCATTTTGAAACTTTTGAATCACTTCATTTAGCTGTTTAATCTGTCCATTGATATTATGAATTTCTTCGTCACTTTGGGCTTTATTCGATTCTAATTGCTGCTGTTGGGTGGTAAGATCATCAACTTTTAATTGTTGATCATTCAATCTATTTAGATTCTCATCTATATTCTCCTTAAGTTTATGTTGTTTGGCTTCTAGGTCTTTTATTTGATTCTCTAGCTGCTGGCTCTCGAGTTCAAGACTTCTAACGCTTACTGAATGTTGTTGATTTGAATCAACTATAGCCTGACGCTTATCTATCAATATGCCATTGATTTTTGTTTTGAATTGACCAAGTTCTTTTTGTAACTCAAAAAATTCATTTATTGGTTCCATGGTAAGTAGGGTTCTATATCGATCTTAATCTATCCCTATTCTTGTACTAGATTTGCACTGTTGTTCCTTTTGTGCCTTTATTTACCTTGTAGGTTTGTTTACGCGCTGCTCAGAAATCTAAAATCTTAAGCCTATGGAAGAAATCAAACTTCTAACTTTCAATATATGGGGGTTAAAATATGTTAGTAAACACAGAAGAGCCCGTATCGATGGTATAGTTGAAAAGTTGAAAGACCCTAGCGAAGATTATCATGTCGTTGCCTTACAAGAAGTATGGTGTAAGGAGGATTGGGATTTATTTGACACCGAATTGAGTTCTCAATATCCATATAGAAGATGGTTCCATAGTGGAGTAATCACAGGCCCAGGTTTAGCTATCTTAACAAAAATTCCTATAGTAGATACGTTCTTATATAGATTCCCTATTAATGGTAGAAGTGGAGCCGTGAATAGAGGTGATTTCTACGTAGGTAAAAGTGTTTCAATTACAATATTAGCTAACGGAGCAGCTATATTTAATTCTCATATGCATGCTCCTTATAGTCTAACAGGAGATGAAAATTATTTGGCTCATAGAGCTTGTCAAGCCTGGGATATTGTTAGGATCATAGGTCTTTTCAAAGCTGCTGGGTATCGTATAATTCTCGTTGGAGATTTGAATTCTACACCATCCTCGTTACCGCATAAATTATTCTCAATGGATGCCAAATTACATGACTCTTGGGAATTATGGAAACAATCAAACGATGAGCCTGTTGCATTAGATTTAAAATCTTTGAGTCCTAAAGATCAAATTGTATTAGGAGGTATAACTTGTGATTCTCAATTGAATACTTGGAGGAAACATAGACCAATCGAAGATGCTTGTAGGTTAGATTATGCTTTATTAAGTGATGGTTTAACTGTTTTAGATGCATGTGTTAAATTCGTTGATACTCTACCAGTATATGATTGTTCATATTCGGATCATTTTGCATATTATGTCAAATTAAGAATTAGTGAAAAGGTACCACAAACTAATAATGCTACAAAGCCAGTTGATTTCGGATTATTTGAATTATACCGTGAATTAAATGGTGAAATTGATTATTACATAGAAAACACCATCCCCAAGTATTATCATTGGCGGTTTTATTACCTGGTGTTTTCAATTATTGCAATGCTTGCAATGATCGGATTAACTCCAATAGTCGGTCCATATGTTGTTATATTCATGATAATAACCCCAATTCTTGCCATTACCGGAACTATCAATGGATTGATTTGGTACGTAGGTGGGAAGCAAGAATACCGTGCATTAATAGAAGTAAAACAAGAAGTTTTGGATAGATTAAATAGTAGAATATAATTAGTTTTCTGTATAACCTTATTTTTTGCAATCAAACTTGACACTTGTAAGGTGCGAATTGAAAAATCATCATGAACTTCGATCATTTACTTGTACTATTAATTCAACTATCACTAGCTTCAGCTAGTATATTTGACTTCTTCCAACAGCATCAACAACAAGCACAACCGCAAGTTGAGAATGCTGAAGTTCAAAAATTATCTTTGAATTGTAATAAATATTTATGCCCTGATACAGGAGTATGTGTTGAAGAACCTAAAAACTGTCCATGTCCATTCCCATCGAGTCAGTTGAGATGTGTTTTACCAAACGGTAATTACATCTGTATTTCTAAACCAGCCGGGATTTATGAAACTTATGAAGATCCTGCAACCAATTGGAAAGTTGATGCCAAGAATGATAAAATAAGAGACTGTGGATGGGTTTCAAGAGTTTTCAATGCTTGAGGAAGATGAAACTTGAAGTAAATACAAATAATACATAATAAGATATTAATCGCTGCTTGATTGAATACCGTTATATCATTTGAAAATTTTGGTTTGGGGTGTGTAACGTGATCCAAAATTGGTCTGTATGTAACATGATCTGTGACATTGTAACGTGATAGTGAGATCAAAATGGCTGGTTAGACACGACCCTGCAGTTTTCTTCAGATACCTGTTAGTGACTCTCTATTCTTAATCGTGTTTCTTGTTATACTTCAATCCTCTATATCTAATAAGTAATCTCGTGTATGTCTACCTCACTATAGATCAAATTTTCCCCACTGTTATCATATGTCGTGAGGCCAGCAATTTTGATCAGTTATCGCACTGACCCCAGTTTTGCAATTCAGGATAAGCTATTTGAGAACGAACCCACAAAAAGATCATGACGATTGATATAAATCATTTTGATTCAGGTTCTGTTCATAGGAACTCGTTTTCTAATACTCAAAATTTGAATAATACATATTATAGGTGTTTCCAAAATTATTATCATGGTCATAACTATTTGAACCCCAATCCTTGGTATATCACCAATTTCAGGAGTAAAATCAACCACTGGCAGTTAAGAGATTTATTACAAGTAGATCAAAGAAATGGAGATGTCTACTTTACCAGAGAGTTTTCGGTCTGGAAAATAAACGGGTTTGGCAATAGTGATAAGCTACAGTCCAAAGAGATATTAAAACCTGATTATCTGCCTAGATGTTTTAATATCACTAACGATGGTATGATGGTCACAGGAGGATTGATGACAAGTGCAAATAAGATATTTTATTCTAATGTTGAAGGTTTAACCATGCATAATGTAAGAAATTCAAGACCTCAAAAGGGTTTATTCACATTCAAAAATAATGATTTAGGGTTAAGTAAAACAGTCAAGATTGGTGAAATGATCAATAATTCAGTATCAGTTTATCCATATCAGGGAACTCATTATAAATCATACATCTGTAATAATGATTCATCGTTATATTCTATTGATATTTTGAATAATGATAAAATGGCTATAAATAATAAAATCATTTGTGATCATGATACTTCATTAAACAACGTTGCCAAGTCTCCTATCGATGACAAGTTATTGATAGCAACAGGAGATTCTCCATCTATTTATTTAATCGACCCAACCCAGAAAAATGCAAAAGTTAATACAATTAAAACTGATAATGATTCAGGATTTGGAATAAGTTATCACCCTAATGGGAACTTATTCTCTTGTGCATTTCAAAATGGAAGTTGTTTGATTTACGACTTAAGAAACCTTAATAAACCTTTGAAACTGGTGCTTTCAACTAGACCAGGTCATCAAAGCGGAGGTTTAAGATGTTGTAAATTCTCTAATAATGCTTATAGTGACTTATTAGTAATTCTGGAACATGTAGGGAGGGTTCATTTGATTGATTTAAGACATCTGGATGAAGACAATCATCAAGTCATTGTGTTCCCATTTGCATTGGATCAATTTGGGGAATATAAATCAGGGAAACTTACCAATACTGAGTTTGAAGATCAAGACGATGTTGATAAATCTGATCTATACGTTTCAACTAAACAGAACCAAGCATCTCATCATAATTTACAAATCTATGATGATTCTAATATTTCGTTCAATGTGCCGTTAGTATATGATTCAGATTATTTAACTAATTCTAACCCCAAATTATTTAAATATTATAGTTATCATCCACCTACAAATGATAAAGTTCCAGTATATCTGGAGGGTGAAGAAGGAGATGATAACTTTTGTTTGAATTCAAATTTCCAAGAAACTTATAATATGCCAGATCATCATAATATGCCAGATGATAATATGCCAAGTAGTCCTTCATCTACTATGCCATCAATTGGTCCAACTAGTGAAATGTATTCTCATAGCTCAGAGACTAGAGAACCTTATAGCTCTGATAGCTATCAACATGCAGACAATCATATTTATGGAGAAATGGAATTAAGTGGAGTAGATTGGTATGGATCAAAATTATTAATTGGGTGTGAATTTGGTGGTATAATTAGTTGGGATGTTAATTACCAGGCCAGAAGAAGTTTTGGATCATTTTCATTTGCATAAAGCTTCTTCAATCTTGAATCTGTGATGCTAAAAACTGATAATTATGCACTGGTGCATAACATTGTAATATTTAGCTTAATATATGGATAGTGAGATGTCTCACCTCTTAAATGGTTCTCATCAAAACTTGGGTATATCGCGACGCGTTAGTGAAATTTGGTAAGGCAGATTAAATACAAGGCCTATAATGTATATATATCCATCACAATTCGCCAAGATATATGATGAGATAAGAAGGACGTCATTGTCACATTCGACTTGTAAGTTGATCATCTTTGTATCTTGTTTGGATATCGATTCATTATGTTCATCCAAGATTTTATGTAATATCTTCAGAAAAGAATTAATTCAATATCAACTCATTCCAGTGGTAGGTTATAGCGACTTGAGGAATCATTTCACTAGGTTAGATGTAGATGTAACCAATGTCATATTGATAGGATGTGGAGCCATGTTAGATATTGAAAGTTTCTTAGATATTGATGCTAATGAATTCATAATTGATACTGGTGATAAAAGAGACACAGTTGATCCTATAAAACAATTAACTAATTTGAAACGTAAGATTTATGTTATAGATGGACACAGGCCATGGAATTTGGACAATATTTTTGGTTCAAACATGGTGGTTTGCTTGGATGATGGAAGTATAGATGAAAACTTAACAAGTGAGAAAGATGCCTATAAGAAGTTAGTTGAAGCGGATGAAGCTGACGATGATGAGGATGACGAAAGTGACGACGAAAGTGATGAAAATGATGAGGATAATGATAAAGATGAAGGCGAAGAGGAAGAAGAAGAAATCGAAGTTTACAGTGACTTGGAAATCGACTCTCAAGATGACGAAATAACTATAGATCGGAAAAGAAGATTACAACATCAGCAAACCAAGAAACTTAAAAAACAAAAGAGAATTGAAAATAATAAAAATGAAGATATAATCGAGGGTTATTACAACCAAGGTACTAACATAATGACATCAACAACTGGTACCATTTATGCTTTATTATCATCCATAGGTGAAACCTCCATTGAAAATTTATGGTTAAGTATTATAGGAACATCATCTTTGGATAATCATTATCCTGAAGTATATGACAAATTCCATCCCTTGTTCAAAGACGAAGTTATAAGGTTGAACCCTGAAATCATAGATGATAAAACAGCTGATTCTACCGTTTTAACCATGGACAAAGATTATCATTTATTCCTTTTGAGGCATTGGACACTTTATGATTCATTTTTCTATTCAAGTCATGTCAATTCTAAATTAAATTTATGGACTGAAGATGGTAAAAAGAGATTACATAAACTTTTCGCTAAGATGGGTGTATCGTTGGCCATAGCTCAGCAAAAGTGGACATACATGGACATTGATGTCAAAAAAAATTTACCGTTCATATTCAAAAAATATTTACCCGATTATGGTTTAGAGGGGATTGTACGAGAAGGTTTCATCAGAACATTCGGATTTACTGGTCAATTATCAGCTATGGAATGTGTTGAAGCATTGACTGCATTATTAGAATCTGATAAACGTTTATTAGGTGATTCTAATACCAATAGTATCGAAGATGATGATGATGAAGTGGATGAAAATGTCATTAATAATAGAATTCAAAAACGTGAAAAGATATGGGTTAATAATTTCTGGTCGTCATGGGATGCTCTTAATATGACAATCATAAACACTAACAACAATCCTGGAATTTCGACTGTTTCAAGTATAACTTCTAATAGTTCTGCTAATTTCAAAAAGTCAAAAGGTTTGGATTTATTATTACAAGGTTTGGAAAATGCTAAAAAGATCCAACAAATTATCTTCAGAACTGGAATGTCCTTATTGGAACGTAAATTAATTAAAAATTTAAGATTATACAGATTATGTGTATTGAATGATGGATCGGTGCCTGACTTGAGTATTTTTAGTAACCCATTGATATTATCGAAATTGGGTAGCTGGTTATTAGAAAACATAACAGAAATGGAATTCATGAATGGCAGAAACACATTAAAGCCTTTAGTGGTAGCAAGTTTGGATGTTGCAAGTGATACCTATTTAGTGATTGGTTTAGCACCAAAATACCCAAGAGGAATGAACAATTCTGAAAAAGCTAAATTACATCAATTACAAAATAAGAAAAAAGATGGTGAAGATAATGAAGAAGGAAATACGGTGACAACAAGACTTAATACGTTCAGCGTTGCTTTCCAACAAGTTGCTAATACTTCTGGTGCTAAAGTAAGGATTGATAGTTTTGATAGTTCAGTCATTGAAATAAGAAAAGATGATTTATCTCCTTTCTTGGAGAAATTGACTTTAAGTGGAATGATATAGAGCTATAAGAGTATAGGTGTCAATGTAATATAAAGGGGCTAGCTGGAGATTTCTAGAAGTTAATATTACTGTAATATAAGATCATAAAACACGCGCAATTTTTTTGCACCCAAATTTCTTATCAACTAATTTGAGGGAGGGTTTGAGCTCTTTGATGGGTATTCGACATTGGTATGGCTCGACTGGTAAATAACCTTAATGCTTTAATATGGTCTTGGAGATTAATATGAAAAAAAATAGGAAAAAAAATAACGACAACTGCAGGACTCGAACCTACGCGGGCATAGCCCAAAAGATTTCAAGTCTTTCTCCTTAACCACTCGGACAAGTTGCCATTTTATTTCCGAAATAAAACACTGACTTTTATACATGAGTATCAGCGAGTCGAATTTTATGTAAAACCAGGTTTTAAGCAGCTATAGTGATAAATTGACCATATACCATAAGTTTGGTAATATTAGGTTTTATCTCACAAACATATTGAAGGTTTACGGCAACTTTAAATTAAAAACAAATTACAACTAACTTTCCTAGTTTAACACAAACACAAATTAGAATGACTGCCCAAGAAAAAGAAGCTCAAATCATGAGTGAAATTAGATCCAACAGTGTCAAATACGAACCAAAATTCGAAACCAGTTCTCTTTGTAACTTCTTTGGTTTCTCAACCAGAGCTAATTAATTAATTAGCATAAAAGAGTAATGTACATCATACTTGGTTATAATGTTTTAATGGGTGTAAATTTAATAGATTAATAGATAATGAATAATACGTTAAAAAAAAAGGACCATTAGATTTTTGAAATAATTGCAAAATTAAATAGACACCAATCAAATTGATTCAGATTTATTCTAAAAGAGATGAGAGGTTTTTCACTACCGAGAAATCATAAGTTTTCCTCCCATCAAGATATTTAGTGTATAGATTGGATGAATATACAATTAGTATTGAAAAAAAATTTATAATACACGAATGAGTTTTTTTTAAAAAAAAAAGGATCCTTAAACTCACAGCGAAAAGCCTTTGAAAACTGCAACTAATCTTAAAAGAAAAGACAATCCCGGTTGTATATTAGCCCTATACATCATAAGTTTCTATTTACATTCCCATTTTGAGGCAGACTCTTCGTCTTTACTGATCAAGTTACCATCTTTATTGCTAAAATCTGCCCAGTGGAAAGTCTTGCAATCTTTATTCTGATAGATATTCTCACAAGACCAATGGTACTTCCCAAAATTTTCACTTTCTGGAGTCTTGTAAGATCTTCTTAATACCATAGGGAGATTACATTTACATTTAGGTACGTGTGACACAAAATCTGGAGGAAAGCATCTAAAGGTTAAGTTAAATCTTGTAGCTCCGGATATAGAGTTCAATTGTAATGGTTTCTTCATAGGATTAACACAATGTTTGAATAACTCTTGACACCCAGGATGCATAATTAATAAACTATTATGAGGTACATGTATTGAATAAATAATTGAAGGCTCTGAGTGTCTTCTCATCCTGAACTCACGTGTAGCCCCTAAGGACATAGACCCAATGAAACAATGTGGTCCTATATTCTGTAACCTATCACTATGCCAATCAAGATTATTCGAAGATTTCTCATAATAGTTCACTACACAAGCACTGGCTTGAAACTTTGAAACTTGAAATGGTAATTTAGGATGAGTAGGTATAATTTTGTCGTTTATATAAGTGTTTATCATATTAGCAGCTTCTTTCAACCTATCATCAAATTCGTATATTTCACCTTTTTCACCATTATAGACAGCAGTATCATCATTAAAATTATCAGCTAAAAAAAGGAACCCAGATCCATGATTAGACTCACAATAATTCTCAAATAGATAGAATTTCTTGTTGGTAAATCTCGCCTTATTTTTCATAAGGTCCTTCAATAAGGATTCAGCTAGATCATGGGGTAAATAGTTCTTATGTAGTGACGCGTAAGGGTATAGTAATTCTTTAACCTGCTGTTCATTATAGATATTGATGATTTTAGTTCTATTAGATTGTGTTGTCTTATTGTGTTGTATAGGTAATTGTGATGACTTGAATTTCTTGCTAGGTTGAAACATTGACGTTATCGAAGATTGGTATAAACCATGCTTAGACCCTACGGTTCTATCAAATGACTCATCGAGAATTAATCTAGTTTGTTTGAGTGATCCGTCGCACACAAGCAATAATTGCCTTACAGTATCTTTATCAGCATTAGTATATTCGTCTTTCAAAATTTGCACTTTAGAGTCTATAGTAGCCATTAATTTTAACCTTCTCTACTGTTGCAAAAAACCGCGTTTGCGCACATAACGAAGGCTCATCAAGTTCTGAAACAAGAGATTTGATCTCAAATTTTCTTGCACGGTTGCTACGGCTATATATTCAAGACAGTTATAATTAGTAGTTAAAAACTTTGGGGAATTTTCCTGATAATTCAGGGGTTCAACGGGTTTATCGCTCATAGTTAGAACCACTGAGTTTTATTCTAGAAGTTCTCATATCTCAGTGCCAACCTCTCATAGCAACACTAATCTAGAATTTAGTGTACTTGGGAAATGTCCCCTGTATGACTCAAGGTTCGCAACCATTTTTTGCACTAACCTATTGTTGTGATTTCTCAATATGCACTATTTTTGGTTAGAGACATAGACAAAAATTTTTAGGATCTACTACTAAAAATTTTCTATTCTTACAGTTTCGGTTGAAACGTAATTGAGGGAGAAACTCATCACATTCGTACATATTCATATATTAACTAATATATTCACATACACATAATGGCAGATGTTAATAGTCCACAGTTCAAATTAACCGAGCCAACTCCTCAGGTCGAGAAGAAGCAATTTATAGAGGGCGAAGATTTGGCCAATTCAGATGATAATGCTAGTGGTCTTGAAGTCAGAACTCAACAGGGTTCATCGAATGATAAAGAAAACTTCGATTCCATCGATGCCGAACCAAGACCTATCACTGATATGACCTTATCACCTAATAAAAGCCATAACTCCTTCAATGATAGATCAAGTTATACTTTAAGTGAAGCCGGAAGTGGTTATGATAGAGAAGGTAACGAGTGTACTGAATTCTGTCTTGACTTCTGTACATGTTTCGGATTATTCGATAACTGTTGTCCAACTGATGGAGAAGGATGTCTTACATCCACAGCCACTTTCATAGGTAATATCATTTTTTCATGTTGTAGATGTTAGATCCATCAATTATATCATCTATAACCACATATATATTCATAGTCATACCCATAATACAATTAAAGTACTAAATGCATTATTAGTAGTTAGATAACAATATACATTTTAACCGGAATTTTGCGCAACCACAAACCCATTTTTTGCAACCTTTTCACAAACATAGATACTCCCTTTTTCTGTTATGGAAGACACGTCTGAACTTAAAAGGGCCTATACACATAGTCAAGATCAAGCATATGATGATAGTGGGAAGTTGAATGAATTTCAGAAACAAAAACTTAGAAGATCAGTTTCGTCACCTTTTGTAACTACTATTACTTCCGGAGGTTTTAGTAATGATTCACAATCACCTAAAGATCCTAAAGAGGATATTGGTCATTCAAAAGTTGATAGAGTTGATTCCTCTGTTAAAAATCAAAAAATTGTAAATTCTGGGCAAACTGAAAGTCTATTCAATATGACTTTAATACTGACAGCTTCACCTGGTAATGGGCTCAGTAATGATATGGCCTCTTATGCTTCCAATGATTCTAAACATTTTAATGTCCATGACTCTTATAAGATTGAAGCTGTTTCTCCTTTAACCAACCCGAATTCAGGTTCACCTTATTCCAGTGATAAAGAACCAAGACATGAACAAATCGAAAGTGTAATTGATGATTATATTAAAGCTAGAGACTCAGAAGATCAAGAAGAATTTCGAGGTGAAATTGATCCTGAAAGTACTGATACTGTCCCCAAGACTGGGCTTATGAATCCGAGAAGTGGAGGTATGGATCCTAAAAGTGGCAATAGTATTCTCAACCCTTTGAAAGGGAACCTGATAAAGAAGAATTCTATTTTCAAAGAACAAAGTGCTTTATTGTCAACATCCAGTCTTTACAGACCTGTTTTTTCAGATACTTCTAAATCAGATAGTTCAAAAGATTTTACAGCTATTGATAATACCTTGGAAGTAGAGGATGATAAGAAAATGCCTAAAATGATAACCATCACAACCAGAAAGAATACAGCTAAAACGGCTTTACTGATAGGTTTCATTTTCTTGTTTTTGATTTCCATCAGTTTATTTATACCCTTAACAATTCTTTTTTCGAGAGGTACTGAAGATCTGACATTGAGTTATTTCAATAGATTGAATGATACCGAAAGAGAAGATTTATTTAACATGCTTAAATCTAAGTTAAGTTTCGGTTTAGGTGTTGGGGATCCTAATTATAACCTCACTGATAATGAATTAATGGCATTGTTCCAAACTAATTATACTACAGGTAGGATCTTCAAAGGTATTACTTATACACCAATCAATTCTTTAGAACCACATTGTGGAACTACGCAAAGAGACGTGGATTTGGATCTTGCTTTATTATCTACCGTTACCAGTAAAATTAGAACTTATGGAATGGGATGCCAACAAAATGAATTTATTTTAAATTCTATACAAAAACTTAATTTGAATATGACATTATCAATGGGAGTGTGGATTGATTCTAATGAAACCAGTAATGATGATCAATTGACTCAAATGAGACAAGCTTTAGAAAAATATCCTAGGAAGTTATTTGATTCTGTAATAATAGGTAATGAAGTTTTATTTAGAGAAGAAATGCCAGTAGCTGATTTGATTGATATTATAAAAGTTGCTAAACAATTCGTCAAAGATATTGGATATTTGGATTTACCTATTGGTACATCAGATATTGGACTGGAAATCAATGAAGATCTTTTAAAAGAATGTAATATCATTGGAGCCAATATTCATCCATTCTTTGGAGGTGGTGATGTTCATTCTGCAACTAATTGGACTATAGATTTCTTGAAATATCAACTTGAACCTTTGAATAAACCTTACAATACCAAAATTGTCATTTCAGAAGTTGGTTGGCCATATAGAGGAGGCCGCAATGAAGGGTCAATAGCTAATGAAACAAATTTCCAAATCTTCTTGAATAATTGGGTATGTTCCCAAAACCATAAAGAAATTGATTGGTATTATTTTGAAGCATACGACGAACCATGGAAGAGAATCTTTTATGAAGGTGATAATAAATGGGAAACTGAATTTGGATTATTTACAAGTGATAGAAAAATGAAGGAAAATATAACATTTCCTAAATGTTTATAATACTTTTTATTTATAATATAATTTTATTAGAATGTTACTCTAGGGTATCTTTTAAAGCATGTAAATCTCATACAATAACCACAAGTAATATAAACTGAAACACCCAAAACTTATCGTGGTGTTTAAAATTACAAACAAGTCAGGTAAATGTGCAGGTGGTTCAAAGAAATAAATTATGACATGATAAGCTAACATTGTTAAGTATGTTAGTACGAAGATCCCATTCCAAAACCAAGAGTTTTTCTGGAATAACAAATTGTTCCGAAGGTTGAAACCTCCTACTAACCAATTAATCATCAAACCTAAAATAACGTATTGTAAAACAAGATGATCTTTTTGTAATAAGGGAAACAAACTGAATGTAGCTACATTATTGATCCATTGTGTGATGGAAATATAATATTGGTCATTTAAGCAGTATAATAGGGTACTAGGAATCAAAGGAACTAGAACTGTCTTTTCATGAACTTGGAATGAGAAAAGATAGAACCCCCATGATGTAGCAGCAAATCCATAAACTATAGAAATATATTTGTTATTGTTAGTTGAAGTCTTGGAGAACTTCGAATTGAATACATTCTTGTAGAATAACATCAAACTTGGTGGTAAGATTGAACCAAGGGTGAATATCAATGAAAGTTTGGTCAATTGATCATTAGTGAACAACTTCTTATACTTGATAATCAAATTGGTGGTACACCAAAAATTTGCAACTTTATCTTCAAAAAGCCCTCTATTAAATGGGAAAACCCTGATTAAGATTTGAGTTAAATTTTTGAGAATTTCGTCACGATTAACTATCATGAAAGGGCATAATATTATTAACACAGTTGCAGCGATAGCCAAACTAATTTCGATCAATTTAATGAACTTGAATTTGAATATCAAATTACTTAACTTCTTAACATTAAAGTCGTAGTAGTTATTGAATAACTTACTTAAAATGAAGAAAAAGATAAACGGTGCATAGTATAAGGCCATTTGTTTGAAGAAAATGGAAGTAATAAACCAAATTGAGGCTATTATATAACTCTCTTCTAATAAATCTACAAGTGCAAATAAGAATAACCCTAACATGACTGAATTGTATTGGAAATGACCATGATCTATTAAAATCAACGTTGGTTGACACATGATAAGACAAGTCATTATGATTTGGTCAATTCTACTAATATTCAATTTTCTTCCCATGAAAGTTATGAAGGCTAATAAAGCTGGTGAATAAATTATCATTTCACTGATCAAACTCGAAAATCTCATGAAGTTCTTAACTCCCACAGTTTCTATGCCTCTTGATTTAGTTAATTCGAACCATTCTGAGTTAATTAAGCTTCCTATTTGTCCAAATAAAAACAGGTGAAATGCTGTTAATGGAGGATAATCTAAACCCCAATATTGAAGATCAAAATAATACCACTCATTGATAGGTAAATTTATGGTCAATTCCATCCAATGTCTTTGGGCTTCGAAATCACCATTGATTGGTTTTTCACCTTGTCCTGAAAATGATCCTAATCCAACTGCTGATCTTATCAACATTGCAGTTATCATCAAAATATACCTTGCGGCCCATTGGTCTGGTGCTCTCTGAAAATTATAGAGAAGATCAAAAAGCGGAGCAGAAGAGAATGCACTCTCCTTTATGGCTTTCTTGTTCCCATTTTTAGGGTTAACAAGTTTGGTAGACTTCTTCTTAGCCATGATATAGTTTAGATTTTTCACGCGGCCCTTAGTTCTAAATGAGCTGGCGCTAACGATGGTACTAACTATGCGTCCAAGTGGTAGAAAATTAGCGAGACACTCTATGAAGCCCTTGCAACGCGGCCTGAAACAGCCACATCTTATGGCAACTTGTCCGAGTGGTTAAGGAGAAAGATTAGAAATCTTTTGGGCTTTGCCCGCGCAGGTTCGAATCCTGCAGTTGTCGCCATTTTTTTTGGCTGCGATATCTAAATCATTTGACTTTGCAATCAAGGCTTATTTTTATACCAATGCCTCGATCTGCCACTAATACATTAATTTTAACAGAAGTAACGGACGAGTTATTAAAAGACCCTAAACCATTGATAGAGTTTCTTGCTGAGAATGATAAGAATTGTGAATTGATTAGTTTAGCCAGGTTTGGGAGGATTTTATTAATTTGTGAAAGTACAGCCATATCACAAGAAATCTTCAAATTGTTGAGGAGTTCGAAGCAATGGGACCTGGTTCATACAACTTACAGTATACAGGATAACGAATTCACGGCCTTGTTTGAAGTTGAACAAGAAGTTGACTATTTGGAATTGCCTTCAGAAGATGGCAGTAAGAGGTTTCTCATATCACCTCCATTGTCACCTCCACCAGAGTGGGATCATTGGGATAAAGTCGAGGAAGGTCCTAGCAAACAGTCGATGCCTAACCCTGAGGAATTGTCACATCTTTTATGGGAAAGGTTAGGAGGTGTCAATAGTAGTCAAGTCAGAAAGTTTCAAAGTGCTGATAAACATCGTGATTTAAATATTGAACCACAAGTCCTATTTGAAGATGTAACAGGTGACGTACCGGTAATATTATTAGACCAAGTTGATCCAACAGAACCAATACCAACTCCCAAAAAACCAGTATTTAAAACAGCATTACCTCCTATAGATCATTAATTACAGAAACCTATATAATAATGTCGCGCGACACCGAATATTGATTTAATGAGAGATGAGATGGAAATTTTTTCAGATTAAGACATGGCTAAGACAAGATCAAAGGGACCAATTTCCCCTAAAACACCACTTTCAGATAAAATTAAAAAGATAAAAACCAAAACTAAAGTAGAAGCATCACCTAGTGTAAGAAAAGTTAAAGCTGCTAAAGTTGATAAGAAAGTTAAATCAACACCAGTAACCAAAGCATCACCAAAACCAACTAAACAAACTACTGATATAGTGACTGACAAAGTTGCTGAAGGAGCCATCAAAGAATTACAGAAATACATCGCCACCGAAGATAAACCAACCAAACTGGAATTATTCGATGAAGAAGATGACCAAAATGTTTATTTACAAATCACCACTAAAAAATTCTATTCAGATAAACCAAACTTCAAACCAAAAGTTATCAAATTAAGTCATTCAATCATTAACCAAGACGAAACTAATGATTTCAAAACATGTTTAATTATCAGAGATCAATTAATTACAAGCAGTGAACAAGTTGATACCATTGAAAATGAAAACATTCCAACTTTAAGTAAGATTTTAACCTTAAAAGATATAAAAACTGAATTTAAGCCTTTCGAAAAAAAAAGGCAATTATATAATGATTATGATTTATTTTTAGTTGATGATGCATTATTAAATTCTATGCCATCTGTATTAGGTAAAGTTTTCTATGATAATACTAGTAAATTCCCATTACCAATAAGAGTTGTATCGAGTTCAAAACCAAAACAATTTTCACTTGATACTTTCAAAAACCAAGTTGCCAAATGTTTAACTTCAACTGCATTCTTACCACCAATGGGGGTTAATATTTTAATTAAATTTGGTATCATAAATAAATCCACTATTAACGAATTAGTTGAAAACTTACAAGATGTTGTTAAAACGTTTGAAAAGGATAGTTTAAGATCAGTTATGTTAAAAACTTCAAATTCTCCCTCCTTACCATTATTTTATAATGAAAAGATTTATGAAGATTCTGATATATTAGAAAATGTTAAAGCTGAAAAGAAATCTAAAGATGAATTATCAGCCTTTGAAAAAGGTTTATTGGAAATTGCTAACGTTGATGAAGTTTCAAAGATTGTAGGAAAGAAATTAAGTAAAAAATTAAAGGAACAAGCTAAATAAATGAATAGATATCTCATGAGTTAAAATTGTCTGTGTATTGTCTCTTGTGTCTATCATGTCTCTTACCTCTAATGGAGTCTTCGGTGTTGCAGCCAAATCGCGAAGATTATGTGGATTCTAAATTATATAGGTGGAGATGGTACAAGTATGTAGACCCCAATTGGAGACAAATCGCTTACTAACATAATAGATCTACGGAGAAATATATTCTTAAACCATACGTATACCATTGGAAGAGACACGGAGCCCGATAATACCAATTTCATTCAAGTTAAAAACTTCAGTGTTTCCAAACAGCATCTTACAATTGAACCCCAATCTGTTGATATTGATGGTCAGGAGGTCACTCCGTTGAGATTCAGTTTCTTAACCAAGGCATCAACCGTGATAAATGAAAAGAAATATAAAGGCAAGCCCGAAGGAGCAGTGGTTCAAACATTCACTGAACGTGAATTGAGTATAAAATTCAAATCTGGTGATGATCATATTTCTTTTCAATGGATCCCATTGACTGTTTGTCCAGGTGATGACAGTATAAAGTCAAAAATAAAAGAGATAAGGGAATCTGTAGATGTCAGATGTGGTAATTTAGAAGATACAAATATAATAATCACAGACTCTTATAATGATTTAGATTATGATGTTGCATTGGCTGCCTTACGTGATCTGAAAAGCATTCTCAGTTTAGAATGGTTAGCGCTGATTAAAGAAAGATATGATGATGATGTAATGGCTGATAATTGGACTGAGCAGTTTAGTGTTGATAAGTTCAAGGAGAACCCTTTTATTGGTGACTTAAAAGGCTACGTATTTTATTCCTTAGACCGTAAAACTCCATTTAATTCGTTATCCAATTGCCCTAATTCTTTCATTCCCTGCAGAAAGGATGTAGATATCGATGATATTGAAGGGTTTAGTCTGTATATCAAACAGTTTGAGCCGGAAGATAGGAAAATCATAGTATACTCATCAGATCCTAAAATACGAAAGTTTACCAAAACCCTAGGCGGGGATACTGTTGACTTTGAAGATTTATTTAAAGTCATTAGAACTGGAAATATATCCTCTTTGAAAGAATTAAAGTTGGATAGAAAGAGAGAGGGTGATTTCGATGTTGTACCTGAATCACCAAACGCTTCACAAGCCCCTTCGTTGGTTTCAACTCAAGCTCCAACTCAAGCCCCTACACAAGAGAGAAAAAGGCGTAAGATTCAAAGAGCTAATATTATGGATTTCTTCTCGGTAAGTGAATCGCAGACCAAATCTCCCAGTGTCGATGCCCAAGTGGCTGTTTCCCAATCGATAGAAAAGGAACCCGAATCTTCAGTACTAGAAACAAAGGAATCCAAAACTACCGAACCAATCACTTCAGACCCAGAACCAATTGGTCTGGATCTATCAGAGGAGAATGATAAGCCATTCGAGGAAGTAAATAGGGAAGACTCAGTCGAAGTAGACCAACCTAGAAGAACAAAAATAAGTTTTGGAGAGCTTTCCCGAACAGAAACTTCAGAAATCACTATAGAAGATGAACATCCACCTAAAAGAATAAAAACTGAAGCTAACTTATCATTTTATGAAGCAGTGAAGCGTGCAAAAAGTGAAGGAGATAAAGAGTTTAATGAGAATTATAATGAGAAAGATTTCGAAGAAAACGAATTGAGTGATAAAATAGATGACCTTGTTTTGGTAGAAACTGTTGATATTCTTATGAGACCCAAGGTTGAACAACCTACCAAGAAATCATCAAAAGCACTTACGAGCCGTAAGAACTTCAAGAACTTCAAAAAGAATTTGAAAATTCAATCTATTGTTACGAGATCCATAATGCCAGTCAGTTCTGAAGGAAATCTTCAACGCCAAAGCTTTAATGAGAGTGATGATGAAGTTGATATAGAAGACAAAGCTAATGAACAATTCAAAGGTATAATGAATCCAGTTAAAGGATTTAACCCCACTGAAGATTATATTGACTATTTACAAAGTCTGACGGGTAAATCATCCAACCCTTTGTTTGTTGACGAAGATTCACAGGAAACTACTCAAATTCCTACTAATAGAGCCATTGATTCAATGGCATCTTTGAGAAAAAAGAAATTCGATAAGAGTGATAATGATGATGAAAGTAGTGATGATGATGAATTACCTAAATTTGCATTTACCAGATGAGCGTCTTTACTTAAAATGAATTCCACAAAGCCCCATTGATCTAAAGTATGTAGTATGAATCTGTAAATAATTACGAGAAACGTCAAATACCCCTTTGAAATCCCCTTTAATACAGTCTGGGTTATTACCGTCATGACAATCAACTACCTGCTCATTAGTTGGTGAAGTTTCTGATGTAGAACAATTCAAATATATTTGGTTATCGAATTGATAGTAAGCTTCTAACACATTACCATTACTAGGAATTGTTGGTACGATATCGTTGTGATGAACCACTCTGAAAAACTTCCTTGAAAATGTGTTATGTACAATGGGTTTTGAACTACCCATAACATCATCTACCCAATTAACAAAAGGTTGGTTCCCGAGTAAAGGTTGACCCATTGTGATTACTGTCATTTTATCATACCCCAAATCTAAATAGTATAATCCTAATAGTAACGCCACAGATCCTCCCATCGAATGACCAACTATCAACAATTCATAATTATCATCTTCTAATTCCTTCTTGATGATATCATCGATTTGAAGTAGGGTGTTAAGATAGTAATTATAGAACCCTCTATGAACTTTACATTTGGGACCACAGGTTCTCAAATTTGTCCCTAGACTACTATAATTCACCATATCAACTTTGATATCTGTTATAGAATCGAATATAGAATGAGTTCCTCTTAGTGATACAACAATGGTCTTTTTAGGCAGTTTTGCATCATTATCGTAATTAAATATATTGGAGTATGTGATTGCAATATATCCAGAAACTGAATCATCAAAGTACCATTGATGAACCAATGTCATATTAGTAAATCTACTTTCACAACTCAAGTCACATTTGAATGGTTCTTCTATTCGAGATGTAGAAGATACACAGTACGCTATATCAATAAGATGTGCGTATGTGTACATGTTTTTGTAAACTTGTGGATCTAGGGGATATGAACTTCCTTCAATGACAGGGTAGGGCCTTAGATGGGGAAACACTTGTATTTGTGGATTGAAGGATATACATAGCGATATATTTATTAGTATAAACTGTAAAATCCATATACATGGAACCATATTGATATGGTTGTTTTTCTGTGAGATAAGCATTTAATTTTTGTGTGACATCTCCACATTTGAAGAATTGTTAGATATGTGGGGATAAACGAGAACAATAATAACAATGACCAACGATGAATATGTTATTATGGATATTTTGGGGTTTATGGTTATACTGCCATCTTGTCGGTTATGATATTGATGTGCCTGTGACTTTTGTAAAGGTCCTGTGTGTCTTCTTGATACCCTCAATCGTTTCTTTGTAGGTTCTTTAAATAATGACATGGACAGGGAAAGTACCCACACCACTCCTATGATCAATGGTAATAACAATAAACCTATGAACAACATACCTCCACTTTCAAGCAACTTCATGATGTTCAAACCCTCTACCATTACTTTATCCATGACTTTACCCCATACTCTACTTATAGTCTTTCTTTTATTATCACCCCATTCCATCAAGTTCACTAATACTTTTGACCCAAAATTCAAGTATCTTATTAGGAATACCATTTGCTCATTAGCAACATCCATGGTCTTCAATATGCTGTCCGCCTTTTTATCAATAGACTCCAATACCAAATCCATTTTTTGTTCCGTATGAAGGAAAATATTGTCCAAGGCTGCAAAAAGTTGATTCAAAAACGAATTGATATGATCATTACTTATCTCCAAACTATCTCGATTTTGTAATGCTTCAGACTCAACATCGTTTAATAATTGTTTAATTCTTTGAGTAACTTCTTCATTAGCTGTTAGAACTTTATTGAGTGATTTTTCTTTGGTGCCAATATTCTCCAATATCACATCAACATCAGAAAACTTTTGCTTAACATCAACTACTACATCAGAAACAGTGTCCTGAATCTCATTGCATTGATCATTTACTGTGTTTTGTAAGTCAATTAGAGTCTCTTTGATACCAGAGTCCATGACATTCCGAAGAATCTGTGATAATTCCAAGTTCAAAAAGTTCAAATTCACAGCTATTTCTTTCAAATCTGTTCCAGTATTGATTTTAAAAGAATTTAAGACACTCAAACTATTTTCAAAACTATTAGTCAAATCTACTGCTGATTGTTTTAAATCTTGCAACATATCATCTTGGACCGTCACCAATTTAGAGGTGATAACGTTAGCTAATTGCATCAACTGGTCTAACTTGGTTTGGAAAGTCTCTGAAATATCATTTGACTCTTCGAACGTAGAAACATAATCATAATGAAGTTTCTGAAATACTTTAGTTATATTGGTGTACAACTTTATAATTTGGTCCTTCTCATAAGGTAATGAGTATTCAAAACAAATTTTACTAATATCTCTATAATTTCCACTAAAAGTTGTCCAATATTGTGGAACTTTCTCAATATCCCCTATACAATCGTCATAATCATCATCATCGACCATATTGACACAACTATTAGGTGGGTTTATATTCAAATTATTCATTTCACATATTGTCAATTTCAACGTCAGATACTTCCTCTCACTTACAGTTAAGAAATCTTTGCCATCTTTACACTTTTCTATAACATTTTCCAAGGCGTACTTTAAACATTCAGAATCTTGATTCAAATGATCTAGTGAGGTAATGATTTGATTAAAATCCTGTGAAGTATTTGATATTTGCAAACTTGATCTTAGTAGAGTAAAGACTACTAAATCTCTTAATTTCATTATACAAAACCAAAATTATGGGAGACTAGAGAGTTTTATAATCACCCACATTTCTGAAACATCTTGAAACACTTTCTACCTAACCTGCAAAATCTGAAACATCTCAATTTTTGATCAAGCACGAAAATTTTCAAAATCTTCAACCATGCTTAACACCATGATCAGAAGAACACCATTTCGGAGACTCAACAGCTCCAAGGCGTCTGTTCTTTTCACCACCAATTCTAATTTTACACATCAAGACACTGAAATCGATGAAGAGATTGTCATACCCAAAAGACCAATAATAGAAGCATCTAAGAAAATTCATCATGAGATGTTAAGTCCAGAATATATTGCAGATTTAGTCATAAAGCCTACATTTAATGACGTATTTAATACCAGTTTGGCTATTAATTCTCCCTTTTCAGGTGATCCTTCCTACAAATTAGTACCAAAAGACAAATCACAGAGCCCTGCAACTGTCAACTTACTCTTCAGTAACATCACTCAAAAATATATGAAAAGTTTCAAAGATCAAATAGTCCCATTAGCTGATATACCACAAACACTTATAGTTCCAAGGTTGATTCCAAATGTTTATGACCAAATAGATTCAAAGCTCAACGCTGAGTCTAATATTTATAATGTATGTGATGAGATAATATCGAAAGATAAAAGTGGTCATTCTGTGAATGGCATTAAAATTGGCTCACTTTGTATATACATATTAGAAAACATAAAAGAGGATATACAACTGTTCAAACAGTTTATTGATTTCATGGAAAATAACACAGGGTCATTCTCAGTCGAAGAATCAAAAAGAGTCCTTGAGAAATCAATATTAAAACTAGATGAGATGACTGATAAATCGATAATACAAGAATTTTGTGAGTTTTTGAAACTTAAACATAATTTGCAATTGATCTCCCAACTTCATCCATCATTATTGGATACTTTAGCTGGAATCTTTGCCAAAAATGGTGACACAAAAAGAGCAGGTGAGCTATTATCACATCTTATTGAAAAGCTTCATTTCAAACCTACTGAACATAGCGTTACTGCATTTTTGATTAGCTTCCAAGGTCAAGACTCAAGTAAAGCTGACTTTCTAAGAGGAACGGGATTCTTGAAATTTGCTTTATTTTCAATGAAATTGAATCTGGAAATTTCTACAATCATACTAAATTATGGACTTGATACAGTGTTTGAACTAGAGCATTTCTTGAACTTGGTTTTACATCAAAATAAACATCTCTTGCCTGAATTTGGAAACGCCATGATTCAAAGATTGCTTGAAATCGTATCAGGTAATGAACACCAATCACTTTATGTGTCACAATTTACCACTAGACTACTCAGAGAAGGATTAATTTTGAATAAATCTGTTCAAGAAAAACTTGCAACATTTTACGACCAAACCAACCCTTCAAATGCTAATTATATAAGAAGTTTGGATACATAAATCCGTATATATTCATAATGTACATAGTCATAATTCGTAAAAATCCCTCATCCATCTCTATTTAGAATAACATTCATCTCACTGGAATTCACTGAAACTTCATCATCTACAACACTAAATGGTGTGTGCCTTCTCCAACTATTACCACTCGGTTGAGATTGGTTACGTTGTTCATTTTCCCCTTCTTCGCCGTAATTACTATAAAATCCATTAGTATAAACATAGAACCCATCATCACTAGCAGTGTCAATTGGCTCTACAACATGAAGGTTGTGTCTTTCCTTCATATCGTCATTAGGATAGAAATACTGTTCATCTAAATGTCTTCTGGAGAAAATTGATCTCCTCATGAAACATACCATTGATACTAAAACTGCAAGACATATGACGGGTATGATCTGAATCCATCCTAAAAAGCTTAAATGTGGTGTGAAGAGTAAAATGTCTGATAGTAGTCCAAGTAATGTGAATAAACATGATAAAATTGAAAGCACTAATTGAATGTTGAGAAAAGGTATTAGATTAGTTCCTCTGGTTATTTTTCTTTGCTTTTGTGGTTGATCATTATCAATATTATCAAGTTCTATATTTTCATCCTTCTCCCGTTTGGAAACTTCAAATTCCTGCCACTTCTCTCTCGCATAAAGAATAACAATTAAACAATATGATCCCAAGACGCTTACACAAGTTAAGGCGAATGCTACCACATGGACTACCAAAAGCTTAGAAATACTATATCTTGCATCTGATGGTAATTCTACACCTGTATCATCGGTATTTTCAAGGAAATTACTACCCGGTGGGTACCCTATTCCTGGTCTAGAACAGTGATCATGAACATAATCACATATACCAAATACACCGAACGCTATATTATTATACTTGGCGAAGTATAAGGAATACCTCATCTTACTTCCTGTTATAGGCACCGATATCACTGGTAAGAGTTGTATTATTAGACTTATCAGTGACAACAACGCTATTAACAAGAGTCCCTTATTCATAGTGGAATAGAATCTGTGCGTAATTTATTCTCTTGCATTCACAAAGCCATTGGTGATTTTATTTCTTTTTTCTTTTTCACTGATTTCTTAACCTTGTGGTAATGCAAGTCCAACCCCGTTTATACTTATACAGTTCCTACTTCTTTAATCCATAAATATTCATACTCTCTCACGTGATGTTGCCTCATAATAAAATTCGCAAAGTTAATGGGGTTGAAACTTACTGTAATAATTTTAGTAGCATTGATTTCACTTTGGATTCCTAATAAAGAATTATTTAGTAAAGCATTGAAATACCACGGGTTTAGGACATTGAATTTCACAGCCAGAATGAGTACTATCCCTGCCGACCATAAATACTATAAAGAATTAGAGATTGCAACTTTATCAGTCAAAAGAGCATCAGTGTTAACTAAGAAATTAAGTGACTCTATTACTGTAACTAGAAGTTCAGGATCTCAAATCAAAGAAGATAAATCACCTGTAACCGTTGGAGATTATGCTGCCCAAGCAATTATTAACAATGCCATTAAACTCAATTTCCCTAATGATGAGATTGTAGGTGAAGAAGATTCTGAAAGTCTTCAAGACGGATCAGAAGAAGCCAAAAACCTTAGTTCCAAGATCTTAGAAATCATTGAAGATGTTCAGAAATCTACCCATGAAGCCTCAGATAAAATTGGTGAACTCAAAGATCTAGAATCAGTTTATAAGAACATTGATTTCGGTAATTCTAAAGGTGGTTCTAAGGGCCGTTTCTGGGCTTTAGATCCTATTGATGGTACTAAAGGTTTCTTGCGTGGTGATCAATTCGCTGTCTGCTTAGCTTTGATTGAAGACGGTAAAGTTGTTTTAGGGGTTATTGGATGTCCAAATCTTCCAGCCACTGTTATTACCAATGAAAATATGAGCGGTATCAAAGGTGGATTATATTCTGCAATTAAAGGACTTGGGTCATTCTATAGTCCATTATTCGAAGATAATGAATTTGTACCTTTGTCTGAACAAACCAGTATTAAAATGACTACTGAAAGTTCACCATTGAAATTGAAGGTGGTTGAAGGTGTTGAAAAAGGACACTCTTCACATTCTACCCAATCAATAATCAAGCGTAAGTTGGGTTTCGATGAAGCTAAGGTTAAAGATCAAACTATAAATTTGGACTCTCAAGTCAAATATTGTGTTTTAGCTTCAGGTCAAGCTGATATTTATTTAAGATTGCCGATCAGTGACACATATCGTGAAAAAATTTGGGATCATGCTGCTGGTAATATTTTAATCTACGAAAGTGGTGGTAAAGTTGGTGATATCACTGGTACTGAATTGAATTTCGGAAACGGTAGACTTCTTGATTCTCAAGGTGTAATTGCTAGTAACAAAGAAATATTCGATAAAGTTATTAGTTCAGTGAAGGAAACTTTAAATAATTAGGAAGGAAGGTGCTGGAACAATTTAATAAGAGGATACCTGATGGTGATTCAAGGAAAATTCAAATCAAGAATTCAATTATGAGGCTCCTAGGACAAAACTAGGTCATTAGGTCAAGAAAGGAAACTTCAAGTAGTTAAAATACACAAATAGAACGATTTGGTGCGATAAAGATTTGATCTGGCCCTGATTTGGCTGCGATTCCTCTCAACTAGGCAATTTTCGATTTTGGCTGCGAAATTAGTTAACTATCATATCAAATATTCAAGGTGCTATGAACCTAGACTTCAAGGAAATTATAAGGTCTTTACATAGTTAAGGAAAATTATAAATTCTCATGTTTTTCCCTAGACTTTTTAATTCCAATCTACTTTGACATACATAATGCCAATTGTTCTTTCATATCATTCCGTTATTTCTTCTTATGCTGTAGCTCCACCACAGAAGAAAAAAATCCCCTTCCCTGATATTAACAGCTTCGATACATTAGATAAGGAGGTCTTAGCTGTCGGGAAATATTTCGCCCAAAAGACTTGCAGTTTTTGTCATTCATTAATCTGTGATATCAAATGCAAGCACCAACGAGCAAGAAACCAAAAACAACTTCATCAACATCAAGCTAAGTTCTTAGCTACAGTATTACAAAGGTTACCATTCTTATACTGTAGCTCTCCAGAAGTTGAAGAATACCATTGGAGGAAACTTGCATATGATTTAAGCAAGGATTCTTCTTTGATCCCTGATGTGGTTAGGTACCAATTAGGACCAAACTATTTTATTAGTTATGGTACTATTGTCAATCAGCTTAAAAGAGATTTCTTCCGTTTATTCAACAAAAATATCAAAAATGGTGTTTTTAGCTATCCTAGTAAGCAAGGGGGAGGTAGCTTTAGTAGAAACGGTATGGATTGTTTCGAAAATAAAGTTATAGAGTTCAGAGATCGTGCATTAAATGATCTGTATGAATACTTCACTCCTGAGGAGATGAGACAACTAATTCTTAGTGGTGATAGGAACACCGAAGATTTTGACGATAATTCTGTTGACAAACAAGCTTTATGTCAAACTGAATGGTATCATAGATGGGGGTTTGTTTATGAAACCAATAGAGATGCTATTCTTGCTATCAAGCTAGAAATTTGGAATTACGAACAAGAGTTGAAATTCTCAGAGAACTTATTGAAGCTCCATTTAGAATACGCTGATATCAAAGCATCAGGATTGAGTATCACTCAACAAATCTTTAAGAAAAGAGATTTAATTAACACCCAATATCTTCCCAATTTGTACATACTTGAAGCCAAGAAATTAGAAGCTTTAAGTCAAGTTGAACTTAAATCACCAGAGTATCGTCATCTTCTTAGTTATTAGCTCTATATACATGAATATATTATTTACATTAATCAGTGAATTCTACTACGTAGTAGTTTTGTTTCCCTGTTCTTACCAAAAGTAATTTATCATCAAGTAAATGATGTTCTCTATCGAACAAAATCAAATCATCTGGATCATTGACTTGATCTCTCTCGATACCGATATAGACTCCACCTGACTTAATTAAGTTTTTAGTTTCTGATCTGGATTTTTTCATGACTTTGGATAACAAAGTACTCAATTTCAAATCTTCGTACTGTAAATCATTACGGAAAAATTTCACCAAGATTCCTGATTTTCTGAAAGCATTCAATAATTTATCAGCAGAAACCGTCTCATTAAATGGTTGGTCTGGGGTAGGGAATAAGAAACTGGTTATATAAGCCATTTCATCACCAACCCCAACACCATGAACTAAATCGGTAACTTCACGAGCTAATACTCTTTGTGCAATTCTGAAAGCTGGATCAGCTTCATGAGTAGCCATGATGGTTTGGTCAATAGTGGATATTGGTAATAACGTGAAACTTTTCAAAAGTTTGGATACCATCTCATCAGGTACATTTATAAAGTATTGATAAAGTTGATATGGACTAGTGGCATTTTCATTGATGAAGATGGCATTACCTGCTGACTTACCAAATTTGGCACCAGATGGAGTTGTCATTAAAGGTACAGTCATCCCGTATGATGGAATATCTTTATCTTTAGGATCATTCTTCAATGTTTTCTGTAATCTTGAAATCAAGTCAATTCCAGCTGTGATGTTACCCCATTGATCATTGCCTCCCACTTGTACGTTAACTTTATTATTTTTAAACATATGCCAGAAATCATAAGCTTGTAATATCTGGTAAGTGAATTCATTAAACCCTAATCCTGCTTGTGACTCAAGTCTTGATTGGACAGAGTCCCTTCCTAGCATTGCAGATACACGAATATGTTTACCGAAAGTAGCTAAAAAGTCCAACATTTTTATATCTTTCCACCAAGTATTATTATTCATTTGTTCAGTGTTACCCAATTGTTTGATAGGATAATTTCTAGATTTAGCATATTCAATTCCTCTTGTCATAAATAATTTCATTTGTGATTGAATATTCTCTACATTCTGTTCTCTTTCTTGATCTTCGATCTGTGTTCTTTCTGTTGTTCTACCACTTGGATCTCCTACTGATCCAGTTGCACCTCCGACCAAAGTTACTACATCATGGCCTCGTAAATTGAAATGTAATAATGACATTAATGGTAATAAGTTCCCAAGATGTAATGATTTGGCTGTAGGGTCTGCTCCACAATACAATTTAAGCTTTTGTTGTGAATCCTTTTGTGTTATCTTGTAAAGGTCATCACTGGTAATTGATTCAATAAGGTATCTGGATTGTAAATGGCCAATTAATGAAACATCAAAATCTGGACCATAAGCTTCAGGTTTTGTTAATGATTCAACTTTGGGTACAATTGTCACAGTGTCTGGAAGTTTTTCAACAGTTTCAGTTGAAATGCTATTGAACCTTTTCAATTTGGTCATTATGTGTTTATAATGGCCAATGCTTCTGGCTTTGTAAACCCCAGTTCTAAGCATCTTGATCGTTGGTGTGATATAGTCTCAGAAAATTTAGTGAGAAACCACAAACCATCTCAAGAATTTCAAGTAGTTCGATTTCCACTTATCTTCACGAGTTTAAGATGTCCAGTGCTGAGGTTAACCTTACTGGTAGTGTTCTAGACGCATCGGGATTGTCCAAGAAAAGGAAGAGAAAAAGGAATAACAAAAAAAGTTCTTCATCAAATGAAGTGAGAGATGAGATACGAAATCCATCTGAACCTATAATACATGGTGCAGGTAAGAAGAAAGTTTTCGATAACGAAGGCATACAAGAGAATGAATCTGAAGATTTGGAGGTTTTAGAACCAGATGTTTCAAAGGTAAAGAAAGAACCATCCAAATCTAATGGGCATATCACTGACTTTTTCAAGACTGATAAGAATATCAAGAAATCTGATTCGAAAGAAATTTCTGTGCCTGATTCTAAAAAAGACAAGTCTCCTTCTAAAGAGAAGAAAAGAGTTAAGAAATTTTTTGATAAGTCACCAAGGGAGGATGATGAATTCCATATAGCAAGTAATTTGAACAGAACACAAATGGCTGATAAAGCTCATGAACTTTTACAAATAAGAAAATCCCTCCCAATTTATGAGCACAAAGATGCTATAATCAACCATGTACAAGACAATCAGGTCACTGTTATTATTGGGGAAACTGGGTCAGGTAAATCCACCCAAATACCACAATTCCTAATGCCAGTAAATAAGAAACAAATTGCTGTTACGCAACCTCGTAGAGTTGCAGCATCTTCTTTAGCTCAGAGAGTCAGTGAAGAGTATGGTTGTAAGTTGGGAGAAGAAGTTGGGTACCAAGTGAGGTTCTCGAATGTCAGTGATAATAAGTTGACCAGATTGAAATACTTAACTGATGGTATGTTATTAAGAGAGATTATGCTTGATGCCAATTTGAATAAATATTCTACAATTGTCATTGATGAAGCCCATGAGAGAACTATTTTAACTGATATGATTTTAGGGTTTTTGAAACAAATTATAAATTCAGGTAAAAGGAAAGATTTAAAAGTAATCGTGATGTCTGCTACCTTGAATGCTGAATTATTCAGTAAATTCTTCGACGCCCCTATCTTGTATGTAGAAGGAAGAACATTCCCAGTTGCTAAATATTACCTTAACGATGTATCAGAAGATCTAGTTGATGTTATGGTCAGAGCAGTTGTACAAATCAACTTAACTGAACAAGAAGGTGATATCTTGGGATTCCTACCAGGTCAAGAAGAAATTGACAATGCAGTAAATATTTTACTGAAACTAGCACCCGATTTACCAAAAGAAGCTCCTATAATTGTTCCATTACCACTTTATGCTGCATTATCACCTAATCAACAACTGAAAATCTTCGAAAGTTTACCAAAAAATAGAAGGAAAGTCATCTTAGCTACTAACATTGCCGAGACTTCTATTACTGTTAGTGGTGTTAGATACGTTATTGATTCCGGTTTGAGGAAAGCCAAGGTATGGAAACATGAACTAGGATTATCATCTTTGTTAACTACTACTATATCGCAAGCCTCAGCTAAGCAGAGGGCCGGTAGAGCTGGTAGGGAAGCAAGTGGTAAAGTATTCAGACTTTACCTGGAATCATTATATACCAATGAATTACCAAAGGAACAAGAATCTGAAATTATGAGAAACGACATAATCTTGCCCATATTGACTTTGAAGAAAATCGGAGTTGATGATTTATTGAATTGGCCATGGTTAGAACATCCGGGTGAAAGTTCGATTTTAAGTGCGTTAACAACTTTACATTCTTTAGGTGCATTAGATGATAATGGTAATATTAGTGCATTGGGTTACAAAATGGCAATCTTGCCATTACAGCCCCAATTATCAGCAGTTTTAATCAGTGCTATGGAATTTGGAGTTTTAAGAGATGTTATTGACATCGTGTCATGTTTATCAGTAGATAATCTTATCCTCAATATAACTACCGGGGATGGTGAAATCCGTGATGAGATAAATTTCAAAAGAAGAAATTATTGTCCTTTAGGATGTAGTTATGGAGATTTAATAGCATTTAAAGAATATTTTGCATACTTTGAAGAATTAAATAATCAAGGCAATCTTGATGAATTAAAAGATTGGTGTAAAGAATTACATTTCAGTTATAAAGGGTTTAAGAACGTTATAAGAGTAAGACAGCAATTGAAAGATTATATGTTTGGAACCATAAGGCAAGATGACACATTAATTAGAGATGAAAAGCATAAACGATTAAGTAACTTAAGGTCACAATTAATTAATGAGGATGAAGATTTCATTAAAAAACCTTTAGATATCCCAAGTATTCTCAAATCTTTCTTGAAGGGATATATCATGAATACAGTCATTGGAATGCCAGATCGTTCTTATAGAACTTGTACAAACGGACAATTAGTAAGTATTCATCCATCGTCTAATCTTTTTGGAAAATCAAACTTATCAGCTATAATGTATATAGAATATGTGTATACTGTTAAAGGTTATGCTAGAAATTGTTCGGCTGTTGAGTTATCATGGTTACAAGAAGTTGCTCCTCATATATTAGGGGGTACCAAAGTAAATATCAATTAATAAATTAATTATAGATCAGTATAACATCGCTTCTCGCTATCACAGAATTTGCAACCTATTTTATCTCATGCGCAGGATAACTAATTCGCGTGCTTTGTATTACAGATGGATGATCCAATACCTTTGATACCGTGTAATGATTTGGATGTAGTGGATGATAATGAAGAAGTAACTGATCCATGGTTAGGATTTTATGGATATTCTGTCCTTGCTGTAGCATGGCTTACATTCATAGTGTCAATCAATACATTTTTCAAACTATGGAAATTTGTTATTTATCCTTTAAGGCTTGATAAGGACACATTATCATTATACCAAGACTTAACAATGTTTTTCCAGACATTGGACTCATGCATAGTGAAATTATGGAATATTTATATCGTGACATGGTGGTGGTCAATTGTAGCATGGGTAGGTATTAAGCTATTCAAACATTCAAAGAGTGCACGTAGGTAGATTTATATATTGGGATATACGACTAATTGGGATCATGATCCATCCTCTCCTCTTGACTTTGTCCATTCGCTGCTTCCTGTTTGTCTACCCTTTGAAGCGACCTGACTTCCTTTCGATAAAGATTTTGTAGGCTTCATTATCTCTTGTTTATAGGGTAATAACACGTCGTTATAAAATGTAACAGCATTACTATCAGTTAAATCACCATTAGTGATCAGAGTCTTTGTGTATTTGATCATTTGAATGAATGCAATGATTTTAATGGCTTTATTAACCAATGGTAGATTTGATACAGTTGATCTTTTACTTATAACTTTATCTTTGTTAGTGATATATTTTGCAGATAAATCTATAATATAACTGTCATTGATACCAATAACCCAACTCATCTTTTTACCCCAATTGTCACAATACAAATTAGGTTCGTCGAAAGCTGCCTCACATGGATCTAAATGTATCCATCTTTTCATACTTGTACTATAATATTCACACCATACGTGATCTTCATTGTTCCATACGTAACGTGTCCTAGAGCCTGCTCCCAAAAGTGCTTTCAATATAAGCAAGAAGCAGTTAACCCATTCACCACATCTCCCAGATCTGGTCGTTAATAATGAAACTGGATTATTGATACGTGCAAACTCTAGGTTCTTATTACAATCTGTACATTTGTATTGTTCAATTACAGTTATTTCTTCGGAATTATTAGCTGGTGGTTTTCCAGTCCCTGTCATTACTATATTGTCTCCTGATTTCGAACAGTCTGGACAATCAGGCTTATTGATCCATTTGAAGAAATCATTTTTAAAATAATGCAATAACTCAAGAACTAGAAAATCCTCGTACATTAATTCTGAACCATCAGTATTTTCATTTTCCCTCTTCTCTACTCCTTGGTATATCTTGGCTAAATCAATTGTGTCCAAAACAAGATCTAAATCTTGAAGGCGATTGTATCTCTCTATAAATGTAGTTAAATTGGCAAATGAGTAACAGAATTGCCGATCTTGAGAAGAAAGATCATTCATAACCTTTTCTCCATGCTGTTGTATAAGGTTATTGATTGTATCATAATTTTTCTTTGAGTATTGCACAATTAACTTGTGCTTTATATTGGCGTAATCAGGCATATCGTTCGCAAATTAGAGATAGTGCAAAAAAGATAAGGAATGAGTAGAATCTTTTTTTATAGGGGTAGTGATAGTTCCTTCGTACGCTTGTGTGATCCCTGAAACATTAAACTTCCAAATAAACATTTAGAAGGATGCATCAAAATTATGTAATTTTTATACATAATTAATTTTTGTGATTTTTGCAGCATAATATTAATTAATGTAAATTATGAAATGCCAAAACAAAATAATTAGCAAGTAATCAGAAAATACGACAGATAACACATTCCTTAATACATGTTCAATAAACACTAAAATCAGGCCAATATCACACTAGGAATGTATGAGCCAAGAAAGCCCCCGAATAATAAATAGTCATGAAGTATAGGAATATTGCGAATTTCTAGATCAATAATGAGTTGTGAAGACGAACATTTTGGTCATAGTCATGACGATGGTCACAATAGAGGTGGAGGACATGACCATGATGGAAATGACCATAATCATGGCCATAGTCATATTGCGCCTGTCCCAACAAGTCAAGCACAATCTTTATTACATAAAATAGATACACCTCATCTTAGTGCCCTTAATTTATCAAACCACAAAGACGACCTATCCAAATTATTCAAAACTTCAGAGAACAAGTATCAATTGAAACCGATTATCAAATCAGATTGCGATAGTCAATTGATTATCAATATTCCATTTTTAAATAGTTCAGTAAAGTTATTTTCAATAATCTTAAGAACTAATGGTGATAAGTATTGTCCAAAAACTATTAAATTATGGAAGAATGATAAGACAATTGATTTTGATAATGCTAGTGATAAGAAACCCCATTATAAAATTGAACATCCTCGTGTTGGTGTAATGTATAATGATGAAGATGATGAAGTACCGGAATCGTTGGAGAACGAAAATGAATTCGTAGAGCATTTCTTACCAAGAAGTATCTTCACAGGAGTTCAACAATTGACTATATTTATTGAAGATATTTGGGATGAGGATGAAGAAGAGGAGTGCCATTTACATTATATGGATTTAAGAGGCGAATTCACCGAATTAACCAAAGATCCAGTTATTACTCTCTATGAACTGGCGCCTAACCCAGCAGATCATAAAAACCTAACTACAACCGAAGCTACTAATTACTCTTTAGGTAATTAGGGAATTTGGTAAATTAATCGTGTCACGTCATAACATGCCATCACCTCATGCTATATGGGTGGTACGGCTGAAAGGATCTTGAATGTGAGGATAAATGAATCTAATGTCTTTTTTTTAATATATATTGATACCCCAAATGGTACTTTAACCCCTAAATGTGTTCTAGAATTAATTGCTACCTCTGGCGTGCTTGTGAAATAGTGGCTGCAAATTAATAGCGATGTCTCACATATGGTCAACATATGCCCGAGCTTATTTTTCAATCACCAGTTGTCGAGAAAAAAATCAATTTAAATACTCTTTGATATTTCTTACAAAAATACTTCAATTATAATACAATGGTTAAATTAATCTTAGTTAGACACGGTCAATCCGAATGGAATGAAAAAAATTTATTTACCGGTTGGGTTGATTGTAAATTATCTGATGTTGGTAGAAAGGAAGCTGCTAGAGCCGGTGAATTAATTAAAGAAGCTGGTTTAGTTGCTGATGTTTTATACACTTCTAAATTATCAAGAGCTATCCAAACTGCTAACCTTGCCTTAGAAGCTGCTGATCAATTATACATCCCAGTTAAAAGATCATGGAGATTAAACGAAAGACACTATGGTGATTTACAAGGTAAAGATAAGGCCCAAACCTTAGAATTATATGGTCAAGAACAATTCCAAACTTGGAGAAGATCATTCGATGTCCCACCACCAGTCATTGCTGATGATTCTGAATTCTCTCAAGCTAAAGATGCTAGATACAAAGATGTTGATCCAGCTGCTATTCCAAAGACTGAATCATTAAAATTAGTTATTGACAGATTATTACCTTATTACCAAGATGAAATTTCTGGTGATTTATTACAAGGTAAAACCGTTTTAATTGCTGCTCATGGTAACTCATTAAGAGCTTTAGTTAAACACTTAGACAAAATTTCTGATGATGAAATTGCTGGTTTAAATATTCCAACTGGTATCCCATTAGTTTATGAATTAGATGAAAAATTACAACCAACTAAACCAGCTTATTACTTAGACCCAGAAGCTGCTGCTGCTGGTGCCGCTGCTGTTGCTGCCCAAGGTTCTAAGAAATAAATTAGTTAAATAAATATTTCCTTTTATTTTCTCTTACTCAGTTCTCTATTATGGTCTTGTGGATCTTATGTTGGCTGCCACGCTCAATGCGAATTTAGAGAAAAACTTTCTAAACAAATTTATTGATGTTCGGACAATCAAATAACGCCTTTGGCAGCAACAATTCTGCCAATACAGGTGGTAGTGCATTCGGAAGCAACAATAATGCGTCCAATTCCACAAATACCGGAAGCTTATTTGGATCAAATACCAACTCTGGTGGATTTGGTAGTTCAAATACAAACTCGAACGCTGGAGGGTTTGGATCTGCTACTAGTGGATTCGGATCTAATACAGCAACTTCAAACAATAAAACCACTGGTGGATCATTATTTGGTAGCAATTCAAACACTGCCAGTACTTTTGGTACTTCTACTAGCGCTGGTGGATTGTTCGGTAAACCTGCTGAAAACAATACTCAATCATCACAACCAAGCTCAGGATTCCTGTTTGGAAAACCTACCGAAAGTACAACACCTGCAACACAAGCTCCATCTGGATTTCTGTTCGGTAAACCAGCAGAAACAACAAATACAAGTACACAACCAAGTTCAGGATTTCTGTTTGGTAAGCCAGCTGATACTTCTGCAGCTCCAAAACCAAGTTCAGGATTTCTGTTTGGTAAGCCAGCTGATACTTCTGCAGCTCCAAAACCAAGTTCAGGATTTCTGTTTGGTAAGCCAGCTGATACTTCTGCAGCTCCAAAACCAAGCTCGGGATTTCTGTTTGGTAAACCAGCCGAGTCTGCTGCTCCTGCCCAGCCAACCTCAGGGTTCGGTGCAGCACCAGCAACTGGTGGATCAGGATTCAGTTTTGGTTCTACTCCAGCTCCAACCTCAGGGGGATTATTTGGTTCCAAGCCCGAAGAAAAAAAGGATGATAAACCAGCCCTTTCATTATCAAAACCAGAAGAAAAGACCGAAACCAAACCAGCTGGGTTTAGTTTTGGTGGATCTACCACTACTGGGGCAGCTTCTACTGGTGGATTATTTGGTAAACCAGCGGAAAAGACAGATAATAAACCATCAGGATTTTCTCTTGGAGGATCGACTGCTGTATCATCAACAGCAGCTTCATCAGGTGGCTTATTTGGATCCAAACCAGAAGAAAAGGAAGATGATAAGCCTGGCTTTAGTTTAGGGAGTATCACTGAAAAGAAAGATGATAAGCCAAGTCTTAGTTTTGGTGCTCCATCATCAGGCGGATTATTTGGAGCTAAACCAACCGAGAAAAAAGATGACAAACCAGGATTTTCTCTTGGTGGATCAACACAATCTGGAGGATTGTTTGGTGCTAAGCCAGAAGAAAAGAAAGACGATAAACCTGCTCTGCTGTTTTCTCTTGGAGGAAATACACCTGGTGGTTTATTTGGTTCTAAACCAGATGAAACTAAAGATGACAGTAAAGATCCAAAACCAGGATTCAGTTTTGGAAGCACCGAAAAGAAGGATGATAAACCAGGATTCTCATTAGGAGGATCAACCGAAAAGAAAGATGATAAACCAACATTTTCTCTAGGTGGTACCAGCGAAAAGAAAGATGATAAACCTGCCTTTAGTTTAGGTGGAAGTACTGAGAAAAAGGATAACAAACCTGCCTTTAGTCTTGGTGGAACTACTGAAAAGAAAGATGACAAACCAGGTTTTAGTCTTGGTACTACTGAAAAGAAGGATGATAAGCCTGGTTTAACATTAGGTGGTAGCACTGAAAAGAAAGAAGAAAAACCTGAAACCCTTAAACCTACTAAAATAGAACCTATTGAAGTATCTATCGATAACAAAACATTGGATGATTTAATAAGTAAATGGTCTAAACAATTGAGTGTAACATCAAATATTTTCGATTCATATACTACCAAAGTTAAACAATGGGATCAAGAATTGGTCCAAAGTGGTGAAGAAATATCTGATTTATATCAAGATACTTTAGAAGCTGAAAATCTCCAAAATAAAATCGACCAACAATTAGGATTTGTTGAAAGTCAACAAGATGAATTAGAAAAGTTGTTAGATAATTATGAACAACAAGCTGAATTATTGTTAAATAATATAGAGACCAATAACTTCAAAAACGAAAACTTATTATTAAGTAATGGATCAAAACCTGCTAGTAGAGGTTTAAGTGTAACTGATAAATTAAGAGAAAAGGCCTATCACAATGCCGAATTATTAGATGAAAGATTAGGTAACATGGGAGAAAATTTAACTCTTTTAATAGGAGAAATCAATTCTGTCAGTGATATTTTTAATAAGAATTTATTAAAGGATTTCCAAAATACTTCAAAGGATAAAGATGATAATTCAATTGAAGAAATTTTAACGATTTTAAATTTACATTTGGAAAACTTGAAGTATGTTGAAAAATCAGAAGAAAAATTAAAGGAAAAATTAAAGCAAGTTGAAGCTAAGAAGAAATTAGTTAATTAATTTAGTATATATAAATGATGAATAAGATCTCCCGGACCTCTAGTACTATGTTAAACACGAGTCAAAATAATGAGCCGCACCTCCGCAAAAAGGAAAAAAATCATAAGCGTTTATTTGTTGGGGTTAGGGAATAAAGTTAAGGAATTATTTTATCAATTTTCATAACATTATAATATCATGGGACCACCAATTTTACAATTAGTTAAAGTGTTATTTGACCCAGATGTCTCAAAGAAATTAATCTTACAACTTGCCTTCAAGCAGGTTAAAGCTATTGGGTACCTTAAAGTATTATCAATGCTTTTAGGTGCAAGTATTGTGGGAGCTTCAACCGTTATTAAAATACCACAAATTAGAAAAATTGTTGGACCAAAAGCTTTAGATGAAAGAGTTAAAGTTGCTGGTGGTTTATCATTAGATGGTATTAGTTTAGAATCTTTCAATTACTTGGTTCATGTTCTTTATAACCAACAAAATAATAATTCATTCTTAGGTTATGGAGAGGCAGCTTGTTTGGGAGTTCAAAATATCGCTATTATTTTATTAATTGAATACTACAAACTGAGGTCCCAATTGGAACACACTAATTTCGACGAAGGTGAAAGAGTTTCCAGATCTTTAAAGGCATTAATTAGACCAATTGGTATCATCGCGGCTTTTATTATCGTTTTAGGTAAAGTTGTCCCTCCATCTGTTATTAACGGATTACAAGTTTTGAACATTCCGATTTCAATTGTTTCTAAATTACCACAGATTAAGAAAAATCATGATTTAAGATCAACTAAACATTTATCTAATGTTACTGTTGGTGCTAATGTTTTAGGATCTCTTTCAAGAGTTTTCACCACGGTTCAAAACTTCGATAAATTAGGTAGAGATAAAATTCTCTTAACTGGTTACAGTATTTCCTTTATTTTAAATGCTGTTGTAGCTGGTCAATGTTACTTCTATTCTAAGAAAGAGGAAGAAGAAAGAAAAGACTTGTAGATCAAATCTGATTCCAATAAGATTCAATAAATATTTAATCTCTTCTTTAATTCTTACTTGTCGTCATAAATCCTTCAGATGAATTCTCCTGTTCACTCATGACGCCCATATGGATCATACGTACGGCTTAGCTGATGATCATCCAGCTTGTGTTTCTTTATCAATATCCTATGAATTTGCAGCCGTCCTGCGAATGAGAAAAATTCAACATTTTGATCACTAATTATAAAATGGTCCATAAAGCAGAATATTTACCAAAAAGTGGAACTTCTATCGGCTCTATTTTACAAGGGGGTTACAACCATGAATTATCAAGAGAATGGCAACATAATCGTCAATTAACAAAGAACATGTTCATCTTCCCATTGTTCATTTCTGATGAACCTGATGAAGAAACTGAAATGGTTCATTTACCCAAAATGAAAAGATTGGGTACTAACAAAATTGTTAATTATGTCGATGGATTAGTTAAAAAGGGATTGAGAGCTGTCATTCTTTTCGGAATTGTTAAAGAAGAATCAAAAGATGAAGTTGGAACTTTAGCTGATGACCCCGAGGGTCCAGTTATCACCACTATCAAATTATTAAAGAAGAACTTCCCTAGTTTATTTATTATGTGTGATGTCTGTCTTTGTGAATATACCAGCCATGGTCACTGTGGGGTATTATTAGAAGACGGTACCTTAAATAGAGAGCCAAGTGTTTTAAGATTAGGTAAAGTTGCAGTTAATTATGCTAAAGCTGGTGCTGATTCCGTTGCTCCTTCTGATATGGTTGATGGAAGAATTAGAGAAATTAAATTAGGTTTAATTGAAGCCAATTTAGCTCACAAATGTTTGTTAATGTCTTATTCGGCCAAATTTTCTGGTAATTTATATGGCCCATTTAGAGATACTGTTAACAGTGCCCCAAGTCACGGTGATCGTAGATCTTATCAATTACCAACTGGTGGTGCTGGTTTAGCCCGCAGAGCATTAAGAAGAGATTTAGATGAAGGTACTGATGGTATTATTGTGAAACCTTCAACTTTCTATTTAGATATCTTAAAGGATGCATCTGAAATTTGTAAAGATTATCCTATCTGTGCTTACCATGTTAGTGGAGAATATGCTATGTTGCATGCTGCTGCTGAGAAAGGAGTAGTTGATTTGAAGACCATCGCTTTCGAAAGTCATTATGGTTTATTAAGAGCTGGGGCAAGATTAATTATTTCTTATTTTACTCCAGATTTCTTGGACTGGCTTGACGAATAAATCAATGTCACTACGAAAAGCTGTAAATAAAAATGTATATAAATCTAATGCAATATGAATAACTAAAAATTAAAATAATATTTATGCAGCAATTGGTTGATTAGTGGTATCTTTTTGTTTTTGAGTATCTTGAGTTTCTTCAACTTTAGTATCTGGAACGTTGGGTAGTTCAATATCCTCCTCAATTTTCTGGGTTGGGGCATCAGGTAATTCAACTTGAGCACCATAAATTTCTTCATTCAATTTCTCCAACTCTTCATCAACTTCTAGTTCTCCACCATTACTCAAATTACCAGCTCCAAGTAAATCGGATACTTCGTCGACTTTCAATTTATGATCTTCTAAATCATCAAGAATCTTGTCAATTTTTTCAGTACTCATTTCATTATTAAGTTTAACTAATACTTTGTTACCTTCATTTAATCCATAGAGTACATCCTTTTCGATTAATTTGAATTCTATAGTTCCTATCAAATTCTCTAAGTTATCTAATTGGTCATAAGTCTTAGTAATAACAGATTCTTGATGCTTTTTAGATTTAAGATAGAATTTAGCCTTTTCCTTATCACCATTCTTTAAAGCTTCCCTTGCTAAATTAGTTTGTCTTTGAATAATCACGTTGATTCGTTTTTGATATTGTTTGAGTTTATCTCTCTGCTGTTTCATTTGATATATAGCTCTATCTTGAGCCGTTATCTTTGGAGTTGATGGTCCTTGACCCATTTATAGTTCTATTTCACCTGTGAGTCTCCTAGATTGAATTCCATTGTCGCACAAGAGTATAAGATAAAAGTGTCAAATGATTACCTAAGCTAGAGACGTTTTTTTAGGTTGTTGCGAAAAATTTAATTAATTACTACAAATAGCGGGTTTGTAAACATTGATAATTACCACACTTAAATTGGCCAATTTTTTCAAAGTAACAACCGCTAAATCAATCTCGAAAACGGAAAAAAATCACTACCTAAAAAAGGTAAGTTAATAGCAAAACCATTCGTGGAATTGGAAAGATTCGTGCATTGTACAGACATTTCAACAAAAGATTTTTTTCATCATTCAATTTTAATAAGATCTGTTCGTATTAATAAGGTTTAGTTGTTGATAGGAAACCCACAAAGGACTATAGATCACAGCTTCTGCCCATTAGATAGAGGGAACAATAGCATTCTTTAATAGACTTTAATCAAAATCAGCATTAATAGACCATATTATTTAATCATTTGCATCATGTCAAGTTCAACATCAAATCATTGTGAATCACCTACATCATCATCCCCCCTCAAATCTATTCATGAAAGACCATCAAAGAATCGAAAAAGAGTCATTAGTAATTCTCCAAAGGAGAAAGTTTTACTATCACATTCATCACCTAACAAAAGAGTACATTTAAGAGATATGAGTCCTAATGTAGCTAATAAAACCATTTACCTTAATTTCACACCTAAACCAGAAGAGCCAAAAGTTATTAAAAGACCAATCTTGAAAAGACCTATTTCAAATAAAAGAACTCAAAGTTCAATTGTTTTCAAAAAACCAAGTTTGGCATTATCACCATCAAAATTATCTTTACGTAGAACTAATTCATTTAACGATAATGCTGCTACCAATAATAACAAACCAACCGATAGATTCATTCCTTCAAGACATAACTCTGTTGCTAATAAGTTGGAAATCGATAATATCAACCCTCATCCAAATGCATCGCCTCAAACTCATATCAAACATCAAACATCAAAAATTTATCAAAAACATGTCGCTGAAGCATGTGGACTAGAAATGAATTCAAGGATTTTACAATTCCAACCATTACCACCTGACAGAAAGAAGCCAGTTAATTTATTCAGTAGCGTTTCAAATTTTAATTCTAATGCTAACAACAAATCATTGAGACCTGCTATTGCATTCGCTAGAGCTAAAAAAATTCCAACTGCTCCAGAAAGAGTTTTAGATGCTCCAGGATTAGTCGATGATTTTTATTTAAATTTAATCGCTTGGTCTTCAACCAATTTATTAGCTATAGGTTTACAAGATACAGTTTATGTTTGGAATGCATCAACTGGTTCAGTTGGATTATTATGTGAATTACCCAACAGAACCTCAGTCACATCATTGAAATGGTCAGAAGATGGTTCATATATATCCGTTGGTAAAGATGACGGATTTATTGAAATATGGGATATTGAAACCAATACAAGATTAAGAACATTAAATTGTGATAATCATCTCACAAGAGTTGCATGTCAAGCTTGGGATCAACACATTTTAACTAGTGGATCAAGAATTGGGAATTTGTATCATTCAGATGTTAGAGTTCCTCAGCATTTCTCCCACAAGTTCGAAAATGTTCACCTGGCTGAAATATGTGGTATTGAATATAAACAAGACCGCCAACAATTTGCAACTGGTGGTAATGATAATTTGGTTTGTATTTGGGATGTTAGACAATCATTAGTTGATAAACAGCCATTATTCACAAAGAGAAATCATAAAGCAGCAGTTAAAGCTTTAAGTTATAGTCCATTTCAAAATAACCTTTTAGTTACAGGTGGTGGATCATCTGATAAAACAATCAATTTCTGGAACACATCAACAGGAGCAAGAATTAATTCAATTGAAACAGAATCACAGGTTAGTTCATTAAATTGGGGCTACTCTTCTGGTACAGGTATTGAAATTGTAGCCACTCATGGTATGCCAAACAACAATATTTCAATTTTTAATTACCAAACATTACAGAAAACTGGTGAAATCCTTCAAGCTCATGACACTAGAATCTTGAATGGATGTTTAAGTCCTGACAATTTAACCTTAGCTACCGTTTCAGCTGATGAGAATTTGAAATTCTGGTCAATTTTTGACTTACAAACCAATAAATCAAGAGAATCCCTTGCTAATGATGATAATCCAGAATTTAGTGACGATATAAAGAAAATGAAAAAATTAATGAATTTACGGTAATCCAGTTATTCTGGAATCTAAATAGTAATACGATATTCCTATAAAGTGTTATTCAAGGTTCTCTTCATACATTTACAAACTTTCAGTTTCAATAACTTTGGTCTCTATGGGTACTCCCTTAATAGATTCCGATTCTATTTCATCACTACTTATGGGACCAGATGCTTTATTTTTCTCCTCTCTCAATTGAATCCATCTCATAACACAAGCAATGATAACACTTACTATAACAGTACAAATCATAGCTATAGCACCTTTAGTGAATTTTGGAGCCGTATCAGCCCCATAGAAAAGAAGACTCCACCAAGCATTAACAGCATTTGAGAACATATTCATCGATGCTAATACTACAGCTCTTTCAGGTAAATCATCAGAACACACTACATTGGCCCATGCAAAGTAGGTAGCTTGACCAGCATATGATACACCTGAGAGATAATGTGCAGCAAAAACAACCCCATCTTGAGTTGGACTAGCTAACAACATAATCGAACTGACCAACATTATTATACCAACAAATATGGCTACTCTATAATGATACCTTCCTCCAGTAGCATCCACATAAAGAGCAAATACAAACGTGAAAAGAATTCCTACAGCATAAATACCCATAGGGAAATGATTTCTATCAGCAACACTATAATCAAAGTAAGCCAAGTATAAAGATAACAATGCATTAATAGCGAATGATTCATTTTCTCCTGCCATTACGAAAAGAAGTGAAAAACCGTACCATCTCCAATGACCCGCCACTCTTTTGATAAGTGAGAAGTCTACTTTAGTCTTCTCAGGGATTGGCTTTCTAGCTCTAGCTAGTTCAAGCTCTTCTTCAGTGAAATAAAACGATTTAGAAGTATGTGGTGTATCAGGGAAGAAAAAGAACCCATATAAAGCAATAGGAACGGTAATGATAAAGTCAATAATGAATAACCATCTCCAACCAGCTAACCCATTTTTACCATCAAGATTAGTATAAATGGCAGCTTGTAAAGTCGAAGAGAAAATATTACCCAAAAGACCACTACATGTAAATACTGCTGATCTTTTAGTAAGTTCTGTATCTTTATACCATAAACTCAAAATTAAATGACAACCAGTAAAGATGGCTGATTCAAAAATTCCTTGGAAGAAACGAACCACTACTAAAGTTTGAAAACTTTGTGCTTTATACATTCCCAAAGTTAATAAACCCCAGGCAAAACAACAGAAACTTAACCAAATACTTGGCCTTACTTTTAAAAGGATTAAATTATGAGGAATGAGTCCAATCACATACCCTACTGTGAACATAGTGTTGATGACATTGAACTGGTTCCCATGTAAGCTCAAGTCTTCTTTCATTCCTGAAACATAAGCATTGGAAAGGTTCAATCTATCTAAGTAATTACACCAATAAACAAGACAAATAAATGATAAGATAAACCAATCCATTTTTAAAAGAAGTTTTGCTTCTTTTGGGTTTTTGGGAGTTTCACCCCATAATAACACTTTGGATTTATGAAGTATGTTCATCATCGTGTCAAATCAACTTTAAGTTGTTGAAATGTGTTAAAGTTGATGACGTTCAAATAGCAAATGGTGATATTTAAATATTGATTATGGTCACTAAACCTTATCGTCGGTATTTAGATAAAGCTCGCGACATTTTTCTGGAAGGGGAAATATGCTACCGCGTAAAGTGGTATCTTTGGGGTTCGGGAAAACGTTCCCTTTATCATTATTGGTCGTACCATATAGCAGATAAGTGGGGACCTGAGGGGATTCCCTTTTTTTTTCTTTTAGTAATATCATTGTATTTCCTGACTCATTATTTCATTTTTTGTTGATGTTAGAGATTAGAGAAACGTTCTACAGTCAAATACTATAATATATTCTAAAATCTGTTAAAGAAAGAATTAAATATTATCAAGATCGAGTAAATCACTAACTAAAGCCATCATTTTAATAACCTTTTCTTCTTGAAATCTTCTGCCAACAACTTGAACTGATACCGCTCCACCATGTGATTCTTCAGGATTATAATCATCCCAAATAGTTTCATCACTCTTGTTATAGAATTTATCTCTGCTTTCTTTGACGTCAATATCTTTATCAGCTCTTGTTACTGGAATTGTACCAACACTATAATCAGTTAAATTGAAGGTGGAAGTGTATCCTACATAATCTCTAAATTTACCATTTGGACTACCAGGGAAAGGAGTTGCTGGCATAATAATGGCATCAATTGGTTTACCATTTTTAGTTTTCAATTTAGTTTGATTCCATTTATCCAAGAACTTCTTCATTAATGAAGTACGCTCAACTTGTAGCTTCCATAATTTTTCCACTCCAATATCCTCTGAGGTTCCATATGGTAACATATACTCAAATAAAGGTTCACCAGTTTCTTGAACAACTTCTTTGATATGAGCTCCTCCATCGCTTAAAAAGAATTGTCCTACAAGAGAAGCAGCATGAGCATGATCACTAGCGTCCCATTCAATTATATCATGACCGGCCTGTTTGAGTTTGTCAGTTACAATTTTCATTCCTCTTATAATAGGTGGTGTAGGTCTAACATACCCATCATCACTTACAACTGCAATATTCAAATTTTCAGGTAATTCAATGGATTTCCAAGGTAATTCTACCACTTTTGCATCATGCAACCAAGGTTCAGTGTCAACAATAGTTTTACAATAAAGTTCTAATGATTCCAATGATGTCGAAATAGGTCCGTTGACACTATTGACAGATTCAAACCCTGGCAACCCAGATCTAGAACCATAAGTTGGGAATCTTCCAAAAGATGGTCTCAAAGTATACAAGTTTTGGAAAGAAGCAGGAAGTCTAAGACTACCACCAATATCAGAACCTACACCGATTGGAGAACCTTTCAATTTGATTAAAGCACATTCTCCACCAGAGGAACCACCAGCTGATAAATTTCTATTGAGTGGGTTTGTGGTATTCCCATAGATGTGATTATTAGTTTCTGGCATCATCATACCAACTGGTACATTAGTTTTAACATAGAAAACCGCCCCTAAATTTCTTAAGATCTCGACCAAGACCGAATCCTGATCCATTTTTTCAGGACTAAAACTGTGCTTAACCATACCAATGGTAGTAGGATGTCCTTTAATATTGAAATTATCTTTCAAAGATACAGGCAAACCATGGAATGGACCTTTTAACTTACCAGTCTTATCTTGGTATTCATCCAATTCTTTTGCAGTTTGTAAACCTTCTTCAAAAAACACTTCAGATAAACAATTGGTTAATTGGTGAGCAATGGTGGCTCTTTTACCAAAAGCTTCAGCTACTTGTAAAGCTCTCCATTTCTTTGATTCTATATTCTTGAGGATTGTTGGGGCATCAGAATTTGTGATTTCATTTTCTAAATCTGATAAGAGCCCCTTCTTCTCAATAAATTTACTAACATCTTTAACTGATTCATTGGGTAATTTATCTTCAGGTACTAACCATTCTTTAATAAAACTTTTATTTCTAGCCTCAACTTTCTTGGCGGCGATCTCTTTATAAGTGGGTTCAGGATTTGTCATAGGGGACGTTGCGGATCTGATTCCTGGGGATACTCGTTATTATATTCCTCGAAGAAATGTCGCGGCATTCTTTATCTTAATTCCGTGATTTGGACATTGATAACATCAGGTCACAGGGACAGCGTATAACTAGTTAGTGTTAAGATATGAGAAGGATATCGATTGCCGTGAAATGAGGGTTAGCTTTGTTAGGTATTATTACTAAAATCTTTAAAGACTTGAAAGAGGAGATAAGAGGAGAACCAAGGTATTGTCTGGACAGTTTGCCCCATTATGGCTTAAGGTACGATGCCATATATGATGGGAAATATGGCCCACATTTCCGATAGATTTATTCTCAACACTAGTAATGTCATTCTATTTTTGCGGAATGAACTACGGAATAGAACAATAAAACACGGAATTATGGAGTTGTTATCTTTTATCTGGATAGACATATGGCACGGAAATGTAAATTTATGGAGATGGGAAGCCTAATTGATAGTGGTGATTCAAGGACGAGTAGATAGAAGAGATTAAAGAAACAAGCGGGCCACAATGTCCGTAGAAAATTCGACAAAAGCTACACATACACACATTTTCATGTGTTATGACAGACTGTAGTTAACATGTCTCTTATATCCAGTATAAAGACTAACTAATAGTACTGTTTGAACCAGCGTGAAGAGTATCTGTCAGTATTATTAATTAAGATATTCGTATTTTAACTAGTTTAGAAGTGAATTCAGTGGTTAAATAGATTGACTAAATCTGATAGGGACGAAAGCCACTCAAGACTCAAAACGACTAAAATGGCAAAATACATCAAAGTTCAACTATATTATCAAACTTTATAAGCCAAACTTCACAGTAAGGTATAACTAACGCTCAATCTGATAAACAAAACATTCACACTAACTTCACCGAATATGCTTCTTGTAACCCCAAAAAATGATGTCAATTAATATCACATGATCATCATGACCATATATACCCTTAAAAATTAAGTAAGATCTTCAAAGAGAAACATCTCCAACAAGTTTAGTCACTATTGATGTTAAGTTGCTATCTCTATTTAAGTTATACTTTTAACGCGGTACATAATTAGATCTATCTGATAGAATACCAACTAAAATTTCAAAAGTTGTAACAAATTCGAATTAATTGATTCACCTGGATGCCAATATGTTGTCCTAACAACTCAATACCACCACTAAGCAAACATATTATATTTATGGTCAGGGTCGTCCCCCCACCAAAAATAAAATAAAAATGCGACAGGGAACTTCAACACTTTCTTAAAAAAGCTTATAAACAGTGACCTTTTCAATAGACATAAATCAACTAAACTAAGATGTCAACAGATGGGGAATTTACGAGAATACAAATCTTTGGTACTATATTCGAAGTTACCAATAGATATACTGATTTGAATCCAGTTGGAATGGGTGCATTTGGATTAGTATGTTCAGCAATTGACAAATTGACTGGACAGAATGTTGCAGTTAAAAAGATTATGAAACCATTTCTGACTTCAGTATTAGCTAAAAGAACCTATAGAGAATTAAAATTATTAAAGCATTTAAGACATGAAAATTTAATTACTTTAGATGATATATTTTTATCACCATTAGAAGATATTTATTTCGTCACAGAATTACAAGGTACAGATTTACATAGATTATTAAGTTCTAGACCATTAGAGAAACAATTCATTCAATATTTTACATATCAAATATTAAGAGGATTGAAATATGTTCATTCAGCAGGAGTTATTCATAGAGATTTAAAACCTTCAAATATTTTAATTAATGAAAATTGTGATTTACAAATTTGTGATTTTGGTTTAGCTAGAATCCAAGACCCTCAAATGACAGGATATGTATCAACCAGATATTATAGAGCACCAGAGATTATGTTAACTTGGCAAAAATATGATACTGAAGTTGATTTATGGTCAGTTGGATGTATTTTATCAGAAATGATTGAAGGTAAACCTTTATTCCCAGGTAAAGATCATGTTCATCAATTTTCCATTATAACTGAATTATTGGGTTCCCCACCACCTGATGTCATTGATACTATTTGTTCAGAAAATACTTTAAGATTTGTTCAATCTTTACCTCATAGAGAACCAATCCCATTTGAAGAAAGATTTGGTCATTGTAATCATGTTGAACCAGAAGCTATTGATTTATTAGGTAAAATGTTAGTTTTTGACCCAAAGAAGAGAATCAGTGCTGCTGATGCTTTAGCTCATCCTTACATGGAACCATATCATGATCCAACTGATGAACCAGTCTGTGAATCAAAATTCGATTGGAGTTTTAATGATGCCGATTTACCAGTTGATACTTGGAGAGTAATGATGTATAGTGAAATTTTAGATTTCCATCAAATTGTTGGTACTGATCAAAATCAAACTGCTCCAGTTCCAGATCCTGTAACTGCAGCAGCCGCAACTGCTTCGAATAATCAAGGTCAACCAGCTCAACAAAAAGTTGAATAATTCATGACATTTTAATGACTCTTTATCGACGTTTGTCACATTAAATATATAAATAACTATTTGTTTGTTAACTCTAATGCTGGGATTCTCTGACGTAAAATGATAGCCTTGAATCAAAGTATTCGCGATTTATTTACTTACATTAAGACCTATGGCACAAGAAAATAGTGAATACTACCTTAAGAAGGTGGATGAAAATTTGTCAATTGGGCTAGAATATTTAAACAAAGGAGGAGATGAAGTTGAATGTCGATTAATTTTTCACAATACTCTGAAAAATAGAGTCATTATCAATGAAACTCAGAGTAATAACATTGAACCTCAAACTGATACAAATAATGGTTGGTTATCAGGATTATGGGGTAATACCAAACAAGATCAAAATGAAAACAAAACCAAGACCAATGATGTGAAATTATTCTTAGGGTATATACAATTGTTTGGGTACGTTGTATTAAACTATAAATTTGGAGTAGATGATTCCAACAGTATATCAGTACTGGATAAAGCCCCAAGAAATTCAGCATGGTGGCTTAATAAAGAATACCTCGAGACCTATGCCGATATGGGTGAAGATATTCTTGAACGAAATATCGGATTAGATAGTACCCCGTTCATATATGATAATTTGGTTGATCCAATGGTAGTAGGCGGTAAATTAGGTGGGGTTAATGATTTGATAGTTGAACCCGAGAATGAGTCCAAATTACAAATAGACTCAAGAGCAAGATATTTCCTTCATGATTTGATTTATAATTTCAATACTTTCAAACCTCCCAAAGAAACTGATAATATAGATAATGATGGCAAATTATACCTTAAAGAATTGACCGATGGAATTTTACCATTTTATTCTACCAGTCAGTCTTTATTATTTAGTGATTTAACTCTTGAACCATTATCACAACAAACCTTCAAATTTAAATTCCCAAATGTTGAAGAGACCCCTCCCACATATAATTCTAGACTGACATCATTAACTTGTGACCAAGGGTTAGTAAGTGTGAAATATCTGTTAGTATTAGGATTTCTGAAATTGAATTCAACTAATAGTTTATCCCCAATTGCTATTTACTACCCATTTGTTGTCAAACCAAAGAAACAATCAATTGGTGATAAATATCTTCAACCTGATTATTTACAGCATATAACCATCGATAAATCATGGCAAATAACAACCATTAAAGATCAACCACCAGCCATTCAAGACAGTAAAAATGACAATAAAGATGACCAGAAACAAGAATTACCTACTGATATAAAAGATACAAGAGAATCTTTCCTTAATGACTTAGACAATTTGATAGCTTCAGATTTATATAATTTACCTAAAATGTCAACAACTGAAAGGAAAAAGAGCTTTCATAGCTTACACGATATAGAAGAACCCAAACCAGGTTATATTGCTCAATTGCCAAACCATTTAAAGAATCAATATCAAATATTAGTCAATAACAGTCAACTTTGCCTTGTGACTATATCCAAACCATATTATCATTTAGGAGAGGATGTATCGTTTACAATTGACTTAAATACTGAGTCAGGCCCGACATTCCCCTCGAAGGTTGTTGGAGTTACTGCACATCTTGAAGCTCATGAAATATTCCATCTAAAGAACCGCAAACGGTTTACAAATGTTTATAGAGTATCACAAAATGTGAAAATCAATTCATTTGCCATTACCATGTTGAATTCAGAGATTAAAAATGAGGATCAAGGAAAATCGTTACTTAATGGGTATTTGAATATTGCCAATTTCTTAACCCATCAATTCCAAAGTTCGAAATTTATGGATTTGAAATACTTTTTAGTGTTCAAGTTTAATTTGATGCAATTTGATAAACACACACAAACCAATAAGGAGGAACCAATACCGTCTCCAGAAATTCAATCCACTTCACAGGAATTATCCACTGCTGAAGTTTCTACAGAGGAACAAACCACGGCTGAAATGTCCCGTGACTCAGAAACTATTGACACCAACAATGACGTCAATGAAGGAGAACAACTTATTGAGAACGGAAATGAATCCGACGCAACGTCACATGCCATCTCAGATAACTACGACTTTACTAGCAGTTACAAATTTAATAATTCAGGTAACGATTTCACATTTAGATTACCAATTGTTGTACTTCCATAAATAATAGGCGGATGTCGTGGTAACTGACAATCTTATTTGCTATAGGCAAGGGCTCGCACTCTTAGACAATAATATCTGAGACTGCATGAAATTTCTCGAGACAAATTGTCTCGAAATATGCCGCATTGGGTTTAATTACATTCCCATTTAGGGTATTGTAATTACATTTTCGGAAGCAGACGACAAATGTCTCGTGTAAAATATTTAAATATATAGGAATATTCCACATTCGAAATTTTTTCATTAGTCAATATGAGATTCACCACACTCGCTACTACTTGTTTATCATTCGCTTCATTGATCTCTTGTCAAATCACTAGTCCTAGCTATGTTGAAAATCAAGCTGACTTAGTTGAAAGAGAACTTAACATTCCTTCTTTAGTCTCAGATTTACTTGACGGTTTTAATGTAGCCGATGTCATCTCAGATGTAGATTTTGAAAAGATTGCCGGCTGGGCCAACAATTTGATAACTGAAGGTGATCATGAAAAATACTTGAACGATATTTTAGTCGGATTGAAAAATACTAACCTTCTTCCAGAAGGAGCTGTTTATATTGTCACCCACAATTTCACCTTGAATATTTTAGAAGCCGCTCTTCCAACTGTTCTTAGTGTTGTTGATAAAGTTAACACTACCTCATTATTCGATGCTTTAGACAGATCTGGTTTAGCCTATTCACTTGTTGCTGGAACTCTTGAAAATGATGAATTCTTACCAGCATTATTAGAAATTGTTAAGAAATTAATCAAATCCGGTGGTATTGACTTAAGTAGTTTATTGCAACAAGCTGAAGATTTAGCAGGTGACTTAGTCGATGGTAAATCTAAGAGAAACTTTGAATCTAGTAATTTTGTTAGTGGTGTCCAAAAAATGCCAGCTCTCCAAAGAAGAGATAACATTGAAGATTTATTAACCACTGTTTTCAGCTCAATTGAACAATCAGGATTACTTAACGATACTGTTGTTACTTTATTAACCAATGAACAATTCCAAGATGCCACTGTTGTTCTTATTCAAGGAGCTTTCCAAAATGTTGGATCACTTATTGATGATGTTAAAGGTGCTAATTTCACTGCTTTACAACCAATCCTTACTTCATTAGAACAATCTAATTTATTACAACATACTCTTGAAAGAGCTTTAAAAGATGAAGGTTTAAGACAAGCTTTAACTAGTGATTTAGCTTCATTATTAAATAGTGGAGGTATCAAAGAAACCGATATTGTTGCACCAGAAGATAAACAAAAAATCTTATCTATGGATTCATCATTAGAAGCTGCCAGTAGTTTTGAAATTTCTGAAACTGTCAGTTCATTGATGATGGCCACTTCAACTAAACAATCATCATCATCTAGCACCAAAGAATCATCCTCCACTAAGAGTGAAGATTCAGGAGCTATTAGTTCTAGAACAGGTTTCTTTACCTTATTATCATTGATTCCATTAGGGTTGCTTTCTTTATAGTTATAATATATTAATACCGTGAATCGAACAAATTCTTTAACGATAGCCCGTAATGACCTGTGATAATGCCGTTTGTGAGCCGAGAATTCAATACTCCTCATTCTTTTGTTCAAGACCCTCAAAACCTTCTTTCCTATTACGTTTTATGTAACAATGCTATTGGTCCAGCAATACAATAGAATGTGTTAAATACCACTGTTCCACGTTCTTATATATTACGAATGTAACATGATTGTGTTAATGGTTAGTGCGTTGCAAAAAATGCAGCAAACTTAAAATAAAAAAAATTCCGACATATAACTGCAAAAACTTTAAGCCGGACCCGTCTAATGACCCCTGCTTCAAGCAATTCTACACCAATGCGATTATTTATGAACTGATTCGGGTAAAATTCCCCAACTTTGCAATGTGAATATGTTATGACTTAATGGTTTTGGATATTAATAGATTTTAATATAAATAGGTCCATTTCTTGGTCAATTTATTTCAATAATTGGAGATCACTAATACTGATTTAGAGGAAAATAATCAGAGATCTAGCATCAACGAAATGAAATTGAGTAACTTATTATTGTTGGCAACAACTGCACTTGCTGCTTCACCAAATTGTATTTTCGAGACTGAAGGTAGAAGTGGTAACTTTACTAAAATCACTTCCACTATTCAAGTCTTTAGTGGTAATGTCACTGGATACTATTATGCAGTTGAAGCTTTCTTCCATGACAAACTTAGTAGTGTTGGATATATGGGGTTCCAACCAAGAGGAGGAATTAAGAATCAACATTTGACTTATTCTGTATTCGGTGATGGACCAATTGGTAATGCTGCTACTTGTTCTAGTGGAGCTGATGGTGGTTCTGGAGTTTCTTGTGCTTTAGAGTACCCTTGGCAATTTGGTAAGAACTATACATTTACTAATGAAAGAGTTCATTATGATCAAGCTAGTGGTAATAGTACTTGGGAAGGACATGTTACTGATGATGAAACTGGTAAAAAGACTTATGTTGCACTGTATAAAACTCCAAAAGATTATGGAGTCCTTGATTTCTACCTTATTGCATTCAATGAAAATTACCTTAATGGTACTATTCCTGAAGGGCAATCTTGTTTCCCAGAATCTCGTTATATTCAATATAATCCTGTTCTTTATACGGAAGATGGAACAGCTGAAACAACTGTATTCCGTTACTTTGGTGGTGCTGATTATGATCAAACTTCTGACAATGAAGTTTATTTTGCTAGTCATAAATGTGTTGGTACTAATTTAGGTTATGGAGTTCAATTCCATAATGGGGTTTGTAAGTGAACGTGAACCTGAGCAATAGCCAAGGTGAACATTTCAGGGCCCAGGCTTGAGGTCTTTGGGTCATATGGAAGTTTCTAGTTAACATGTTTACTTGCTTAGAAGTTGAATATATGTTTTGGATTTTTACTACATTCTCTCTTCATTTCCTATTCTGTCTACGCCTCTAACAATATTTCTTATAACAATAGAACCACTACGCCTAGCTTAATAGAACACGAACTATAAAGTATAAACTTGATACATCCAATCAATTAGTGTTACAATGAATTAATGTGACATTGTGTTATTTTCACAGTATTGTTATCGAAAGAAATTTTAGAGTTTTTAAGCTTTCAGAAGCTTCTCTGGGGTAACAATCATTGTCAGTCAGCTAGTCAACTTGACTGTATTTATGTTATTTTGCGTCGTTTTATAGATGGTTAGTGTCATGTTATGATTTGTATCGGAAGTTCATTCATTATGATGTTTCCTTATATAATGAAAAGCATGGTTACTAAAATATGCTAAATCTATTTTTTAGTTTAACTTTAACCTAATCAAAATAAGCAACGGGGTCTCTTTCTGATTTACAGTTGAAGGCCATCAACATGTTACAAGGCTGATCACTGCAGATGTCACAGAACAATTTTATTACATTGTGTAAACTTTATTGTTTGAAATTTTGGAATGTGAAATGTTGGTATGTATAGCAACCAGAAATGCAAAGGAGCCGATGTTTCATCTGCAACGTGAACAATAGATCAAGACGGAGTTCAGAGGTGTAGTGAATCCCTTGAATATGATAGGATGATAAGGTTAAAGCGGGTACTTTATTTGTAGTTATAAATATGATTAAAACTTATCACGTGACCTTGGTAAAGATTAAGTCTTTTAGACACCAAAGTTAGAATTCTGATTAAAGTACCAAGTATGCTTACTGATTCATTAACGTCCAGTACGAATCATACTTGAAAGAAGAAATTGACCCTAAACTTCTTGGCTATAGGTCCGCTTTAGTACCACAGGCGCGAAGGGCTGCAAATAAATTGCGATAACTCATCATGTCTTTACACTTGGACTTATCAGACGATGAATTTGAAAAGGAATCCTTGCCACCAAAACAGTTAACCACTGAAGATTATGAACCTGATTTTGAACCAGATGAAGATTTGTTATCGAAATCCCATAACTCCGCCCATTTTTCATCAGCCGAAGACAGATATATGAAAGATCATGAATTAAAGGTTAAGGCATTTGAAGCTTTACATCATGAAAAAAGCCCTCAAGGTAGTCCAATCAGAAGAAGACAATCAATCATTGAATTCCCACCTTCATCCAAGTTTCAATTCCATCCAACCCCTTCATTAGCATCCCATAATAACGCTCATTCTCAGCAACCCTTATCTAATGCCAATGCGTTGCCCGAAGATTATCCATCAAATGAATTAATTGATTTGTATAAAAATGTTAAATTTTCGCTTGATTTAAGACACAAGTATCAACAAATTTCCTTACAATCTAGCGAAATGGATAATCCTAAGAATAGTGATAATTGGAAAATTTATCCACCTCCTCCAAAACCTACTTATAAATCTAAAAACAAATTTAATCAATTACCTACAACTGACATTGATAAAGAGGAAGAATTTGATTTCAGTAAATGTGATATCCCTGAAGGAACAGATGCTTATGATTTCAGAACCAATAAAGAAGATGTTTATGAGATTTATGATAAAATGTCAGATGAACCAATCATTCAAGTCCCTAGTCTTTCAGAATATTATTCTGATTTATCAAAAATTGTTAAAATATCATCGGATGGACCAACCAAATCATTTGCGTTTAAAAGAATGGAATATTTAGAAGCTAAATGGAATTTATATTACTTATTAAATGAATTTGAAGAGACTAAACAATCTAAAAGAAACCCCCATCGTGATTTCTATAATGTTCGTAAGGTTGATACTCATATTCATCATTCTGCATGTATGAACCAAAAACATTTATTAAGATACATTAAGTATAAATTGAAAACAACTCCTCATGAAGAAGTTATTTTCAGAGATGGGAAGGTTTTGACTTTAGAGCAAGTCTTCCAATCCTTAAACCTTAGTGGATATGATTTATCTATTGACACTTTAGATATGCATGCCCATACAGATTCATTCCATAGATTTGATAAATTCAACTTGAAATATAATCCAATTGGTGAATCAAGATTAAGAGAAATTTTCTTGAAAACCGATAATTTCATTCAAGGTAGATATTTGGCCGAACTTACTAAACAAGTGTTCGAAGATTTAGAAAGTTCCAAGTATCAAATGAATGAGTTAAGAATTTCTATCTATGGAAGATCATATGATGAATGGGATAAATTAGCAAGTTGGGTAATTGATAATAAATTAGTCAGTCATAATGTTAGATGGTTAATTCAAGTTCCAAGATTATATGACGTTTACAAGAAGAATGGTAATGTTCAAAACTTTCATGATATCTTAGTAAATCTTTTTGAACCTTTAATTAAAGTCACATTAGACCCTAAATCTAATCCTAAATTACATGTATTCTTAGAAAGAGTAGTTGGGTTCGACTCAGTCGATGATGAATCAAAATCTGAAATTCCTAAAAGGAAATATAACAGTTCAAGTCAATGGGATTTCGATGTTAATCCACCTTATTCTTATTACTTGTATTACCTTTTTGCTAATATGTCAAGTTTGAACCATTTAAGAGCTAAATTAGGATTTAATACTTTCCTTTTAAGACCTCATAGTGGTGAAGCTGGAGATCCAGAACATTTAATCAGTGCATTCTTAACATCACATTCTATTAGTCATGGGATTTTATTAAGAAAATTACCGTTTATTCAATATTTATACTTTTTGGATCAAATTGGATTAGCAATGTCACCTTTATCCAATAACGCATTATTCTTAACCTATGATAAGAATCCATTTTATAATTTCTTCAAGAAAGGATTGAATGTTTCATTATCAACTGATGATCCTTTACAATTTTCATATACTAAAGAACCATTAATTGAAGAGTATTCAGTTGCTGCACAAATTTATAAATTATCAGCAGTTGATATGTGTGAATTAGCGCGTAATTCTGTTCTTCAATCAGGATGGGAAGCTGTAATTAAAAAGCATTGGTTAGGGAAGAAATATATGAGTGGTGGTGTAGAAGGTAATAACATTGAAAAGACCAATGTCCCTTCTATAAGAGTCGATTATAGAGAACAGACTCTTAAGAGTGAATTAGATTTAGTCGAATATTATACGTCTGTTAGTAGGAGCTAACTAGAAAGACACATTGAATAGAAAAAATTGAATATAGACTCCCGTGTGGAACGATCTTGTACTCAAAATTTCTTGAAAGCCTCTTAAGCGCATATATTTAATGCGAATATAAGTCCAAGTGATGTAAGGTGACAAACACTAAAATATCGACAAAACCAATGAGTTCAATTGTTAAGATCAAAGATGCCACAGTAGAGGCTCATCAAAGATTACCAGCAGTTCTAACCATAGCTGGATCCGACAATTCAGGTGGTGCAGGAATTGAAGCTGATTTAAAATCATTTACGGCCAATAATGTCTATGGATTAACATGTATAACAGCTTTAACAGCTCAAAATACATCAGGTGTGAGTTCAATTCATAAGATTCCTAAATCTATGATTAAAGAGATTATGGATAAGAACTTAAAAGATTTCCTTTACGGGTATGATGTCCCACCTTTAAAGGCTGTAAAGACAGGAATGTTAACTGAAGAAGCCGTAGAAGTTTTAAGTGGGTATACTAAAGAGTTGGATGAGTATGGAGTCAGGATATTTCTTGATCCAGTAATGATCAGTACTTCAGGATCCCAATTATTTACTGAAAATGGTATGAAATTGTGTCTTGATAAAATCATGAGATATGCTTATTTGATTACACCTAATTTCTTAGAGGCCATTGCATTGTTAAAGATTATTGACGGTGGTGAATATAGTATGGAGGATATAAATAGTGTTGATGATTTCATTGCAATTGCCCAAAAACTAAAGACAAAAATTGGATGTATGAATGTACTTGTTAAAGGAGGTCATATTCCTTGGAATAAAGCCACCAATAGACCTTTCAAAGATGGAGATGACGTAGGAGACCGTATAATCATCGATATTTTAATCCAAGACAAAGAAACAGTACTTTTTACATCCAAATCAATTAATTCTGATGATACTCATGGAACTGGGTGTACGTTAGCCTCAACAATTGCAGCCAATTTTGCCAAGGGTCAAAATTTAACTAATTCTATAGCTTTGGCTATTGATTATATCCATAAAGGAATGGTCAGTATGAAGAAATTAGGTCATGGAAATGGTCCAATCAATCATTTGGTTAGACCTGCTAGGAACTTAAATTCCATTATTGAAGGTGAGAATATTTCTTCAACTATTATAAACCAACACCCTCTGTTCTTTGAATATTTCAAGAACCATCCTAAGGTCAAACCTAATTGGGAAGCTTATACTAATCATAAATTCGTTAAATTATTAGCTGAGAATAAATTACCATTCAATCAGTTCCTTTATTTTTTGAAACAAGATTATTACTATTTAGTTAATTATGCTCAGGTGCATGGGATATCGGCTAGTGTTGCCCCTACATACCATCAAACCCATACTGAGTCGGTAATCATCAGCGACATCGTCAGTGAAATCGAAAGACACAAACAGAAATTGAGTACTCAATATGACATTGTGTATGAAAGAGACATGGATATAGATATAGAATTAAACCCTGGTCAGGCATGTTTGAATTATTGCAATTACCTCTTAGATATGGGCAAGAATGAGGATTTCTTAGGGATTAAGATAGCTTTATCACCTTGTTTACATGGATATTATGAAGCATGTAAAATAGGTAACAAGATAAGGAAGAATGCTAATTTATTAGAAATTCCTCAAGATCAATCTCAAGTTTATGAGGCCTGGTTAGGTGATTATACATCCGACTGGTACGATGACGCCACAAATAGAGGAATTGAAGCTTTACAAGAATTATTGAAAACTACTCCAATTTCTGAATCCAGATTGAATGATTTAGTTGATATTTTCAATGATGTAACTAAATTAGAAGTTGAGTTCTGGGATGAAGTTTTAAATAGAACTTAGCGGGGCTGAATATAAGCCTGATAGACTAGGCTGATAGATAAGCCTGTTTAGATATATACTATGTTACTGCATGTAAGCTCTTCATGTAACCTCCCATCTCTTGGATTTCATACTCGTAGTCTACCCCTAATGCTCACTGAGCCCTCACTATGAGGTCCAGTGACCAATTTCAATGCGCAGAACGTCCAACATTCAGTAGATCAAATTCTCATACCGAGTTGACAATTGGCAACGAATTGACAATTGATGTATAATCCATATCAACAAACAGGCTATAACCCCCAGCAAGGGTACCAGCCCCAACAAGGATATCAGCAGCAATTCCAATCTCAACAAACTGGATTTTATCAACCACAATTACAACCTCAATCTACGGGATATTATCCACAAAATCAAGGTTATCAATTACAACAACCACAATTACAAACCCAAGCTACAGGGTTTCAATCCCAACAAGGGTTCCAGCAACAACCTAATGGGTTTCAACAACAAGGTTTTCAACCTCAACAAACAGGATTTCAACCTCAACAGACTGGATTCCAGCCTCAGGCTACAGGATTTCAACCTCAGGCTACAGGATTTCAATCCCAAGCCACTGGATTCCAGTCTCAACTGACTAAATCAGAATTGAAAATCCCTAGTATTAGGTTATCATTCATCACAGCAGCTGATCAAACCAAATTCGAAGATTTGTTCAGAACAGCTGTCCCTTCAGGCGATCAAGCACTTTCAGGGGATTCAGCAAGAGACATTCTTCTTAGGTCAGGTTTACAACCAGTCACTTTAGCTGAAATTTGGTCACTTTCTGATACTAATAAAAGTGGGTCTTTATTATTTCCGGAATTTGCCTTGGCTTTACATTTATGTAATTTATCGTTAAAAGGTGAACCATTACCAGGTATTTTACCTGATAAATGGATGAACGAAGTCAAAAGTTTTGTTGATGCTATCAGTTTCAGTGTTCCTGAAGATCCTTCGAAAATTCTTCAAAACACTCCATTTGCTCCAAAGCAAGAAGATTGGTTATATAATGCACAACCTCCTTCAACTTCATTTCAACCTCAACAAACTGGGTTCCAACCTCCAAATACTTCATTTGGTCAAGCCCCATTAAATGCTCAAAGAACAGGTGGTGGTACTTTAATTCCTTTACAACCTCAACAAACTGCTAGTTTGATTCCAGCTCAAAGAACTGGTCCTCAACCTTTACAACAACAATCAACTGGTTACTTAGGGTCTCAAACTACTGGTGGTGTTAGACCTCAAACATCATTTGGGTCAATGGCTCCACAATTGACTGGTTCAGCTCCTCAACAACCTCTTCAATCTCAAGGTACCGGGTATCAACCGCAAACTTCATTTCAACCTCAAGCTACTGGACCTCAAGGACAAGCTCCACCTACTTCATTCCAACCTCAACCAACTGGTGGATTTCAACCACAAAGTACTGGTTTCCAAGGTGGCCTTCAACCTCAACAAACTGGATCATTCCAACAATCAACTAAATTACAACCTCAACAAACTGGATACTTACAAAGTTTACCAACTGGTCAACCAGGTCAATGGGGGTTTGTTTCAATGCCAACTGGTGGTATTCCCGGTTTAAATGCCATGGAACAACATTTCTTACCATCATCTCAAGCTCCAACTAATAATTTACAAAATGCTATGGGAGGTAATTTGAAACAAAATGTTACTTGGGCTATTACCAAACAAGAAAAACAAATTTATGACGGAATTTTCAACGCTTGGGATACTTCTAAACGTGGGTATGTTGATGGAGATGTAGCCATTGGAATTTTTGGTAAATCTGGATTAAGTAGACCTGATTTAGAATCAATTTGGACATTAGCTGATGGAAGTAATAGAGGTAAACTTAATAAGGATGAGTTTGCTGTAGCTATGCATTTAGTTTATAGAAGATTAAATGGATTCGATCTTCCATTAAGACTTCCACCTGAATTAGTTCCACCTTCAAGTAAACATATTCAAGATTCTTTTGATTCTTTGAAAGAGTCTATTAGAGGCGGCAAAACTGTATCAAGAACCAGTACTTCTAACAATTTTTCTAAAACCGATGGAAGTAGATTCAAAAATGACGATGATTCAATTGGATATGTTTCAAGTACACGTCACCGTAGTAGGAATCAAGGACAAGCCCCTAACACTAGTGGAGTTAAAACTTCTCAAGATTCCAATTTAACTATTGATGATCTTAAGAAATTAATCCGTGAAAAGAAGATTCTTTTAGATGCTTTAGACGCTTCTGATCAAGATGCTTCTATCACTAGAGCCAGTAGTCAAGACAATGAACAAATTGAAATATTGAAGAGAAAGATTAAAGGAGTTCAAGATAGATTGGATTCAAGTGAAGGATCTAACGCTTCATTACATGAAAAGAAAACTTTATTAGGGAAGTTAGATCATCTCACTAAAGATATTGTGCCAGGGTTAGTCTCTAAAATCAATAAAGTTAATGATGACATAGCTAAGAGTAAAATTGAAATTTTTAGATTGAAATTATCTAAAGCTAATCCAGATTGGAAACCTGCAGCTGGTGAAGCTGATATTGTTGGTACTGGACCTAATGGTGAAGTCACTGATTCTGATAGAAGAAAGTTCAAATCCAAACAATTATTAAATCAAAGAATGGCTGCATTAACTGGTAAATCTTATGGTGGTGGTAAAAATGAAGAGCTCGATACTCAATTGAACCAAGCCGTTGAATCTACCAACAAAGAGAAACAAGATCAATCTGGGATTATTCATGATATTTCTAATAGTATCAAAGAATTAGAAGACGGATGTGTTAAAGGTTTACAAATCACTAACCAAGAAGAAGTTGGTGCATCTAAATGGGAAAACGGTGAAGGTGTCACTCCACAAGTCAGTAGTTTTATTAAGGAATTAGCAGCTACTTCCAAAGCTGTTGCTTCTCAAAAGACTCAACCAGCTCCTACCAAGTCAGCTACTCCTTCCGCTCCAACAGTGACTTCAAGTAAGGGAGAAGAATATAAACCTGAAGATAGAGCTGCTTACATTAAAGCACAAGCCGAGAAGAGAATGAATGAAAGATTAGCTAAGCTTGGTATTAGACGTAGAGGTGAATCACAAGAAGTTACTCCTCAAAATACTCCGGTTCAAGAACGTAAGGTTGAATCTCCAGCCCAAACACCTGTTGGAACCCCAGCCCAAAATGCAGCAGTACAAATTCCAGCCGTACAAACTCCAGCACCACTTGTCCCTCAAGCAAAACCTGCTGATGAAGTTAAGGCTACTGCTGACGATGATGATGACGATGAAGAATATAAAGCTTTGATGAAACAAAAGCAAGATATGGAGGCTCGTGATAAAGAAAGAAAGGAAAAGAAAAAGAAAGAAAAAGAGGAAAGATTAGCTAAATTAAAGAGAGAAATGGAAGAAATGAAACAAAAGGAAAATGATGGCTGGTCAAGTGATGAGGGTGAACCTGTCACTTCTGTTCCAACTTACGGCACTGGTACTAGTACCAAGGATGCTCCAACAGCCTCCGAAGCTCAAAGTAAACCTGAAGAAGTCAAGGCTGAAGCACCAAAAGAAGTTCAATCCACTCAAAAGCCTCACGATAGTAATCCATTTGCTAAGATGGGACAAGCCACTCAAGCACCAACTAATCAAACCCCTTCCAATCAAGCACCAAGCACAAATCCATTCTTTAAGCCTAACAATGCCCCAGCAATCGATCCAAAGAAAGCTGAAGCTCAAAGAAACTCTCAAAGAGGATTAGGTGATGATGATGGATGGAGTGATGATGATAATAATGAAAGTGAAGATGAAGATACTAATCGTGCTGGTGCAGCTCATTTAGCTAGTCTCTTATTTGGAGGAATGTCTCAACCTCCACAAAGGACTGATTCAAGTAATCTGGAAGTTAAGGAGGCAGCATCTCAGGAACCTGTCTCAGTAGCACCACCAGCACCACCAGCACCACCAGCTGAAGAGGTCCCTCCGGTGCCAGCCCCACCAGCTGAAGAGGTCCCTCCGGTGCCAGCCCCACCAGTTCAAAACCAAGCCCCACCAATTCCTGATGCACCAGCCCCACCACCAATTCCAACAGCTCCAATCTCAGACAAAGACTCAGATGATGAATTTGACTTCACTGATGCTCCACAAACTGCTGAAACTCCTGAACCTCGTGAATTGGATGCTCCACAAATTCCAACTGAAGCTCCACCAATTCCTTCACAGGCTCCACCAGTTGCACCACCAGCACCACCTATGGCACCACCAGCACCTCCAATGGGAGCTCCTCCTCCACCACCAATGGGAGTTCCTCCACCACCACCAATGGGAGTTCCTCCACCACCACCAATGGGAGCACCCGCACCGCCCACTGGTATCCCACCTCCACCTTCAATGAATGGTTCTAATGGATCAGCACCTGCACCTGCACCTGCTAATCCAAGCATAAATGCCTTACTTGGAGAAATTAGAGGTGGTGCTTCTCTTAAAAAAGTCGACCTGAGTGAACAAAGAATCGCTGATAGTGTCGTTGGTAGAGTTATATAAGTAATATAGTTCAATTAGAGTAACATTGTTTATTTACATTATTTACATATTTACAATGCCCATTAGGGCAAAAATACTCACCAAGGTAAGTAGACTAATTATCCATGGAATAAGTCAAATCTTCTTCATGGTTTGGCTTAACAAAAATCTCTTCATTTTTTACAACCACTTGCACAAGTTCACCTTCTTTGACTTGTCCTCTGATCATCAACATAGCAAGAGGATTCAATACTTTCTTTTGAAGTACTCTATTCAATGGTCTAGCACCATAAACAGGATCATACCCTAAATCAGTTAACAAACTCTTAGCATCTTCAGTTAATGATAAAATGATTCTTTTATCTTCTAATCTATCACTGATTTCTCTAAGACGAATATCTAAAATATTCTTTAATGAATCTTTAGAAAGTCTGTTGAATACTAAAACTTCATCAAGACGATTTAAGAATTCTGGTGGGTAATAGTTCCGTAACATATCATTGACTTTGGTCTTGGTTTCGGGATCAATCAGTCCATCGTCTGAAGTATGTTTATCATTGAGCAAAATCTCTTGACCTATATTTGATGTCATTACTATGATTGTATTACGGAAATCAATATGTTTACCATGGGAATCAGTTAATGATCCTTCATCAAGTACTTGTAATAATAATTTAGACACATCAGGATGAGCCTTTTCAAATTCATCAAATAATACAACAGAATACGGTTTCCTTCTAACTGCTTCAGTCAATTCACCACTTTCTTCATATCCTACATAACCAGGTGGTGAACCAATCAATCTTGATACCGTATGCTTTTCCTGAAACTCTGACATGTCAAATCTAATTACAGAATTTTTGTCATTAAATAAGAACTCAGCTAATGATTTGGTTAACTCAGTTTTACCTGTACCAGTTGGACCTAAAAATATAAATGAAGCAATAGGTCTTTTATCACTAGTTAATCCGGCTCTTTGTAATCTTACACTATCAGCAATTGAATGTATAGCTTCATCTTGGCCAACGACTTTTTGTTTCAAAAGTATTTCCATATCAAGTAATTTATCCTTTTCACCTTTCATTAAATTATTGACTGGGATACCGGTCATTTTGGAAATTACATAAGCTATATCATCACTAGTGACAGAATCATGTAACAAATTAGAATTACCTGATACTTCATCTTCTTCAGTTAAATCTTTCAATTTCTTTTCCAATTGTGGGATAGTAGCATATTGTAATTCTGAAGCTTTACCATAATTACCTTCTCTTTGACTTTGATCCAAATCAAATCTAGCTTGTTCAAGTTCGGTTTTGGCATTCTTAATATGTTCAATCAGTTTCTTTTCAGATTCCCATTGATCAGTTATATCTTTTAATTCAGCTTCTTTCACAGTTAATTCTTCTTCTAATTTCTTAGTACGGTCAATTGATAATTGATCTTCTTCTTTTCTTAGTGATTCTAATTCAATTTGAATTGTCATGATTTGACGATCTAAATTAGTGATAGCATCCGGTCTAGATTCATGTTGCAATCTTAAAGTAGAACATGCTTCATCTACCAAATCAATGGCTTTATCAGGTAGAAACCTATCGGTTATATACCTATTAGAATAAAGTGCAGCTGTTACTAATGCTCCATCAGTTATACGTACCCCATGATGAACTTCATATCTTTCCTTTAAGCCTCTTAAAATTGAAATTGTATCCTGAACTGTTGGTTCACTAACCATTACAGGTGAAAACCTTCTAGCTAAAGCTGCATCTTTTTCAACATATTTACGATACTCTTCAATAGTAGTAGCACCACAAAGTGATAATTTACCTCTAGCTAATGCTGGTTTTAATAAATTAGATGCATCAATTGATCCTTCAGCTTTACCCAACCCCATTAAAAGATGTAATTCATCAATAAATAATATAACACTACCTTGTTTATCTTCAACTTCTTTAAGGATTTGTTTTAATTTCTCTTCAAAATCTCCTCTGAATTTAGCCCCTGATATAATTGCTGCTAAATCAAGAGTAATGATTTGTTTATTTTTCATACTTTCAGGAACTTCATTTTTTAAGATTCTTTGAGCTAGTCCTTCCATAATAGCAGTCTTACCAGTTCCTGCATTCCCAATAAGTACAGGGTTGTTCTTAGTTCTTCTTGATAAGATTTGAATGGTTCTTCTAATTTCTTCATCTCTACCAATTACTGGGTCAAGTTTACCGTCTTTTGCAAGTTGAGTTAAATCTTGACCGAACTTTTCTAATGCTGGTCGATTATCTTCTTTATTCATTGACATTTGAAGTGGCTTGATACTTGAATTGGAAAAGGGTCTAGCCATCGTTTGATTGGTGATGAGGTTTGATGAAAGTGTAGCCCTACCTAGGTATGATGCTGTTAGTTCCACCATTCCCGGCCTTAAATGTCTTGTTATTGCTCTACCATACTGTAATTGTCTTTTTAACATGATAGATTAGTTAAAATGATAATTCGAGTGGTGAGATTCGGTTTTATAGATTCGCAAGGTTCCAGAAATTTCTAGATTTTGCAACCACTTTGAATTATTTAGCCCCGGTTAAAGAGGATACCCGAGCATTTGGTGTGTGTATAGTACTATACAAAGTATCATAGGAGTTGAACCAGGCTAATGATATAAAACAATGTCCCGTAGAGATTAAATGTAGAGTAATAAATGTGATGACATCTCATGTGTCAAATTTAGTGATTTAACAGAAAATTTATATTAATTTCTTAAGTCATTAATCGTATCCTGGCATTAATGGTGCCTTTTTTCAGGCCAATAATCGTCTTGAGAGAACCCAGGATGAGGTTCAAACGGTGGTAGATTTGAAGGTTCTCCAGGATCTTCAAAATCATAATCGTCTATATATTGGGTATCTGATTCTTGGTCGTGGCTCAGATAACGGTGGCCAGAATCATGATTGTCGTGGGGAGTATTTGTGTCGTAAGTTGGTGTGTTATTATTTGAGCTTGTTGTGTCGTTTATAGGTGTAGTTGTGGTAATATTAACTGGGGTATGGGTAACTAGATTTGCTGGAGTATGAGTATTCGCCTCACTTTGTGAATGAGTAATTGGATCCACTGGGCTGGTATCAACACCAGAACCACCAGTAACTGCTTGGTTACCTTGTTCATGATCTTCAGCAACAGTAGCCGACCCAGAACCCTCAGACGTAATATTTTCCCCCTTAGTGGAATTACTGCTGGAATTAAATTTCAGATAATGATCACCATCAACTACATCAACCGTATGATGATAAAATCTAATCTTCTCCTTAAACCAAGTGATAACTTTAGTTCTATTTTTACGGCCTTTTTTATTAACGGCTGTATTGGATTTAGTTTGAAAGATTCTATCATCATCAAAACTAATTCTTCTACCTAAAACTGTAATTAATTCAGTACGTCTTTCTAAAGCTTTGATATTATATATCCATTCCCATACAACTGATAGGATTCCAACTTCAAGTAAATTAGGTAAAATCGAAAGCCAGCTTCTAGTTTCCCAATCTGATCTGAAGATCTGCATAATACAAACACAAACAATAAAATGAGCTATAAATAGTATCCATACTATACATGATAATGGAATTAATTTCCTTGAATAAGAATATTTTCTAGGACTTTTAATAGCAATAGTATAGTATGCTAAAAGTATACCAAATATAAACACCACAGATGCTTGAAGTGATGTCTTTGCACGATTCCATCTAGTATACCCTTCTGAACCATTGGGTCTGAATAGTAAATCAGGCAATGAGAACCTATATTGAGACTCACACACTATATTGGTAACAACGTACCCTATCAACAAAATTATGTAAATAATAACAATATAATCCTGATATCGTTTAGAAGAGATTCTCGATACTATTTGGAAAAATGAAATCAGTATAAGTATCTCTGAAAAGATATTACTAATTCTATAAGTTAAATTACTAAAGAAAACATCATGAATTCTAAACGAGTCCACGTGATCTGTGTAATAATCTGATCTAGCAGCATCAGTGACTTTTGCTAGAAGTATAGTCATCACTATAGCATTGAATAGTGTGGCTACTTGTGTCATTAAAGGTTTCCTTTTATGTTTAGGTGAAAATAATAATAAGAAACTTAACATCCAACAGGCTATACAAGCTCCTGAAATTGTGAATAATAATGATACAAATGAATCTCCTTCATTTTCTAAAACATAATTAGGCCCCATAGGAGCTAAAAATTGACCTGCACCTCCAAATTCCTCTCCATTATCTAAAAAATATTTAATAATATCATTAGAACAATTGGTTATATAATATACTGGGAATAAATCTTGGCTATAATTGAAGGTCCCACTATGGTCAGTATACTCTAATGATCCTGGAGATATCGAGTACAATGAACAAGTGACATTTGTTCCATTATACTCGAACGTTAGATCTGACGGATCAAAGGGTTGCATCCTTAAGGCTATAGTAAGAATATGCGATTGTCGCGATTTGGATATTTCATCTCATTAGAGGTTGATTGTTTTTGATTCAAAGTCTTACAATGAGTAATACTTACCACGGCATGAATAATGGTGCCAATGGTACTAATAGTACTTCCGATGGTAATGAGGTGGTGTCTGGTCTTGACTCTAACTTTCAAAATCTAAATTTAAAACCAAAGAAGAAAAGACAAGCTAGAGCTTACCATGATCTATCAGCACCTGTAAATCCTGGTTTCAATCCTCAAGTACCACCACCAACTCAACAATTTCCCCAGGATTCTTCCCAACAATTCACACCTACTAATCCTGCTACTCCTGTGCATCAACAACAATTTCAACAACCTTTACAAGCTAATCCTTCAAGTTCTCATTTGATCCAACAGGAAATGAGTCCAGATAATCAAACTTTTCAAGAAACTTTATCGGTTCCTACCAAACGTTATAATGATCAATGGGAGTATATGCAAGATGGTGAATATGGGTTACAATTGAAACCGTTTTTAACTTTCCAAAATGCCGTTTCTCCAACAGTTGGAACTCAATATGTCAGTGTAGATCAAGGTACAGCAGCTTCAAAATTCATGAGATCTACTATGTATAATATACCAGAAAATGATCAACTTAGACAAGCATCAAAATTACCGGTTGCAGTAACAATTCGTCCATTTGCACCTTTATTAGAATCAGAAGACCCAATTCCAACTGTAGATATGAGAGAAATTGGTAAAGGTAATTTAGACGATGATGATATAGGACCAGTTAGGTGTCGTAGATGTAGGAGTTATATGAATCCTTCAATGCAACATACTTTCAATAATAAATTTACATGTAACATTTGTCATTTTGCTAATAATGTTGCACCACAAGATTACAGTGCTATGATTAATCCAAGTACTAATCAAAGAGTTGATGTTGGACAAAGACCTGAATTACATAAAGGAGTTTATGATATCTTAGTTCCTGAAGCTTATAATGCTGGAGGACCTGAAAAACCTTGTAATAGTTTACATCATGTCATACTTGTGGATATTTCTATCAATAGTATCAGGAATAATTTACCATCATTGATTGCTGATACACTTAGATCAACTTTCTTTTCAAGTGAAGATCAACAAGACCGGAAATTTGCCATTATTCTTTTTGATAAACGTATGCATTTTTATAATCTTTCACCATCTCTTGATGTTAGTCAAGTCACAATTTCATCAGATTTAGAAGACCCATTTGTACCTTTCTATAATGGATTATTTGCTGATATTGAAGATAGCCGTATGGTAATTGAAGATGCGTTGAATAGTTTAGACGAGATGGTCAATGATGATACTTTAGCTGTTGACGATGAGACATGTCTCTCAGTAGCATTAAGAACCGCCATGTTATGTCTTGCTGAAGTTGGTGGTGGTAAGATTACTTCAGTTTTATCCAATATGCCTACATGGGGTCCTGGTGGATTGAAATATAAGAACGATAAAACACAAGCAGCTAAACTTTCACCTGAGGTTCAAAAGCAACTTTTTAACCCTGATAATGAATATTATAAATTATTAGCCAAGGATTTCATTAAAGAAAATGTAGGTGTGGATTGTTTGATTGTAAGTAACACACCAGTAGATATATCCAATATTGGTTGGTTATGTTCAGTGACAGGAGGGAAAGTAATTAAATGGACTAATTTTCAATACGAAAGAGATGCCAGAGACTTTTCAACCAAATTTACTAATTCTATCATGCACACCAGAGCTTACCAAGGGCAATTGAAATTAAGGTGTTCTAATGGATTACAAGTTTCACAATATTATGGGACTTCCTCTTCAGAGAATTCAGATCCTATCTTACCAACTATATCAGAAGATAATACTTATACAGTTTTAATGGAATATGATGGTCAATTGAGTACCAAAAATGATTGTCATTTCCAAGCGGCGTTGTTATATACTGATGTTGAAGGTAGAAGAAAAGTCAGGGTTATTAATTTAGTACTTGCCGTTAGTGAAAGATTAAATGATATTTTCCATTTTGTGGATCAAGATTCTGTAATGACAGCAATTGTTAGAGATACTTTATCATTTGTTGGTAAACAAACCATCAATGAATTGAGAGACTCATTAAATGAAAAAATTGTAGATATTTTCACTCAGTATAGAGCTAAGAGTGAATTGGGTCATAATTCAAATCGTACCCTTACTAACCAATTGTTATTACCCGACTCATTGAGTACTTTACCTATGTATATCTTATCATTCCTTAAATCCAATGCTTTGAAAGAAGGTAATGTTACTATAGATACAAGATTAGAAGATGTTTATTTGATGTTGAATATGTCAATTGAAGGTTTGATGTATCATTTATACCCTGGTTTAATTGAATTGCATTCTTTAAACGACACTGAAGGGTTAATATCCACTGACGAGAATAATATACCAAACTTTGTTACTTTACCTAAATTTAAACAATTATCCTTATACAAATTAGAAGATGGGGTTTATATATTGTGTAATGGTAGAAGAACATTTGTATATGTCAAAATGAACTCCAATCCATTACTTTTAAAAGATTTGTTTGGTAATCAAATTGATAGTGTTGATAAGATTGATATACTCAATGATGAATTACCTGATTTACCAACAGAAATATCTGAAAAAGCACGTAATTTAATTCAATTTTTCAATGCTAATATTAATGGATTAAATATTGGATCTGCTGGAATTCATATCATCACTGAAGGTCAACAAGGTGGCGATTTAATTTTTAGAGAATTCTTAGTTGAAGATGGGGCTAGGTTAGCCGTTACTATTAATTCATCAAGTTATACTGAATTCTTAACAAGATTACATAAAGCCATCAAGACCAAATTCGAAAATGATAAGAGTTATAGTAAATTAAAGGAATCTATTAGTCAAGCTGAACATAATAACGATACTCTAGCTCAAAGGTTTATTCAATTTTGATCTACTACACCTTGGGAAGGGTCGAGTGTAAGTCAGTGAAAATGAATTACCCTAGTGTACTTATAATATACTCCATACTTAATACATATTATACTTATCTTAATTTTGATAAAATCTCTACAATTATTTCTATCAACTGTTGATCTCTTCTCTTTATGATTACATTAAACGATGCAGTCAATGATGTATTCTTCTTAAAGTATTCAAGCTCGTTGATTCTCTCTGCTTCTATAACCAACTCATAAACCACTAATAATAATCTCAAGATCAATTCTGATTCAGTTTGTGTTTCAAAAATTCTTATAAGCGTATCAAGTAATTGAGCTCTTAACCTCGGATTTTGGATCAAAATGTCAGCTATCATGGCAAATTCAGATACTGAATTACCTAATAACCCTGCTAATGTAATTTGAAGTCCTAAATCATTCAGTTCAAGCAACTTTATTAATAAATCTAATCTTTTTACAGTTTGCTTATCCTCCATATTGAAGAACTTAACTAACAATTTAGGTCTCATACTTAAATTACAAATCAATTCCCATGCTGCCTTTTGAATCTCTGGGGTATCACTTTCGATAATAAAATTATCCAAATACTTGTCAAAGGTTTTGTCAATGATTGAATCTTTAATTTCATCTCTGTCAATTGAGGAAACGTTAGTCAAACTCAATAACGACTCATACTTGTCCAAACTGGTTATGTTATCAGTACTGGTAAGAGAATATTCACTCAAATCTGGTCCCAATAATTCTATCAAAAAAGGTACACATGTAATCACATCATACCTATTGAATGCTAGTGATGGATTGACCATTATTAAAATCTTAGCCAAGGCTCTTATTGCCTTCAATCTTATATCTACTTGAGCTTCTGATTGTTTTAATGGTGATGTTTCGAAATGTGTAGATGAGATCTTACTGGCTCTGACCAAATAATCCAACAAGATATTTAACGCTCCTTGTTTGGCCAATTCTTGTCTCACTGCCTTCACAGTATTGGTCGATATCAGGTATATAATTGCAATAAGTTGATCAGTGATATTACTATTGGATTGTTTGGAGACTTTTATCCCTGATACTAAACTTATGATTTTATGATCTATTAAAAGTGATCTATTAAAATTTTGAATGTCTTGTTTATCTTCTTGAGCTGATTCTTTTGTGGTTGGAGTTGCCATTGATTTTAAATAATCTCTAGTCCTCTTTTCGGCTGATCCTATCTCTTCCTTTATATTCATCAAATTGGATAATATCAATAACATTCCATAAACTATAGCCGAATGAGATTTATCAAGTCCTTGAGTCCCTAATTTCGACTTATCCTGAATCATCACCAAAATCTTATCTATAATATCTTGATCTTGTCTCATTTTGATCCTTACTGATGTATTTAAACTAAGATAAGCCAATGACTCGACACAATACTCTTCATTACACAGTACAACTTCACTATTGAATAAATAGTTACTGTTAATATCATACATTTCATCAACGGAAATTTTCTTATCTTTGTTTAAACTTACAAAACTCCATAACTTTATAATACACAAACATGCAAGGACTTTTATATCAGATTTCTCAACGTCTTTCCCTACCATTAATAAATCTATATAATTTTCATTATTGAATTTCCTACACAGTTCATCCATACATGAACTACTAACTAATTTCAATAACGACTTGACCACCACTTGATTATGGGGTATGCTTAGAGTGGATGGTGATAATTTACTAGCGTATTGACTAATGGTTTCCTTGCATAAATTACTGGTGTAAACTTTGACACATACTGAAGGTGCAATGGGGAAAATAACTTCTAATGATTTTACCAAATTTAAAAATGACGGCATCCCATTCTGTGTTTCTAAAATATAGTCGTAGAAATTATTAACGTGATCTAAGAATTCATGGTCCCCTGATTCTAAAATCTTTACAGTGATGAAAAGAACAGTGGCTTCAATTTCTGTATCTTCATTCTCTGGTGTTAATAACTTGAAGAATATCTGAAGATGGTCTGGGAACTTTGTTCTAAACTCCGTGAGTAGATTCAAATAAATCAGGAGATATGTTTGTATGGTATCAAGGTTATTGGAATTCTTCACATAAAGCTTTATAGTATTCATTATCTGAGATATTGAATGAACTCTGGATGAATTTTCTTGAAGTTGAAGAATATTGATCAAAACTGATCCATTTCGGTCATCTATAAGTTTAAGAACTTTTAAAAATTTGTCAATGTCCTTATGTAAGATTTCATTTAAAATTGGTGCAGTATCTGAAGATTGTGAATACTTTAGTATTTTGTCTTTGATTGGATCTTTAATATTTCTTGAGTCGCTGAATACCGATATTACCTCTTCAAAATCACCTTTTTCGTCTATTTGAAGTTCTTCAAGCTTCAATTCAACATTTTCATCCATATCTGTTGTCTATACTTTAGTCCAGATCAAGCTTGAAAAATGCGACTGGAAATTTCCTTCATCACTAATACACAAATAACTTAATCCATCATGGATACAACCACAGTCATAGACAAATACACCCAGGATATCTCCAACCTACCACTAGAGATCAAATATATATTCGAGGAGATTCGAAATAAAGATAACCAATTGATGGAAGTCAAAAAACGATGCCAAACCAAAGATGGTCAACTTCAAAAATTTATTAAACAAAATAGTACCATGAGTAAACACCCCAAGGAAAATCAAATATATGCCAAGATAGAAGAAGATTCGGAACTAATCATAAAGATTCAGAAAGAGAAAATTCTTCTAGCCAATACAGCATTATTCCTTATCTCCAAACATTTATTCAACTTTGAAACAGATATAACCAAATTAGAAAGAGATGATTTATTACCTCCTATAGATAATGTATTAGATATTGAAGGACTGTCAGATTATGGCTTAAACGGATTAAGTGATAGTGTTTCGGCCACACCAACACCAAGACCTACATCATCGACACCAGGAGCTGAATCAACATTACTGAGGAAAGCCCAGAAAAGAAAAGCTATGATGAGAGCAGGTATGAGACCTAATAAGAGAATAAGGTCAGATGATGAAGATGATGATGGTGCTGAATCAAGTAGTAGACATGATGGACCAGGTGGTGAAGATGCTGATAATACTTTATATTGTCTTTGTCAAAGAGTATCATTTGGTGAAATGATTGCGTGTGATAATGATGATTGTAGATTTGAATGGTTCCATTGGTCATGTGTTGGTATAACGTCGACACCCAAGGATAACGAAGTATGGTATTGTCCAGATTGTGCTCCAAGAATGGAAAAGAGAAGAAAGAAGAAGAAGTTTGTATAGTTAATGTATGATAATGATTGGCGTCGGAATCACGGTCTAGATTTCATTTTCAAGCGCTTAGATCTATAGAAAGTACTTCTATAGAATAAAGCCAAATGCTTCTATATAAATCATTATATCCTATACTCTGAATCACAAAGGACCATTAAAAATCTCACCAAGTATAGATCATGGATCAAAACCGATAAGCTTTAGAGTGGGGAACGTTCCCTAGTAAAACCGCGAACTTTGTTGATTTTGAACTTTGATTATAATTGTTCAACTTATCCTTATTGGTGTAAATATAGATATATCACCTTTGATAGAGCGTCTCATAGAATAGAAGAGTGTACTTGTGACTGTTAACGCGTATCAAGACGTTACTTTTTGTAGAATATAATTCAAAACCAACCCCACTTTCGTTATGAGATTCATTCCATTATATTTGTTTATTTCAATAGTCCTTTCGGTTGATCCCACCACAACCACCCCTGTAGCCGCTGCTGCTGCTGCAAAGGCAGATGTTGATACTACAACTACTCCTGCTGCTGCTGCTGCTGCTGGGGCTGCTACAACAACTACTACTCCTGCTGCCGCTGCTGCTGCTGGGGATGATACAACAACTCCTGCCGCGGGAGCTAAGACTACACCAACTACTGCAACCACCGGTACTACCACCACACCAAAGGCAGGTGCAGCAGATACTGATACCGATACTGACAAAGATACCGATACTGATAAAGATACCGATACTGCCACTGGTACTGTAAATACAGCAACTATGGATGCTGATCAATTAGCAGCTTATTTAGCTACTGCCACTGCCAAAACTACAGCAGTAAATACCGCTACTATGGACGCTGATCAGTTAGCCGATTATTTAGCCACTGCTACTACTACCACTGACGCAGCTGCAGCTGGTGCTCCAGGGGCTGCTGTTGGTGCTGGTGGTGCCGCTCAGACTGCTCCTCCAGCTTATACACCTCAAGGTCCAAGTGAACCTGATACTGTTAGCTTTATTACCACCAGAGTTTTACGTTCTGATGAAACTTCTTCTACATCACAACCTGAATCATCTGGTGGATCTGATGATTCATCTTCAGATTCTGATTCTGATTCTAATTCTTCAAGTTCAGATTCTAGTTCAAATTCTTTAACTATAAGTTTTAGTGTATTATTATTATCAAGTTGCTTATTTGGGTTGGTCTAAGTGGTTTCACGTTTGTATTTATATAGTAAAGATTTTTCGTCAAATTTTATTTCGTGTAAGATGTATCGCCCCTGTCATTGCCTCTTTAGTAAAGCCTCATTGATTTATGACGTACCAATAGATTCGTGTAATACAATAGAGGTCGCATCTTTTTCAGTTGTAGCGATGTTTAAACTTAAACCAAGCCCCATAAAATGGTTACATCCATGGACTAGTTTAAGGTTTAACAGTTATATCAAGGATATCAATACTTTGAATAATACTATAAATCAAGGGTTAAATGATACAGGATCAGAAAATGTCATAAAATTATTAACTACCGTTAAAAATTTTCAAAGTCAAATATATGAACATGAGAAATTTGAAACTAAAGAGATTCACAGAAATATAAATGAATCAATAAAGATGATATTGACTAATGAAAGTGTAAAATTTGATTCAGAATTACTTGGACAAATTTTCAGGTTAAATTTTCCGACTTTAAGTAATATTGAAATCATTAAACTTTTCTATCAACGTCAACCTAATGGTATCATTGATAAGGCTTTGGCCCTTATACCGTTTAGAAAGAGTTTATTTGATGGTGAATTACAAAATTCATTGCTCATAACTGATATGACAACAGGACATCCAAATTATATTGAAAAAAGAGATAAAGAATTTAAATCTGGTATAATCAAATTAATTGGATCAAGTATTGGAATTTCGTTATTCTCGAAGTTTGGTATTGATGAATTGATTAGTATGGGGGTGCTTGGAGAAGCCTGGTCACATCTTTCGTCGATCAATACTTTAATAATAACGTATTTTATAAACTCATCATTTTTAATGACAGTAGTTAAATTTGGTAGAACTTTGATGTCAAGTGGAGGAGATTATCTAACATGGCAAAAAGGAACGTTCTATACTTACTGGTATAAACATGCTGATGAAATGATGATGTGTACAAAAATAGTTGAAGCCGACATTAAACTTAATAAAGGGGGATTATCAGGAGGTGAGCCAAGTCAAGAATTAGTTGAAGAACTTTGCAGAGTAGATCCTCATAATAATCTTGCATTAAAGCCAGGATTCACTAGAGATGGTAAAAAAGTAAGATTACTCGAGATGAAAGATAACATAGAAGATCTTAAAATGCAAGCTTACTGGATGAGTGGAGGTGATGGATTTGAATGGGTTGAACCAGATCAAGATCCAGCTGATTTGATATGGCAACAAAATTTGAAAACTAATGGAAAGTTAACAAATAATGATACAAAATCTATTAAATGGGCTGAACAACTTATAGAGTAAATAATAATAAGTTTCTGTATATATAAATAAATACTTATGCAAATCATAATCATTAACCTTGAAATTTATCAGATTTATCATCAAATTCTTCGTTATGCCATTTAGGAACTAACCTTATATCGTAATCAGTTTCAACTTTTAATTCGTTCCAAGGATCAAAATGATTCCAAACATAATCAAATTGATCATCAGTTTCCATTTTATGATTACCCAATTGAATACTTGGTTTAGAATATTCCTTATTAAGTTTAACTTTCCCTTCAAGAATTAGATCAATTCTTTGAGCTTTATTCAATTCATTTACATCTTGAAGTTCTTTATTAAGTAAATTATGTAATCTTTCATTATTCTGATTTTTTAAATTTTCATACACTTGTTGGAATCTTTCATTATTTAATAATCCAGATAATTGATTAACTTTCATTACAGTTTCATTGTTTTGAGGATCTTGTACAATAACCGTAATATCTTTATCCATAGTTTCAAGATCATATTTACTATCAGCCCAATTTTCGAAATTCTTCAAGAAATCCAGCGAGCTCATTGGAGTATAATTTCTTGATCCAAACCACCAATGTACAGGTTCTTCATTTCTTATAGCCAATGCTTTATAATGTTTGGCTTCTTCATACCATGGATCATAAGGTAATAATAATCTCACCATTTCAAATCCACTATTATATATTAAGAAAGATCCAAATATTCCATACCCCCATTTCCTAAATTTTTTATCAAATGTATTAGGTATACCTACTTGAAACAATCTTTTCTTAGTAAGGAATCTTGCTCTCCGGAATATCATCGTTCCTAATATTAATTGGAATCCTGTTAAAAATCTGAGTCCTGCCACATTATCTGAAGAAGGTACTAACGGCCCCCAAATTTTCAAACCAAAACTTGGATTTTGATGAGTCAGTACGTTTTGGTTTAATATCTGCCGAAGAATTGATTTATTGGGTTTGTTATCATCGTTGTTATTGTTATTACTATTACCATTAGGTGGTGGTATATAAACACCCATTGATTGGCAATTACAGTGATGAGATTCGCGGTTTATAACAAGGCCAAGATTAGTGAGAGAATTTGAGCCTAGTATAAAGCAATTGGGCCCAGCGTGGTGGCCATGGCGCGAGACTCCTATTACTCATATTTACTCATATCATAATTTAGAGTTTATTACTAATTTGTCTACTCGTAATGTATATTAAATAATAAAAAATTAAATATAACTTTGATCATTTTCATTGTTTCTTAGTTTTTTTTATGGTTTTAAAGTTTTGCTCTATAGGACCATTAAATAATTCAATTAGGATATAAATCTTCCTTTAAATCGATACCTAATTCTTGTCTGATATCCTTTAATTCATCTAAATAAGCATTGTATTGTTCTTCATTTTCAACTTTGTGTTTTAAAGCTTCAAAAGTTCTAACAGCAGTTGGATAGTCGTTAACTCTTCTACAAGCTAATAAAGCTTTTTCGATAACAACTGGAGCTGGGACTAAATCGTATGAGAAACAATTATTTAAAATTCTTTGGACTTCGAATAAATCATAAGCTTCTTCAAATTCTTGTTCATATCTTTTAGTGAATTCTTCGAAAGTTTCTTCGTGATGATCACTAGAGTACTTTCTGATTTGCATGGATGAAATAGTTAATGGTTTGAAACTTGGTCTAACCATATAATGTAATTGAGCTCTTGGAGTCATTCTGACTCTTAAGGCTGAACGAATGGTCGATGCAAACATTTTAAAATTCGAATTGTATTATTTCAAGTGGTTGAAAATTTGAACCTTTCACTTTCTCAGTGTTTAGAAAATTTTTTGTCCTTTAATTCATTGGATCGTAAGATTTTGGTAGTGCGCGACTCAAGTGATAATAACGGATGTTTTAATGGAGCTAAGGCTATCAATGCGGAGGGAGTTTAGGGTAATTAATTGGTCTGATCGGTTCTGTAAAACCGATTTTATGGTATCGTTTCAAATATCATTGAGAGCACTGTTTTAAGATGTGCCCTAGTCGAGTTCAGAGGTACTTTTAGGTGTTTATAAAGGTAATAATCTCACAGTACATTCTATATACTAATTGTCTTCTATTCTTTAATCATATTTCCTTTTTCCTATCATATTTCCTAATTTTAATATTATCCTATTTATTTTATTACTCTCAATTAGTAATATTCTATATCACATATTTACGATTCAAATCTTTTAATTGACTTCCTCTTTACTATTTTGAAATCATTTATAAACTCTGTGCCTAATAAATCATTAACATTTATCATTAGAGTCTTTTTGAATTTGCCAAATTTCAAATCAACATTGAAAAAATCATCTTCTAATTTGATGAGATCATCATTCAGTTCTTTTATATACATATACCCGTTCTTATTTCTCTTGTAAAAAGTTGAACTAAACGATTCACTATACTTTTGTATATGTAATTCAGGGGTTTTAATTGGCTTACATTTAGGTAATTTTATTATTATATCTTCCTCGTCATTTGTAGTAAGGTCAAGTTGTCCTGCACTTGATGTTGACGTACGAACTGATGAAGTTGAGTCTCTTGCATTGTAATTATATTGAGGTGGCTGATAAAACGATTGTGAATGTTGTGGAGCCGAACTCGGTTGACTATAACTTGAGTGATTACTAGATTGAACGCTTGTTTGTCCAAAACTCGATTGTCCGTAACTTGATTGTCCATAACTGGTTGCACTATAACTTTGTCCAAAACTAGATTGACTTGATTGTCCATAATTGTAATTGTAGTTATAACTAGGAGTCTTAAAATTGGAATAGCTCTTACTTGGAGGTGGGTAATGTTCTGATATGTTTGTGTTGGAAGTAGAAGAATCAGTTAATGAATCACCAAATTGTCCTGGTAGTTGATCGGGTGCCAACTCTTCAAACACCAGGTTCATGGTCAGATTCAAATGCAGATCTAATTCTAAAATACTTTTATCTAATTCCTGATCGAATTCTAAAGCTGATTCAAACCTAGCTTCTAGAGGAAAGCTTTGGAATTCATCATTAGATCTATATGGAGTTTTAGATCCAGAAACTGAGCCGGTTACCGACCCGGGTCCTGAAACATGGCCATGATGATGCCCCCAAATATCAGGAGGGAAATTACTATTAAAACTTGATGCTCTCCTTTGAACTTCTGGTGATTTGAATTCATTAAACTCATAATCATTGAACAAAGGAGTGGATTGGTTGGAACCAAAATTATGATGGTATAAAGTACTACTTGAATTATTAAACACGTTAGGATTATTAAGCCCATGGGTACCATAATTATACCCAGATCCTGAACTAGTACCACCATGATTGATTCCGAATCCTACTCCATTACCATTGTACCCATTCATATTCCCATTAAACCCATTACCATTGCCAATTGCACTCCCGTTACTAAATCCTGTAACTCCAAAGGTATTCCCTGGTGTGGTACTATTAATTACAGGTGTAATAGGAGCTGACATGAAATTACCTAGAATAGGTGAACTGCTCTGTCTAGTATTATGTGGGAAGAAATTTGACGTTTTCCTTGAACTCAAACTACTGGTAGAATTTGAATAAGACTCCATTGATTTATCATCCATATTCCTTAATTACTTTAATTCGCACCCTTTTTAGGCTAATTCAATTTTGATTTTATTGTTACTTTTCTCTGTTTTCGTTATGTAAGCAAAAAAAACCGCCACGTGACTGGTTTTGAAGTGAGTTTTTAAACCTGTGAAATTTGAATAGATACAGTTACAACTTTCAAAACGTAGATAAACGGAGTTAAGGGTTTAATCTATTTCATCAGATTAAACTAAGACATACCCACGTTAGATACGACATGTTTCGGATTTGCAAATTAGTTGTGCGACATCCACCTCGTAGTTTTCCCTCGTTCTTACTTACCGTTAGGGAACTCACTTACCTTTAGGGAACGCCAGAAGATGGATCTGATATTTTTGATCCTTCCCTGACTTGAACAATTTTATTTCCAAGTGTCTGGTTTAGTTCTTCATACTTTAAGTATTGGCCTCATGTTCTATAGAAAGAAAAGGTCTATTCCTTGGTGAAAAGCTTATATAGTCAAAACAGGCAATATTAGTTCTTTTTAAAAGGCGAAAATGTAAAAGTTAAAGTGCCTTACATGTTGCGCTTTAGATTAGGCGTTTTTCTCTGGCCCGGCTTTACTTACTTGCTAAACTTCGTAAAATCCTTGTAAGGTTTATGTTAAATATACTAATACGTTTGGTAGGCGCACTAACAGTTGATAATTTTCGTTGAGACTTTTTGAGAAAGTTATTTTCTTCAGTTTGGATAAACACACTTTACATAATTTATTATATAATCTTGAACAAAAATTGTTGCAAAAAAAATCAAACCTTGATTTAAAACATTTGAAGACAATCTATTGTATAATAACAATTAAATTGATAATATATCGTTGCTATTTCTCCAATTAACTCAGGGATTACTTCAATTGCTTCAAGGATAACAAGGATACAAAATGAGTAATAACTTTAATAATTACGATGAACAGATAGATCCATCATTCGAAAGAAAGATCAATTTCAATAATGTTGGCGTCGATGACGTAACAGCTGCTGTAGCTAATGTTAGAGAACCTAATTTACATTTACTGTCGGTACCAGTACCTAGTGTCACATTACCAACAATTACAGGACCTCCAAATAATGTTACATCATCAGCCACCAGGACATCACCAACTAGTAATTTAGGTATGGCCGGTAATGAATTACCATCAACTAACCCTGAATCAGATCCAATGTCTAGTGATCCAAGAAATAGTCATAGAAGACCTGTTTCAACAACTAAAAGAGCAGCCCAAAATAGATCAGCTCAAAAAGCTTTCAGACAAAGAAGAGAAAGATATATTAAAGATTTAGAAACACAAGCTGCTGAAGTACCTGCTTTAAAACAAACCATTGATGAATTAAGAGCTGAAAACTTAAGATTAAGAGATTATACCATTGCATTACAAGGTAAATTAATTGAATTAGGTTCAGATGGATTTAATCAAAATGAAAACCCCGGTTATTCTAACAAAATATTAGAACATTCCAGACCTCCAAATGTTCAATAAGCTTTTTGAGTCTTTGTTTTATTAGTGTTGTATATTAAATGTAATTTATTGTAAGACTCTGGATTCAAAACCCTCTGGTAAGTGTTAGCGGGTCACTATAAAGAATTTCTTAAAGGAAACTAATACCCTCACATAAAACGTATTTTATTTTTAAGCTTTATTGCGTTCTTTGTACCTAACCATGGCTATTATCCGTTCCCTAACAAAATTTCACAGCTACAAACATTCATTGACAGCACATAGTAAAAGTGTGCATAAAGAAAAAGAAAAAAAAATATATATTGCCCTTCCTTCCTGCACATAGTTCCGTAACTGGCATTTTGGAACCATTTTTCTTGTGAGAGTATAATTTATTATAAGGCATCAAAATGGCAAGGGAAATTTATAAGCGGATGCAGTCTTAGTCATATATATATTTGGAAACTCCCTTAATCTTTTAGAATCGTATATTTTATTTTAAATTTTCACCACACAAATTTTATTGCATATTCATTCTGGATAATGGGTAATCAACTGTGTAATCCAGTTGAACTGTATCACGAATTCCTAAACCAAATGGAATCGGCGGACTACAGTGACAACCAAATAATTATAAATAAATGTCACGATAATAAAAGAAATAGCATACCTGTTAAATCATTCTCCACCATAACATCAAAATTCCCCAATAGTTATCCACCTTCTAGTATAAGGGAGGCTAGAGTTTTATTCATAAGAGATCAAAATAGTCTTAATAGTTTAGGTAGTTATTCACAATACCCCAACACTGCAATTATAGATGATTCAGCCAAGATAGGGGATATACCTAAATCTTGTGATTCTAATTCAACAAATTCTAGTGAGAATGAATTTGTTAATATTCAGGACTTTAATATCCCTTTAGATATACACCAAGATTTTGAATTCATTGAAGACAATACGAGTATAATTTCATACGAAGAGGATGATGAAGAAGAAGATATAAACAATCCTGTAGTTCCTGGATTATTCCCAAAGATGAACATTAACGATGACACAGAGTTTTTAAAGTTTGACAAATTACCTTTAAATCCTTCATATATATCCCATTAACACATACATGAGAGATTAATTAATAAGAATGGAGATGTATCATACTGACTGACTGGCTCAGTTGTAAATAGATTAATAACATAATAGCACCTGTACGATCTTTTTCTGCGCCGTGGGGCGTAATGGAGCGGCATCAAATTCTATGGAATTTTTCATTTACTATCAATAACGATTCCGATCTTACACAAGATAACCATGACCTGAGCTTAATATTCGTATGTTCAAGGTGAGCATGTATTATTCGGAGCATATTAGAGAAAGATGTCCGAGTTTTTCGTAAGTTGGATCTGTTAAATTATGCGGCATCTTCAGAGCCCAGGCGATCCTTCGGTAAGGCTTGCTCGATCTTTCAATAGGCACCAAAAATAGCCACGACCTAGACTTTAATAATTTACACAAGGCACTTATTGAATTATTGTGCCTTAATGTAATGGCTTGTAGTGTTAGGATCATAATGTACTTTTAGGCAATTAAGGTTGCTTCCCATTACCTATTTAGGTTGATTTGTTGAAATTCTTATGGCACTTATCTGATTTTATCATGCATTAGCGATTAACTGTTGAGGTTATGTTCCCCTGATTTTTCTTTTTCTTTATTTAGTATATGTGATTTATGAAACTGTGCTTTGTCAGTTACAGTTACCGAAGGCATAATTCAAGAAGAACCCTTTCGATCATTAGAAGGTATTCACAAGCGATATGAGTTCCTAGCTATACTGAAATATCTTTTATTAATGAAATCATGAATGAGCAATCTAAACCAACAATATTCGGGTTGGAAGCAAGTGATTGACAACCTTCATAACTGTGGCAATACGTGGTTAAACAACAGGTAAAATCTTCGGTAATTTTTGGAGGGTATTGTTCACTAATAGTCCAACTTACTCCTCTTGAAGTCCCAATCATCCACAGTCTGAGACAATCTTCCCATTAAAACCTCCGAATTGCTAGGATCTTAACCTTTGCTGGGGCACAGTGAGAGAGAACATTCAATTTTTCGTCCTAATCTAGGTCATATTTAATGCATTATTGTCTGAGGTTATGATTCTGTTTTTTTTTGCGCTTTTACTACTGGCATTTTGGTAGATGTGAGATTGTCAAAGCGAAATTTATCGTTTAGTTCAAGCAGTGTCGGTGATTTAAAGAGTTTACCGGTCATAATCGAATCATGGCGTGTCATGTGCATGAATTTTAGAAGTTACTGATTGTTAAAAATTCATATATTGCCCTCACCGCATTAACTTTGCTTGGCTCATGTATGAAATATGCAACGTTGTACTAACTGAATTCATGTTAACCGTCCTTGGCTGACCTTGATATGGTTATAGCCGGAATCTTCAACAGTTCTTGGAATCTTCAACAGTTTCCAAGTAAATTCTTGAATTCAAATTTTTATTAAATGTTGCAAAATAGCTGCAAAATCGATACCGCGAAAATGAGAATTTTTTCAGTGAAAAATTTTTAGCTCACAATGTTTAAAGTGTTCAGAAGATCACTTAATACTGGTAAAGGTATTTGGACAGATTTCGGTAAAAGGTCCGAATCATTGAAAGTCCAATCCAATATTATTCCTACACCTCAAACTTATCATGCTCCATTACTCATCGATGAAACTTTCCAACAAGCATACAATATCTTGGAAGACCAAAGTCAAGAGATTTATTCAAAAGCTGAACAAGAATCCGATATCAATAAAAAATCAGAATTATTAGTTAAAGCTGAAACTCACAATCCTGAAGTTTTATATAATTTACAATACAATCAAGATAAATTAGATATAACACAACCAGTCTATAGAAAATTCTTACAACAAAAATGGAAAGATTATGATTTAATGATTTTAATGCAAAGACTTGAACAATTCAAAGTAATACCTGATACATTGCCAACTTTAGAACCAACTGTTGATGTTAAAATAAAGTTCCCTCATATAACTAATGGAGAAATGAATAAATGGATTACTCCAGGTGAGATATTACCAGCATTTTTAGTTAAACAACCACCTATCATAAAAGTGACTCAATTCGATAACATTCCAAATGATGAAAAGCGTTTATTCACTATGGTATTGGTTAACCCTGATGATCCAAATTTAAGTACAAATCAATTTAAAACTACTTTAAATTATGGAGTATCTAATGTATCTTTATCATTAAATGATGATACTTTGGGTATTGACAAATATTTGAAAAATCAAGACTTTGATACCTTCAAGTCTTATGTCCCTCTTGTTCCTGAAGTTAATGCTGGGGAATACCAAAGAGCATGTCTTTGGGTCTTCAAGCAAGAAAACAATCAACCAGTATCAATCGATAGTTCTTCAATCAACCATGAAGATTTCGATATCAGATCATTCGTTGAATCCAATAAATTAACTCCTGTAGGAGCTCATGTCTGGAGACAAAAATACGATAGATCAGTCAATGATGTAAGAAGCCAATATGGTTTACCAAAGGGAAGAGTATTCCATAGAGTCCGTAAACCATATCCGGTAATTTAATGTAAATAGTCAATGTATATAACTCATTATCTAACTTAATAAGTCATCTATTAAAGTACAGTATTGGTAAAACCCTTCCTATGAGTCCTCGTTCCTTGCATTTTGCTGACTAAGTCCAACTGCGAAATTGAGAAGAAGTGGGTTTGTGTCATGACTGATAGAATATCTCAACTAAGAGAGTTGAACACCAGAGCTTGGAATGGTGAAGATGTGTTGGGCTTACCCAACAAGTTGGATTCTTCATTAAAGAAAAACACAGCTTTCATCAAAAAATTAAAAATGTCATTGAACAATGAACAGGCTAGTATTATAATAAAAGATATAGAACTGTTAAGTTTGGAAAAATATCTTGAGGAAATCAACCAACAAACCTATGAGAGTTTAGTCAAGTTAACCAAACAAGAGAATGTGGTGGCATCAGTCGATATAATCTCCAAATTACATCAAAGATTTAGAGGTCAGTTTACCACTAAATTATTAATTGATATGATAATGGGAATCTTAAATATTTATAATGAAGATGATGAATCTATTAAATTATCAAGACAAAAGAATTTATTGAAGATGTTTATGGAATTAACCTTGGCAGGTGTTTTCAGAACTATTAAAGACGTTGAAAAGCTGCAAGTCCCTGAAAAGTTTATCAAAAGAATCAATAAAGACAATAGTGATGATTTGGTAGTAGTATTCATGTTGAAGGATTTGATGCAATTTGAGCTTGTTCATGGAACTTATCTTTTGATATTATCAAACTTCCTCAAACGTTACCATCCATTGTTGGAACAATTACCTGAATCTTTTGTTAATACTTTCAATCAAATCTTTGAGATATATACATCAGCTAATTCAAAAGTTTTAGTGGATTTGAATAAGAAATTGAACAAAACCATCAATTCATACAATCTCTCAAATTTAAAATACGGTAAAGTATTTGATGATCGTGATACCGAACTCAAAGAATTAAAAGAATTGTATGATTTATTTCATAGTAATGTCAAATATCAGTGTGATATCTTGAAATTACAATTTCCCGATTTGACAATTCAAGATTTATCAATTGAAAAGGAACAACGCAAAACTATAGAAGTAGTCAAATTAAAGGAAAATGAAGATTTAAATATTTGGGACCTGAAAAAAGAAGAGAAATTCTATACTGAAATCCCAACTGTTGAAGATTTGAAACAAAACTATCGAGTCAATTATTTTGAAGGATACTATGACCTTTCTGATGGTGAAAAAATTGGTTCTTTAGTACAGTTACTTGAAAGTGTCGAAGAGGAAGATGATTATGTCACAATCTCATTAATGTTCAACGAATTGGACTTGAACAATAAAGCCACCAAAAACAGGTTATTCAAATTTTTCATGGAATCTAATCAAACTTCCAGTTTCAAAGTTTATGTAAAATTTCTTAAAATTAATAAAGACCAAATTCAAGATTTGGTAGACAATATTTTAGACGTCTTAGAATCGAAAGTCAAGGGACAAATTTTTGTTGAAAAATTGAGTTTCAAATTCCTTTATTTCTACTTGGAGATGATCAAATTCAAAATGATTCCAAGCTATATGATATTCCACAAAATAAGATCATTAGTTCTTAATTCCGAAAACAGTAACAACTTGGATGTTTTAAATGTCATATTTGAGAATTGTGGTAGGTTCTTATTATATGATGTTGATTATAGAGACACTATGTTAAATATGCTTGACATATTGAAAGAAGCAAAGAATTCTCCTGCTTTAAGTCTTAGAAGTAAATTAGCCATAAGGAATTTGATCTTAATTTTGGAGGCTCCAACTGCTATCAAAAGTATTAAACCCCCAAAGTATAATACTAAACAACAATTCATTATCAAACTTGTAAAAAATGATTTGACTCGACAAAATTTATCAGTCATATTAGGTATGTTACAAAAATATGATTTTTCAGATCCCGAGTATAGTGAAATTTTAGTCAGTTTATATACTGATTTTGAATTAATTAACGCCAGCAATTTGACAAATTTGATAGTCTTGCTTAAAAAACTAAACGGTACGAAGAACAATAAAAACATTTTAATCAAGATCATAGACGAATTGGTTGAATACACTATTAGAGGTATTGAACTCAATGATTACAGAATGAATAGACAAAGAATATTGCACATAAGAATAATAAGTGAATTGTTTAATGAAAACTTAGTGAGTCTTCAATTTTTGATCGACTTTTCTTTCAAGATTTTGAATTTTGGACATGAGAACAATCAACCTTTACCCTCAAATTATAATAATACTTTAGACGGACCTGATAATTTTTTCAAAATTCAAATGGTTTGTATCTTATTCAATAGTTTGAATAACATTTTTTACGAAATCTCCAAGAAGAATCTGAATAGATTGAATGATGAAATAACCAAACTTAATGCCAGCGCTAAAAAAAGTTTGTATTCATTTTTAGTTTATTTCCAGTATTATATTTTTTGTAAAGAACCTGTACCATTGGAGGTTGAATTTCAAATCCATGAGTTGTTTAACAAAGTCAGTAGTGATATGGAACTTCCAATTTTTGAAGGTTTACATGATGTTTTACAAGAGTTGAAGATCATTTCCCAGAATAGAAGTAAATCAAAGGGTTCTAATGGAGAACAAAATAATGAGGATGATGAAGATGAAGTTGATGAATTGGAACAATTAGAAATGAAGAAAGAAGAAGAAGGTTTAAATATTGAAGAAGAAGAGGAAGATGAAGATTCTGATAGTGAATCAGACTCTGACTCCAATTCTGGAGAATCGACTATAAGTGAAGAAGAAGTATTTGAAGAACCTGATTTAAGGTCTAAAGAAGAAACTAAATTTGAAACTGATTTAGAAAAAGAGTTCAATAAACTTCTAATGGAATCATATAGAGAATCAAAAGAATTACCAGGTAAGAAGAATAAAATAAATTTCACTACAGGTAGTAGCGATACTAATAAATTTAGTTTATTACTTAAGGACGGTAAGAAACAGAATATAAGAGAGATATCATTAAATGATGATGCTATTAATGAAAGAATATTACGTGAAAAGGAAAAGAGGAGAGCTGTTAATGAAATAACTATGAAGTTAATTAATAACATGGAATAAATGCATATAAATGTCGAACCCTAATCTGTGCTATCTATTACTATAATACACTATACTACTTTACTTTAACTAATACAATAGTTACATCATCTTCCTTACCGCCTACATATTTTTGACCTGTTAATTTTGATACTTCTTGAGCAAATGCACTTGGGAAATTTGGATCCTTTGAAACCTTGACCACTTCTTTAACAAATTTCTGGGAAACGTCCATTAATTTTGAATCTTTAGCTTCGAGATTGTCTCTCAAGAAAATTTCAATGTCTTGAGGAATTATGTTATCAGTTACACCATCAGTAGCAAACATTATTAAATCGTCTTTTTTCAAATCCCAATAATATTCATCAGCTTTTGCTGGAGTATCAGTTATGTATCTTCTACCTTCTAATTCAGCTTGTCTTAATATTTGACCTGGTATTTTAGCTAATTGGAATGGAGTGTTGAAATTATGTGTTTGGAATTTAGTATCATGTACTAATTTATAGTGTCTGAAAACACCACACCATGAATCACCTAAATTTGCTACTCTTAATTTATGATCAGCGGTTAAAACTCCTAAACAGGCCGTTGTACCTCCAATTTCAACTTTAGGAGAATTCATTACATCTTCAAATGCTTTTATCAATAATTCTTTTGGTGATATAGTATCAGTAGAAGTATTTGATTCAAATCCAGTCTTAAGAAAATTACACAATTCTCTTGAAATTGCTGAAGAATCATAACCTGCTTCACTCCATCCTCCTACACCATCAGCTACACCTACTGCTATATTACCATCAATTATATCTGATATGAATAAATTGTCTTCGCCAGTTGGAGATTCCAAAGCAGCTGAAGGTTTCTTATTCTTGTTTTTGAAAACATTGGTTTCTTCTCTATCCTTTGGTTGATAAGCAAATGCTATATCGAAATTTGATGCTGAATTTATATAACTGCCTGAAATATTCGATGAGGTGGTATTTTTAGCTTGACTTGACCACCACCATTTACTTGAAGAATTACTAAAGTTTCTTTTACTACCTGCTATGCTCTCACGTAAGGGTAAAGAGCTGAAGTTTCTAATACTTCTTTTACTGGTGTATGATAAAATCATTCCAAGGATTATTGCTAAGATGTAAACTAGAGAATTTCTCATTAAAATTTTCTAAGCTGAAGCCTCAGTGTTGATTTCTTTTGTTACACGTATTAAGCCGATTAGAGTTTTTGCATGGGTTGGTGGTAAATATGGTGCCATATGGTAGTAGAGAGGGTCGAGTGTCGTAGGCAATGTGAACAGAATATTCGGTTATAAACTAATGACAAGAATGTTGAAAATATTGAGTTGTAGAACCTTCTGGTGTTTATTGTAAATACTCTATTGTTTTGAACCTCGTAATAGTTCCAAACCATAGAATCCAAAAATATGACTCAAGATAGTATAGACGGAGATAGGGGTAATTCCAAGAGATTTGATTGTGTAAAAAACACTATACAAGGTCAATTTTATGGGATACGGATCCCTACTTAGCAATGACTAACCATCAACCCCACTACTAAATTGATCCTCAGTTTTCCGTAGCTCTATCACAGTTCCAATTTCTCCCGCAACGATTCGTCGTCCCACGACCAATTCAAAGTTCGCATTTACATCGACAAAAATTTTCAACCAACCATTTGTTAGTATATATCTATTCATATAAGTTACAACGGGTTTATTCTCCATGTCTGTCAATTTCAATGTATTAAGATACTCCTTATTAGGAGCTGGTGTTTTCTACGGTGCCTATCACAGATATTCTTTAGAATCATCTGTTAAACAACAACAATTCCAAGCTGCTTATACTAAAGAAGAAAAATTAATCAAGAAAGCTAAAGCCGAATATGCCAAATTAAACGCTCCAAAAGCCACTTCAAAAGACTCAATCAACTGGGAAGATCCTAACTTAGATATTGGTAGTGCTTTAGAATCTTTGATCCAAAAATTAGATTAAATTTACCCATTTTTGTATTTATATATAAATCAATGCATAATGAAACAACCATATTGAGATGGTGATTATTATTTATGAAACTTTTGACAATTTATTATTTTCTTACGGAATTTAATCCAATCTCTGTATCTATAAACGTCTGTAGATCTAGAAGAATATTCGCACTCTTATCTAATGAAGGGACGAAGGGTGCTAGGTTCGTTAGATAGCCCGGAGAATGGTAATAATTCAATTACATCCATCGAACCATCTACTCCACCTCCTGTAAAGTCTGGACTGCCGGTAAGGCTTGAACTGCCGGAACCTGAGATCAAGTGTCCTATATGTGAAGAACCCATGATTAATATCTATCAATTAAATCAACATGTAGATGATGTTCACGTCAATGTATCATCAACTGAGTCGACAAATGGTTCTACCACCAGAGACTCAAACTCGAAAGATTCGAATTCGATTGGAAGTGGAACAAATGGTCATTCAAGAACACAATCGCCTTTAAATATAGATCGTCTAATTAATAGTGACTTTATCCAGAAAGATATAAAGAATTGGTTCAAGGATTCAACTACACCAACTCCACAAAGACGAAAGAATCTTAATTTGGATCTTTTCGAAGGTAATAAAGGGTTTAGTTTAAGTGATGGGAAACTGAATAGAGGAACTAGTCCTAGTCGAGAATCTAATGATTCTGAACCTCCAACCCCTTCCAAAGCCCCTTCGAGTCCTTTGAATAAACCAAAGGTCACCAGAGCTCATTGGAAACGACCATCCTCAAACAATCCAACCTGTAAGATCTGTAAGAAATCCTTGAATGTCAAAAATGGTATCGTAAATTGCAGGAAGTGTGGTGACTTATTTTGTAATGAACATACCAATTATAAAGTTAAACTTCAAAATCCAACACCACCTGAAACTCAACCACAATATGCAGCAAAAGGAATATGGTGCAAGTGTTGTGAAACGTGCTATTTCAATAAACCAGATCTTGTTAAAGGTACGGATCCTAATATAATCGATTTAAGTGAAGCCTTCAAACAAACTAGACAACGGAAGTTGGAAGAAAGCAGGCTGAATAGAGACAAATTGATGAAACGTTACATCAAATTGATGAATTTTCTCTGTGAATATCACCTCAATAAAAAGCCAGATAATTCATTGTTCTCGATGTTTCAAGGTAATGATGAGAGTATGGTAACTGAAAAAGAGAAAGAAATCATTGGTTTTGAAAATTGGGAAGATGATACAAAGATTCACAATTGTAATATATGTTTCAGCAAATTCAATTTTTTAATCAGGAAACACCATTGTAGAGTTTGTGGGAAAATCGTCTGTGATGATAAGTTTCAAGAACGTAGAGACTGTTCATTGATGGTGCCGGTGCCTATATTATTAAATATGTTATCGAACTTGAATTACTCCAAATTTGTTCAAAATCATATGGATATTCTTGTTGAAATTGATACTATTCAAATAAGGTTGTGCAAGAATTGTAAGAATGATTTACTTTATGATTATAAATTGAAAGTATTTAATAAAGGAAATGAATTAATTGATGAAATTCTTCAGAGTTATTATCAACTTTTAACCATTAAAAGAAACATAGACCATTATCTACCAAGATACGAAAGTCTCTTGTTATCAAAAGAATTCAATTTGTCTGATACCAACAAATTGAAAGATCGGATAATGGCATATTTAAAAGACTATGAAAAGTTGATCTTCCAATTCAAGTCCCGATTTTATCTCAAACAAGATATAAAACCTGCTTACTTGAAGTATTCCAAGTTGATAACAGGTATAAACCAGAGTTTGATTTTATTCTTGCAAGAGAATTTACTTAAGTTCAAAGATTTGAATAATAAGTTCAAAAACATGGAGAATGATTTATTACCGAAACCAGTAGAAAGTCCATCAGCAGAAGTACCAAGACTAACCAAGAGACAAATAAGAGAACTCAGAGAACAGTTGATGGTTATGAATGAACAAAAATTCATAATTGAAAATTTAATTAATGATGTTACGAAACAGAGGAAATTTGATGAATTGCAACCTCTAATTAATAATAAACAAGAGCTTTTGAATGAAATTGAAAACCTCGAAGCCCAACTTGGTGATTTCGGTTTTTAGTTGCCATGCATTGGTAGTGTATAGTTTGAGTAGTGTATATTTATAAAATCAGATACGCATATTTTTTGATATTTTTATATTTATGTAATTTTTACAATTTTCAGGATAAAAAAATTATATAGAAAATTTAGTTATCCAAATTATATAATCTAAACAAACAGAAAATCTTTTGTAAAAGTAGAAGAATTCATATATAATGTTTTTGAGTTGCCATAAAGTCCCTGGATATAGAGTAAGAAAATCAATGAATGTATAATATATTATTCTATAACTTATGACCAAGTGATTATTGAATAGGTGCTTCAATAGCTGGTGGTGATAATGGTTGGTATAAATCCCCATGTAGATCAGGATGAAGAGATCTGAAACCTAAACTCTTGGTATCAACTAATTCATCATTCAAATCGCTGATCTTAGTAACACCTAATAATTTCATGGTTAAAACAACTTCATTCTTCAATAATTGAATGGCTTTCTTGACCCCCTTTTCACCATATCCAGTATTGGCATAAAGGAATGTTCTACCCAAACCAACACCCTTAGCTCCAAGACAAAGAGCTTTTACAACATCAGTTCCTCTTTTAATACCACCATCAACATAAATTTCAATTTTATCTAATAAGTTCTTTTCTTTTAAAACTCTATGGACTTCAGCTAAAACTTCAATCGGAGGTTTGGAATACTCCAATTGTCTACCACCGTGATTTGATAATACAACAGCATCAACTTTATGATCAATGGCAATTAAAACATCTTGAACTCTTTGAACACCTTTAATGGCAACTGGTAAATTAGTACGGGTTTTGAAATCATCTATGTCTTTCCAAGTCAAACCTGGATCATGGAAACTTTTAAGAGGATCTTCATCTTCATCTTCATCATTATCTTCAGCGTATCTAAATTTGAAATCTTTTTCTCTACGACCCAATAATGGTGTATCAACAGTTACAAAAATCCCCTTAATACTACTGGTTTCTTCGGTACATTCTTCAATTCTTTCATAAGCATGAGTTCTATCTGGTTTAACATATAATTGGAACCATTTAGGACTTTTAGTTTCCTTAGCAATATCTTTAAAAGGGTAAGAAGCAGCAGATGAAATCATTTGAATTATCTTTTCAGAGGCACAACCTCTTGCAATGGACAATTCACCATCAGGGTGACCTAATTTAGCTAAAGCAGCAGCGGAGACGTAAAATGGTGCAGAAGTGGCACTACCTAAAAATTCAGTAGAGATATCAATTTCTCTAGCATCAACTAAAACTTTCGGATTAAAGAATATTCTTTGATAAGCAGAATGATTTTCTCTCATGGTAACTTCATCATCAGCACCACCTGAGTAATAAGCCCAAGCATCTGGAGGTAAGATCTTTGAAGCGATGAATTCGAAATCATTAACATTACAAACTTGACTCAATGGAGGTGGATCAGGTCTTTTATCTTCTTTTTCAGCAAAGAAATCTTCTGGAACGTCAAGATCTCCAATGAAGTTTTCAGGTTCTAAAAATTCATCAATTACGTTCAATGGGTGAACTTTATTGAATAATTTTGAAGCATCCTTACCAGCGAATTTTAAGATGATTTTAGTTCCACCAGGGTGTTGAGTTAAGAAATCAGTTAAATCATAGACTTTATTGTTAATTGATACCCATACTCTTGATTCAATGTCTTTGTGTTCTGACAATTCTTGTAATGAGATTTTTCTAGCAGATGGAGTGACAACTTTAGTGTCTAATGCAATTGAATTGTAAGAATTAGTAGCCAATACTGAAGCAGCAACGAATGTAGTGATACCAAAACTTATACCAATATTCCTACGAGATCTTAATACTGGTGACCTAAATACAGATCGGAAACTCGATCTTGGAAATTTTAATTTAGTGAACATTATAAATGAACGATCTATGATTTGCTAATATTAATATAGCTAATTTATGTTTACCTTTTAAAGTACAATTAAGTATTAAATAACCAGAAAAATAAATTCAGGGACGTATAATGATTTATATATAAATAAGAGTCACTTACTTTAGTTTTTCAATAATTGGCCAAAACTTCGGTATTTAGCGCTAATGAAGTCTCGAAAGTTGGGGTCGGATTCAACTCGCTACAATAAAATTCCGTTCTTCAACGCGCGGGTATGATAACCGTCGAAAAAACTCCGGGCCGTATATGCAGGTACACAATCTCGTGCTCTTAGGTATGATTTACGATAAGAATTTACTGAAGTCATCGAAAATGATACTCGGGGTAGTCGAATTGTACCTCGACAGTTCCATTGATACTGTAACGGAAGTTTCATTTTCACCAGAACTGGTCCCCAATTCTAACTCTTCAATATTACTTGGTGTTATAATGTAATCCTCTGGCATAAAGTTTTCTAAGATGTTGAAATCAAAATTAGGAAATGTAAAGTATTGTTTGGCTAATATGTAACAATGATGATCAACCGGATCTTTCCAGCCTCCATAATTTTCAAAATTGAATCGTTTGAAATAATCGATGTACTCCATTAATGTGTCATTAGAAGAACTAACAGTAAATCCTGAATAAATTACGAAACAGCAGTAGATGTATAAAAGTTTTAAAGGGAAATAATGCTTTCTTTTCATCAAGTCGTAAATAGCATCATCCAATAAGAACAACAATTTGTAGATCATAGAAGCATTCTGTGATTCCATAGCACTTTCAAATAGAACATCAAGCTTTCTCAAACTACGATCGATATAGTAATAGTGAACATCGCTCAATGGAGGTTGCATTTCGTTCAATTGCCTGAGTACATGTTTGGTGAATGGGAATATCATGACCCTCAGAATATTATGATAAGGGGCATCGGAATCAGCATCTAAATGGGTTAATTCATAAAACTCAGTGTTTTCTAAAAATTCAAATGATGGGGCTAGTGTTATTTTTAACCCTCTACAGAACACAATCATATCTTGAGTATTATCAAAAGTTATCAACGGTAGTAGTTTGAATGGTTGAAGTATTAAAAATGTGTAGATCATTACACATGTCATGATGGTTTCTACAGCACGATCAACTCCCAGAACTGCATCCTTGACATCCGTGACTCCAAACAATTGTGATTGCATTAGGTGTATACATTCTTGAAAATAGTAAACTGTGTGTGCATATAGATCTTTTGTATCAAGTCGTGTTTCCATATCTTCAGTTAAGTATTTTTGACCTTGTTCATCTAAGCCGTAAAGAAACATGCACGATATGCTATAAATAGTTCTTCTCATCAATGGCGATATTTGCCACACATACGGAACATGCCGTTCGATGGAGGAATGATATTGATTACTGGCCACTGCTGGAATCAAGTAATAGTCATTGAAGAATTTAATCAATTTCAATTCAAATCTGCTTAACCCTAATAAAGTGCCCATATCAGTAATGTTATGAGCTTTTAAAGATTGTTTTTCTATCATATGGGTCATCTCATATACATTAGAACAGTCAACATCTTGATATGTTAGTTCTAGGCAATCATATTGTTGGTTTTCGTATTTATCATCAACGATCTGGGTTTCATCACTAGCATCACTCTTGGTGGCTGTGATTTCTAATACACGATCTATCTCATATACACAATTTCTATTAGTAGAAATACAATATTCACAACTAGGTCGAGCCTTATCACATGATATCTTCAATCGCCTGCAACTGTCACATTTTTGACTTTGTCGTTTCGATCTTTTTTGTTTTTTAGTGATACCACTAGCCATGATATTAGTTTATCATTAAAAAGTGCGTATCATTACGAGGCTGAAATATTCATAACCTTTGTGGAGAGATGGGGCCTAACCTATTTTTAGATTTGATCGATTCATTTCTTACATAGCCTATGATCCAGTTAGAACAGACAATTATTGGAACCTTCATCAAATCGTTCATCGGATTATAATTGATTATTTCCGAACAAGCCCTTTAAATGCTTAATTAATCTCGCGCTGTACTTTGGTACTATCTGCCTTACGTCCTAGAAAAATTTTCTGCGACGTGAGAATGATTCATAATTTTTCTCAAGCTCAACCGTTGAAAGTAATTTGGAATTATTCACGAGATTATTCAAGATGATTTCAAATAATTTACGTCAAATTGGATACAAAAATATATCCAAGACTTTGGCTAGAACTAAAACAAGTAGTTCTACTTCAGCCTTGGCTTATAAAACTTTACATCGTAATCAAAAAAGACCACCTTTACCAACCTTAGAAACTCCAAATTGGTCAGCAGATGCAGCAGTTTCATCAATTTTATATGAAACTCCAGTCCCATCTAGAGCTCCTAAGAAACAACACGTTTTAAACTGTTTAGTTCAAAATGAACCGGGTGTTTTAAGTTCAGTTTCTGGAACTTTAGCTGCTAGAGGGTTCAATATTGATTCTTTAGTCGTTTGTAATACTGAAGTTAAAGATTTATCAAGAATGACTATTGTCTTAGCAGGTCAAGATGCTGTTATTGAACAAGCTAGAAGACAAATTGAAGATTTAGTTCCAGTTTATGCTGTTTTAGATTATAGTAATGCTGAAATTATTAAAAGAGAATTATTATTAGCAAGAGTTTCAATCTTAGGACCAGAATATTTCCAAGAATTAATCACCAGTCATAAATTATATACTAGTGATGGATCAGCTATCCCAGATTTAGAAGCTCCAGAATCTGCTTATCATCCAAATAACTTAGCTCCATCAGAAGCTTTAAGACAAAAACATATTCATTTAGATCATATTTCCACTATTACCTCTAAATTCGGAGGTAAGGTTGTTGACATCTCTGATAGAAATGTCATTGTTGAATTAAGTGCCAAACCATCAAGAGTTTCATCATTTATTCAATTATTACATCCATTTGGTATTTTAGAATTAGCCAGATCTGGTATGATGGCTTTACCAAGAACTCCATTAGATAATGCTAATGAACCTGAAGAAGCTGTTGATGCTGCTGATATTGTTGACGCCTCTCAATTACCTCCAGGCTGAATAATATGTACATATAATTTGATATAATTGATTTAGATCTAGCCACTTCAATGCGCGGAATTGTCCTCTTTGTGTGTTTCACTATATTTCACTATAATTACAAAATATTTGCGAATAGATAGGTTTTGTGCAGTACTGAGTCCTGTTGGGAAGAAACTCTAATTGTATGAAATTTTGATATTTCACAGTCATGTCAGATAATAGAGGGAAACCTGATAATAAACATGAGTCGAAGGATAATGATTTCCCTCAGAATACTTACCCCAGAACACCATTAAATAATGATAGTCATATGAATTTCCAAGGGTATCCCCCACCATTCTACCATCAACAGATTTATCAAAACGAAGGGCCGTATGGAAATTTACCCTTACCACCCCAACCACCTGGTGGATCAAATATGATTCCTATAAACCATACTGATGCAAATGGGAAATATGTTGCACCATCTTTCTCGAATGTCACCCAATATCCTATTGTCCAAATTCCACATCCACAAACGCCTTTATCGAATTCTAGCCATGAAACTCAGCGTCCTGTACCGGTACAGAATCCTGACCAACATCAACATCAACATCCAGCATTACATCCACAAGGTTTGACCCACCAGTCATTACCACCGCAGTCTATGCCGCCTCAGTCATTACCACCACAATCATTACCGCAACCTTTGTCACATCAATCTTTGCCGCAACAGTCTGGTCCATTACAAGCCAGTCACCTTAAAACGGTTTTTCATTCTCGAGAGTCCTCTGATAATGAGTATCCTAATAAGAAGAGATCTTTGAAGATAAAGAACTCGAGTATTCCGAGACGTAGGGCTTTAACAGCTTGTAATACTTGTAGAACTAAAAAGGTTAAATGTGATAATATGAGGCCCAGATGTGGCTCATGCCTTAAGAATGGGATTGAAAACTGTGAATATGTCAATGAAGATCAAATCAAAGACATAACTAATCATGATTCTATATCATTCACTATTTTAGAGAAATTAGATATGATTATGAGTGATATGAGAAGAATTAAAGAGAAATCAGTTTCACCCTCTGTTGAGACTGGGAAAAGTACCATCAGTACTAATAATGATCAATGGGACTTGTCGTTCACTTCAATTTTAAGATGGCAATTTTTTAAGCTGAATGTACCAAGTGTTTTAGAAGACTTTGCCGGAATGGAGCGTAACCTATCAGCATCTTATGGATTATCCAAAGTACCTCCTAACACCGATATTTTATCTATAGAAGATAAATTCTCTAGTTTGAAAATTATTGAAAGTGTTTTCTATCATTCATTAAGTCAATGTGTCAATTCATTTTTCATTAATTGTTATACCAAAATTCCAGTTTTAGATACTTTGAAATTCATTGAAGCAATTGAACTCTATAGATCATTGCATAGATTGATACCCAATTTTTCCTTATTGAAATTAGGTGAAGATTTTGAAAAGACTAAACTCTTTGGTAAAGATATTGGTGATTTATATATGCAAGCTGTCAATCTTGGATTAGAGGATAAACCATTCAGAAGATCCGCTTATTTCAGTTTATGTTCTTATATACCGATTATTCCTTTGGTTTGTGCTTTGGGTATATTGTCATCACCAGTCCAATTAGATAACTTTGCTAAATATAAAACCTCTTTGGAGGAAAGAAGTGATTTATCAACCAGTTGTTTGACTCAAGAAAGTATAGACTTGATACCAGACATGTTACCTAAAGAAAGATTAGCTATATCTACTTGGATGATGACTTATTCCAAAAGCATTTTAGTTTTCTATCCAGATATTTATAGTGATGTGACCTTGAACTCAATTCTTTATTATGTACTTTTAAACCAATTTGAGATGTACATTTTAAAGCCAATTCTGGCCTATAAGTATATTAACATAGCATGTCAGAATATGATGTATTATCTAGATAGAAGAAGAGATCTGGATCAAAAAATAATTTATAAATCAGTACATAAAAAGCAAGTAGTGGAAAGATTATTTTGGATTTGTTTGAAATTAGAATGTGAATTAAGAACCGAATTATCACCAAAATGCTGTAAATCTGGTATTACTAACGTTGAACCACCTTGCGTTTTTCCTACTATCCCCGGGTCAGTTACAGACGAAAACGATGATACCCATAGCAAAGAATGTATTCAAATTGCTGGTAAGTATGATGATTCATACACTTGGTATTACTTTTTGACTGAAATCGCTGTAAGGAAAGTCGACAATGATTTTTATAATGAATATTTCACTGATGATTCTATACTGATGAAATCTTGGGATCAACCTAAATTTTATAATGAAACCTTCTGGATATCATTCATCAAATACATTAATCAATATAATGGGATAATAAATTCGTTGAGTCCTAAAATAAGAAGTTTCATACTTCAAGAAGTTGACAATGAACAAATTTATAAATCAGTACATTCTGCCTCCGAGAGAAGGAAAGCCAGTGAAAATTTTGATAATATATCATCTGATCTTAATGAATTCTTGATTGACAATGCATTATTAGTTCAATCCCAATCGGAATCGATAATGTATATAAAGACTCGAATATTGACCTCCAAATTATTGTTGTTCAGGCCAATGATCTATTTAATATTAAATGATAGAATTCCTTTTAAAGAAATATTGGAAGGATTATTGTCATTCATAAGTGAACAACAGACACCAAGTAACTTGGATTCATCTTCAAGGACAATGTTTTCAGACATATCATCATCAAATGGGGAAATAGCAATAGATTACGATAAATTATTAGAAGCACCTTTACATTATCAAAAGAATAATACAGAGGAAGATTTCTCTAACTTTTTCAGTGATAATAAATCTTCAATGAATGAATCATATTTCAGGATGGATTTATTACCTGATGCAAAAAGGCAGATCATGCATCTATTCTTCCTGAATTTAACTACCATCCCCAAATTAAATATTCCAAGGTCAATGGTATTATTTAAGAAATTTATTAATTGGTAATTTTTATATGTTCTTGTTGTACAAGAAATTACAAGAATTCTTGTTGAAGCTTCAAGAAGATCCAGAGTTACAGCAATTTGTTGTAGAGAATTCACCAATTCAATCAGCTGGTGGATTAGGTGACGTGGTCGAAGGTATATTATCCAAGGCTTCAGTTATGGGCACATTAGAATTTTCTTTATTGGTATATAATTATTGGAAAGATGAAGCACCTGATTGTTTAGTTTATGCAGATTTGATCGAAAAATGTTTATCAAATTTAACTGCTACTGTGTAATAGTATACGAATCATTTTTTATCTCTCCGATCTCGCATAAACTCTATGCGTCCCGAAAATTTTGATGTTGATACAGCCCTTCCTAATTATAAATTATAATGGAAAAGTCGATAGATGCCAACTGGACTAACGAAGACTACGAAATCAAAGAACAAGATAGGTTCTTACCTATAGCAAATGGTATGTTTTATTAGTGTTGAACTGAATGTCCCGGATATGTCATACTCTTGTTGCAAAAAATATTTTACTAACTAATATAGTTGGGAGAGTAATGAAAAATGCTTTACCATCTCACGCCAAATTGTCCAAAGAATCCAAAGTATGTATTCAAGAATGTGTGAGTGAATTTATATCCTTTGTTACTAGTCAAGCCGTCGATAAATGTAAAATAGAGAAAAGAAAGACCTTGAATGGGGAAGATATTTTATGGTCAATGTATACCCTTGGATTCGAAAACTTTTCGGAAACGTTGAAAATCTATTTAGCCAAGTATAGAGAGTTCGAGCAACAAGAAGCTGAGAAGAAACCCCAAAGGAAAAGGCAAAGAAGAAGAAAAGGTACAAATGATGAAAATGACGATAATGATGAAAATGACTTCAGAGAAGACTTTGAACTGGAAGACTTCTTATCAGATAATATCAGTCCTAATAACTCAGAAGGGTCCAACGAACAATACTTGAAAGCTAATGATAATATTGATAATGATATCAATACTGGTTATTTCAATGACTCGAATTTTGTTAATTTCAATATGAGTCAAAGATCAAATTCAATCAACAATTATATGATTATTCCATCAGGTGGTATGAGTTCTAACTCAAGTCCCAATAGGCGGCCAAATCTAAGAAAACCTGAAGATTCTAATTTGAATAGTTTTGGTCAGTTTGCTGAATAGAATCCTTGAATTCGGATAGTCTTAGAAGAAACGAAAGTAGTTAGAAAATAATGATAGTTTTAATGTATAGGATGGTATATAGTATCTACAAAAAGACTATTAAGTATACCTCCGTAGTTGAATAGTATAAGCTGCAAAAAAATAACGACAACTGCAGGACTCGAACCTACGCGGGCATAGCCCAAAAGATTTCAAGTCTTTCTCCTTAACCACTCGGACAAGTTGCCATTTTACTGAGAATTTGAGAGAGGGGAAAATCATGTTCAAAATAACACAAATCACGTGACTACACACGTGGTAAAATCAACATCAGAAATAATTCTAAAACTAAACAATTATAAAACGCAATTCATTGAAGATGTATTCCGAAAGTGATTGGAGGTTTTTCACTAGCCAGCAATCATAAGATTTCCTCAAATCCGGATAACTAGGTATCAAGTTTGCTAAAATGTGGTTTGCAAAAAAAAAAAGACAAAATGTTAAACAAATTGCGTAGCAGTACATTTGTTGAGAGTAACATTTCAGATAAGATTATTATTATCCTTGCATAAAGATGACAAACCTCACTGAGAATAAATAAATTCTTTTCTCATTTAAAGTCCAAAGAAGTGTCTCCTTTGTTAGGAATAACCAAATCTAATGGGACATCGTCAAAGGAAGATTTTGCTCCCACACTAAACATTTAACCTCTGATCATATAGTTGTGTTCAACCAACACAAAGCTCCAGAGAGAGATCCTACCGCTATTCGTACAAAAATCGACTGGATGACACTTACCGGACAATTCTATTCAAACCTGACTGAACTTCCATCGATGACCATTCTATACATTGAGGGAGAATTAGAACAATCAACACTCAGTGCCTTCAAAATCATCTCCAAACTTGACCATTGTCCAAAATGTGCCACTACCACTCATGATTGGTATAGTTGTCCTAATGACAGATGTCAAAAATGTTACGAAAATGGATGTATTGCCAGTCAATGTCCTAGACGGGAAAAGAACTCAAAACAAACACAAGCCATTCATTAACAGTTTTCCTACCATGCTCAACCACAACCTGTTATAGATCCACAATCAAGATTGAATTAAGTTCAAATGATTCTTAAACAATTGCTTTGTCAGAAATAGCTTTATACTGATACATAGAGTTGATCTTTTAATTTCAGTTGTTTTGAGCTTACAGATTCTTATTTCATGAATACACAATGTCAAACATTACTTCTATTTTTGGATGTAGATTGAAATCAATTTAAAATGAATCGATAGCGTGTATATATACATTAGTTTACATTTTTCTCAGGGTTTCCCAGACAGGGTGATTTGGCATTCCTCGAAACACACATTCCACAAAGGGATCTAGAGCTACAAGCTTATTTCATCATTACATTTCATTCATATTTATATAAACTTAACCTAATCCTTTGAATTTTCCTTATATAATTGTCTAATCATTTTAGCCCAATTTTTTACCTCTTTATCGAATTTACTTATATCATTTAAAAATGGATTATTTAAAAGATCCCAGGGTGACTTTCTAACTTTATCGTCCTTAATCAAACAGTCGTTGATGAATTTACTTAATCCTTCATCATAAGGTTTATTAGTAGTTGGGTTTTTTCTACCGATTAAAGTAGGGGGATCTTCATTAACAATTCTTTGCAATAAATCCAAAATACCTTCAGGTCCTTGATTATTTTGGTGTTGAGGTTTTTTGTCATCATACCAAATTGAATTACCAGTTGCAACTTCTATTAACATTAGAGCCATTGACCAAACATCTGATTTAATTCCATATTCTAAACCTTGAATACGTTCGGGTGACATGTAAGTTGACGTACCAACAAATGTATCGGCCATTGCTAATGAATTGGTTAATTCCCTGCTTACACCAAAATCACACAATTTAAATTGTCCTTTATGGGTCATTAAAACATTCGATGGTTTAATATCTCTATGAATAATTTTATGCTTTTCATAAAGATAAACTAATCCATTAAGTATTGAATAACTTAATTTTTTCAAAATATAAAGTGGGAAAGATTTTTGATTCTTTGGTAATAACGCTTGAATTTTATCTAATGATCCACAATTACAATATTCCATACAAATTACTATAGTATTATTATTATTTATAAAAGCTCCATAGAATTCATAAATATATGGACTTTGACATTCATGCAAAATTTTCAATTCTCTAATGATTTGGTTTTGAATTACAATTTTCAGTTCAATGGGTATAACTTTTTTAGCCATAATTTTTTGGGTTGGTATATGGAGAATTTTGGAAACGCTACCGGAATTTCCACTACCTAAAGATTTTAAAGTCACTAAATCTTTATTAGTAAATTTAATTGATGTTGTAGTCGAAAATATCGGCGATGCATTATCATCATCATTTGGTGAATTATCAGAGTTAGATTTCGTAGGTGATATCGACGATATAACAGTCTGTCTTTTACGTATTATTGATTTTTTACCTTGTTGATTCAATTCCAAATTACCGATTTGATTTATTATGTTATCAGTTGACACCACTTGATCAGGATCGAAATTTCTATGACTTACTGTTATTGAGTTATTCAGTGATACTGAAGATCTATTACTTTTCGTTTCAAGATTCGAAGAACTTACATTATTTAAATTGAGATTGACAAGTGGGGCGGGCCTTAAAGATTTCATTGATCTCGACGATTGGAAAGAGGAGTCATCAATAGGCTCGGAATCTATTTCATTGTTCAATGATAACTTCTTGAAGTTTTTTCGTTTTAGTGATTTGGCTGTTAGTATTTCATCATTATCGGTTTCTTCTTTTTGTGGTAAATTTGAAAGTGAATTCGATTTATGACTTGATTGGTTAGTTGATTGTGGGATGGGCGGTAATTTCTTATCTTTTGAATTCACCGAACTGCTTGAATCATTCTTCAAATTCATCATAGTGGAAATAGACGAAGGGTTCAACATTCGCGAATTGCTTTGAGTTTAAGGGAAGCGAAGGGAAGCGAATTTGAAGCGAACCAAGATCCAATGGTTGTGAGTTTATATTTAAGCCTATAACTACAGCCTTACGTGTTTTTCTTCAAAGAGTAACCTCTCGAATTTCTTTGATATTTATATGTAGAGTTCTGAAGAGGGGATCTACCGAGGATCTATAGAGGATCTAGGGACAATCGCATAGATATAACCGAAGAAAAAAAATACAATTTTTACTCTTATCGTATATATAATACATATAATACATTATCAATATTGGTAAGGCATGTTGCTCATTTGTATGTTATTCATCGGCAAATTTTGTTGATTTGGAGAAATTTTTTGACCTTGACCATTTTGATTATTTTGTTGATTTGGGGTTTGGTTCAGTTGATTTTGACCTTGACCTTGACCTTGATTTTGACCTTGTGGATGATGATTCATCATGTTAACAGGTTGGTTCATTGGATGAAACATTTGATTGTTTAATTGAGATAACTGACCCAATTGATTAACCATAATTGGATGTTGAATAGGAATTTGATGTAAAGGAACTTGACCCATTTGATTCATTTGAGTTACTTGACCTACTTGTCCAACCTGACCAACCTGACCAACTTGACCAACTTGACCAACTTGTTGACCTAAAAGTTGATTTTGTACAACTGGCATTTGACCTAGATTATAATTGTAATTTGGTAATTGGTTCATTTGGACTGGATTAGAAGGTTGTAAAGCTTGATTCAATTGTTGTTGAATTGGGTAAGAATTAAAATGAAGCATATGATCATTAAATTCACCTTGATTTTGACCTTGTGGATTAACTACGGCATTAGTAGTAACACCCGTACCAATATTAGAAGTTGGGCCAGATGATGTAGGAGCTGAACCTGCAGAAACTCCTACAGTTCCTGATGGAATGGTTGGGATAGCAGTAGGAACGGTACCAGAATTATTGGAAATTGGTACTGTATTTGAAACATCAATGGCATAATTGGCCATAGGTAAACCATTTTGTAAATTTGAATTTAATGATTCATTTGGTAATAAACTTGATCCATTGGAAATTGATTTCTTTTTCTTAGATCTACAATTGATACACACTTTATGTTTACCAATATCTTCATTACTTAAAGGTTTTGCACATCTATTACAATTACCTAATTTTTCCAAATTATTTCTACGAATCTTATCATTCTCTCGACATCGTTGACAAACTTTGAAATTTTTCTGAGTTGATTTGCCTGAATTTTCATCATCATTTTCATTATCTTCTTCCCCATTATTATTTAAGATTGAAGTATCAAGAGGTCCTGAACAATGAACGCATCGACCTTGTTTTGCTCTATTAGCCTTTCTAAATCTTAAATTTTGTCTACAATTAAGACACAAAACGAATTTTTGTAATTCTGGTGGGATATCACTACCACATCTTCTACAAACCCCAAATTTTTCTTTGGTTTTCTTTTGCCATCTTCTTGATCTTTGACGTTGTAATTCTCTACAATGTTGACATAATTTGAAAATCTTTGGTTCGATTAAAGGTTTTGTTAAGCTTTCATCATTTTCACTTTTAACATTAGCTTTTGGAATAATGATTGGTTGATCAAAATCTTTCTTACATCTTGAACAATTTGATCTTAAATATTGACTGGATTCCGGTACATTGCTAATGATTTTATTTGTGTCATTTAAGAATTTTTGTTGAACATGCAAAGGAGGGATTGGAGTTTCTAATCTTGATTCAATAGAGTTATAACTTTGTTGATTATTTAATTGACCAGAATTAACTTGTTGGTTATGATTATTCCCATTAGAATATTGGTTATCCAAGGGATGATCAACTAAAAACAGCTGATCCATAATTGCTGTTGTACTAATATTGACTTGAAGTTATGTAAATGATATTTATATAATGTTTCTTATTTCAATATATTTCTTTTGAATTAAAAGCAATGTATATTGAAGCAAGAAAACAAAATGTTATGAACTATGAAATAATGTTAATCTAAGATAAGTCTGTCAATGGCCCTTTTCCCTGTTGACAAAAATCTGATAATAGATTAACTTAATTTATCAATGTGGTTCCTAAAAATGAAAATTTTTTCAAACGATATAGATTTATTATAATATTTATAACTTATAATAGAAAAAGATTTTCACACTCTTTTTTGGTGGATGTTGTAATTAAAAATAGCAAAAAAACAAACGCTAAAATTCAAAAAAAAGAGCAAATGTAAAAAAAAAAAATCAAAAAAAAAGTGATTTGGTGGACAAACAAGAACCTGCCCCCCAATTTTTTAATAAATTAATTAATGTAGACACCTATAAAAAGGTAAGCATGGCTAAAAGGGGGTCAAACTTTAAGGTACCGATGATAGTAAAAGAATTTCATATAGACTGAAATCTCTGTTAAAATTGCTTCTCGATCGCAAACCTCGAACAATTACGCAATTGCAAGACATAGTAACTTGGGAAAAAATTACGTAGTAATAGGTCTGACATACAAATTTAAGACATAGACATCCATCGGCAACTTAGTTAGGACTAATTTGAGAAAAATATTCTAAAAAAAACGCCAAAACTTAATGTAGGAGTTATGAGTCAATCAAAAAAGATTATCCGATGAGTCGGTTTTTACCTCTGTTATAGGCTGAAGATTTGATTTGTAGTTTATTTATTTTAATTAAATCTTTAAGATTTACATAATTTCATTTGTTTTTGATATTAAATATATCATACATTCTCTAATACAATAGATATTGATAAAAATGACATTTTAAATAATCCGTAGACCCAGTCAGCAATGTTGAAATAAGCTCGGTGTGGTATTGTCACTCGTTCCCCTTAAAAATTTTTAAGGCCGGCCCTTTTTAGGTTGGATCGGGTTCATAACCGGGAAACTCATTTTGAGCAATGACCTCATAACCTGCAGTGTATAGCCACTCTTTTAATAACGAATACGTCTCGAACATAGTGGATGTTTGAAATTCTTTACTTATTAGGATATTATCGAATCTATGCTGGTAGTGCTTATGTAACTTGACGTGAATTTGGCCTGCGTTTTCTTGAGGACAGACGCACCTTTGTTAGGTGAATGTCGTGACCTCTTCTTTGGATAACAGTTGCATGGCACCACCTACAGGCTTGGAATATCAATGATATCTTGGACCTATTTTTCTAAAATATCACTTTCCATATAGGAATACGAAACCAAGAGAGATCAGCATTCACAAAATGTTGCTTTCATCACAATAGAGCTCATATGAGGTTCTAAATACACTAAGTTCTGTCAACTTCGAAGATTTGCGTGCTACCCCTATATCCACACCGTAAGTTAAAAATAACATTGGAAAATAACATCGGAGTTGATATTAGATTCTGAATTGGTGGAAAATCTATAACTCCAGCTCCTGCAAGTGCCATTACTTGCACATACAAGGGTAATAATCAGAGGCAGCTATGACCCTAGCTTACTGTACAAACAACCTTCTTTAAATCAACCGACTCTATTCCGTGCGCTAGGGACTAAGTAAACCTTAAATTACCCCAATGATTTGTATTGGTCCCGCTCGTTTTTTGGGAGTTGAAAGTTTATTCCATAACGAAGATGACTACTTTCCACAATTAGAGGAACACAATACCCCTAATGGCAGTGTAATCGTTCGAATATTTAAGTTTGAACTGCTTTTTGCAACCGCTTATGATAGCATGATGCGACATGAATTTAAATAAATGTGCGACATATCCTGAATATACTGTATAACTGGTTATATTTCGGTTTGACTTTTTTTCTTTTGGCTTCTGTGCTTGACGTATTTATAACAAGGGCCTTCAACATGTACCTATTTTTCCATATATAGAGATGGATCGGATCAAGGCTTAGATTGTACGTTTTAATAATTTGGTGATATCTAAACTATTGTACTGCATCAGAATACATATTTAGACTATCGTGTAAGGGTGGAACAGGTAGGCGTAAATTCAGGTACACGAATTTTTAACACATCCTCGTTGGCTTAAAGTTTCTCATAATCGCATATGAACACAGGGAGTTATAGCCACTTACCCCTTATTTTTGACATTTCCATTTGACGGTTGGAAGGTAAGTGCTCTTTTCTACTGGAGATCTAATTTCTCGTGATTCAAGCCCCCACGTCTTGGTAGTGTACTTTCAATAAGTCAAGGGGTAAAGTTTTGATAGTATTTATATTAACCTTATCTATATAACCTTATATACACTGGGGATCGTCACTGAAAATATTGCTTTCGTTTATGTTTGGCTAGACCTAACCAATCTCATTTGCAGGGGAACCAATCTATCTGTATTTGTCATTAACCGTCATCAACTTATTCTTTAGATTGGTCTAGTATCTTTATTAGCAATACGATAAACTTCATAAGCCCTTGATATACCTAAACCAATCAAACCAAGCCCAAATACTTTTAAACTTCTTTGCCAAAGGATTGGATGTTTAGCTAAATCGATTTTACCCTTTGAATCTTTAAATAAATTATTCGATTGTAAATACATTCCTAAACCAAACGATACTGCACTCTGGATTGAAGTACAAGGTATGCAGTCTTCATATTCGTAAGGTTTATCCTGAGGCTTAAAGATTGAAATTATATTACTCTCTACCATTGCAAATAAAAATTTAGTGCGATCAAGATGGCGATGGGGTGGTATTGATCACACAACATCAGGTTGTGCGAGATTTCATTTGCAGGATGATTAAGCGGTTTGTGTCTCATAAAGATTTGAGGATTGTACGTCCTAATGTATATAGTAGCTCCAGAAGACCACAAATCAGAAACATTCAATATAATTACAATTACCAATACCAACAGCCCAATAGATTAAGGAATTTCTTGATTGGTTTGGGAATTTTTTCATCAATAAGTTATGGTCTCTATTATGTATATTGGCCCAAACACACATTCCCATCACCTGTAGCCAAAATTTTACGTAAAGGATTATGGGCTGAAAGTGATAAGGGGGAGAACGATTATCAATTAGCATTGAAACATTATATCGAAGCATTAGAGGAGTGCAATGAATTGAATATGGACCATTTAGATGATGAGTATACTGGGATTCAATTGAAGATTGGTGAAATGTTTGAAAGGTTAGGGATGACCGACGATGCCAATTTCATATATAATGAAATTGCTACGTTATATTTAAAGACATTAACTGATGAAAATCAACAACTCAGTACGGAAAGACGTAGTCATTTAATTCAAAAGGATTTACGAATTGTAATAAAAATAGTGGAATTAAACAAGTCAAATTTGAATTTATGTAAGGCCATATTATTCACTCATTCTATCATAGCCACTACTGAAATAGAGAACAAAATAGGGGTACCTTTTAATTCAATTATTATAGATGAAGAAGGGAAGTTCATGCCCAATTTCCAATTCACCATTGACTTTATTGATGAGTATATCAACCTTATGAATTTATTAATAGCCATAAATATCGAAATCGGTGATTACGCTTTGAGTACGGATTTGAATGTGAAATTAAATAAATTCATGTTAATTTCCAATTACGAACCTAAGAAGATTTTAATGAGTCAGTGTAATCTTGGAAGTTTGTTATACTTACAATCAGAAGAGTTTGAATATAATTTAATATTCCTCCTCAAGGAAAACAATTTAGATAAAAATTCATCGTATGAGAAAGTTCTTGCAAAAGCTGATCCTACCACATTTAAAAATCTTGAAGCATTCAAAGCCAATTTAGAAAGTTTAAATAAATGTATTGAATTATCTACAGATGCCTATGAGAATGTTTTAAAGATTTCCAATGGCCTTATAGGTAATAAGATCATTCCAACATCCAACACTGCTACCCCACCTACAAATGCTGTATCACCAAGAACCACTACTGATGAATTATATGAACTCAATGAAATCATTGCCCTTGCCACATACTCGTTAGGAGTTATACATTTGCATTTAAAGCAATTCGATAAAGCTGAAAGGTTATTAAGAGAATCAAGAGTTAAATGTAAACAATGTGACTATCATGAATTAATCAATGAAATTGAAGCTGAATTGCAAAAATTGTTTAAGGAGAAGGAAAAGTACTCACAAGCATAAAGTAAATAGACAAATTTAGTAATGCATAATGTAAGTTACCTGCCATTAGTTCTCAACCCATGCTTGAATATTTCCATTTTGGTAAGGAGGGATCAGATCTGAAACACGCGAAATTGAGTGGTGAAAATTTTCATAACAACATGGATCTTCATCAGCAATTAGCACAAGCTGCTAATTCAGAAGCTCAAGAAAGGAATCAACGAATGTCAGAACGTGGTGATTACTATAATGGTAACCATACACATCAACAAAATATTGAAGTTGCTTCTCATGGTCAATATGTTGATGATAGTTATATGGATCAAGATATGGATTTAACCACGTCGCCAACTTTTACATCATCACACAGATTTCAAAATATGTTAGGTACTAATGATAGTATTGATCTGCATAATTCACTTGTGTTTAAACCTCCTACTTCCCAATTCACTCAGTTAAATAATCAAAGTAATAGCAATCTAAGTGAAATCAGTGGCACGTCTCAAAATAGCTTAGTCCACAGCCCGATCGAGATGAACCATAATAAAGGATCTGTTAATGATTTTGGTGGGTATAACGATGAAGTGATCCATCAACAGTTTTCTCAACAACAATACGCTCAATATTATGGTGATGACAGAATTGAAAAGGAACGTTTGATCCAACAAGCAGAAATGGCCGCACAAGCTGAACTGCAAGCCAGAGCACAAGCTGAGGCCCAAGCTAGGGCACAAGCCGAAGCACACGCCAGAGCTCAGGCCGAAGCACAAGCTAGACATGCACAAGCCCAAGCCGAAGCCCAAGCTAGAGCACAAGCTGAAGCACAGGCAAGGGTCCAAGCTGAAGCCCAAGCCAGAGCCCAGGCTATTGCAGAAGCTGAATCCAGAGCTAAAGAAGAGCAAGCAAGATTACTTTATCAACAACAGCAACAGCAGCAGCAACAACAACAACAACACCATCAACAAATGCAACAACAAAATCAACACTCACAACAAATGCAACAACAGAACCAGTTTCAACAAAGAAATGTTCAACAAAATTTACCACTCCAACAGCATCAACAATCCCATCAATCTCAAAATAACCAACAAACACCAGTCAAGAATCAATTCGTACAAGGGCAAGGACAAGGGCAAGGACAAGGGCAAGGAAACAAAACTCTGGCAGCTGAAGTTTCCTTCAATAGACAACCTGGTTTACTTAACAAGATGACCCAAGATAAGGCAGCATCTATCAAATTGAAATTAGAGAATTACTATCAAATGTCTATTAGTCATGCTATTGAAAGAAATCAAAGGCGATTAGATTTAGAGCATAAATTAATGACTGAAGAATCAGGATCTAGTGAAGAACGTAAAAATAGACAATTGCAAAACTTGGGTAAGAAGGAATCACAATTTTTAAGATTGAGAAGAACCAAGTTGTCATTAGAAGATTTCACAACTGTTAAAGTTATTGGTAAAGGGGCATTTGGTGAAGTTAGATTAGTTCAAAAAAGAGACACGGGGAAGATTTATGCTATGAAAACATTATTGAAGCTGGAGATGTACAAAAAAGATCAATTAGCTCATGTTAAAGCTGAAAGAGATGTATTGGCAGGGAGTGATTCACCATGGGTCGTTTCATTATATTATTCTTTCCAAGATACTCAATATTTATATTTAATTATGGAATTTTTGCCAGGTGGAGATTTAATGACAATGTTGATTAGATGGCAAATATTCACAGAAGATATCACCAGATTTTATATGGCCGAATGTGTATTAGCCATTGAAGCTATTCACAAATTAGGTTTTATCCATAGAGATATTAAACCTGATAATATCTTGATTGATATTAGAGGTCATATCAAATTAAGTGATTTTGGTTTAAGTACTGGGTTCCATAAAACACATGATTCTAAATATTATAAGAAATTATTGGATAAGGAACCTAAGGGAATGATGAATGGTATGAACACCATGAAAAGTACAGGTAGAAATTCAATGATGGTTGATGCCATCCATTTGACAATGTCCAATCGTCAGCAAATGCAAACATGGAGGAAAAGTAGAAGATTAATGGCTTATTCAACTGTTGGTACCCCTGATTATATTGCACCTGAAATCTTCATTCATGAAGGGTATGGACAAGAATGTGATTGGTGGTCTTTGGGAGCAATTATGTTTGAATGTTTGATTGGTTGGCCACCATTTTGTTCAGAAACTCCTCATGAAACTTATAGAAAGATTTTAAATTGGCAAGAGACTTTACAAATTCCTGAAGATATCCATTTATCACCGGAGGCCGAGGATTTAATTAAAAAACTCTTAACCAGTAGTGAAAACCGTTTAGGAAGGTATGGCGGAGCTGATGAAATCAAAACTCATCCATTCTTCAGAGGGGTTGATTGGGAAAGTATCCGTAAAGTTGATGCCCCATTTATACCTAAATTAAGATCAATTACTGATACGAGATTCTTCCCAACTGATGAATTAGAAAATGTCCCTGATAATCCAGCTTTGAATAAAGCTATGGAACAAAGAGATCAACAAAAGAACATCAAGGAAGACTTACCATTTATTGGTTACACATATTCTAGATTTGATTATTTAACTAGAAAAAACGCCTTATAGGGGTAACGAGGGGTTAAGGTTACAATAAAGACTACATTTAGGTGATAAATGGCTTAGAGCATAATCTAAAAATAAACAGAAAGGAGATATAAGGGGCACAATGTAAGATGAAATGACTCAAATAGAAGATACAGCCTCGAAAAAAGGACTAAATTTGGAATATTGAAACCGCAAGTTGAATGTCTATCTCATAGACTTCAACTCTGGACTATATAGTGAATGAATAAGTTTTTTAAACAGTTATTATAAATTTAGTAGTTTAGAGATTAATTTGACCTAAAAGTGTTGTGTTTACGAAGCAACACTCAAAACGCTCACTAGTAAGCCACTGTCGTAACTTAGATATCGGTCAACTTAATGTTCGGCCAACGGGTGTAAGCGGGCAAGTCGGTTGGATGAGCTCGGTGATTACTGGAGTTGTGGCTAGTCGCAGGTAAAATTGAGGGTCGGTTTTCATGGGTCGGGTTTGTCAGTCGGATTTTTCTCATCATTTTTGCAAGTCTCTCCTTCCCGTAGTTACCGACAGTCAATTACATTTCCTAATTCAGGTGTAATTGTCACGAATTAGCTATTTCCACGAATCATATTTAACTCCATGACTCAATTATAAGCTTTTACAGTACATCCCCGTGAAAGACCGTAAACTGGCCACAAATTAGTTTTCTCATTTTAATGTGTCAATTCTTGTAGCTTATCGCCCCTCCTTCTAACTAGGGTTCGAAGGAAGGCCTAAGGTAACATCTAACCTTGTCTAACTCCTTTACGGGGTAATTTCATCTTATTTGGTTGCCTATTGGTTATTAATATAGCGGAGGTTATTTAAAATCAGACAATACCGTGAAGTTAATTCTTGTCTTAGATTACATATCCATTCTTACGTAATCACTAAAATTTTTTTTTTTAATTTTTTTTTTGTGTGATTTATATAAGACCTTTACATTCACATTTTTTTAAATTATCTGTAACCCAGTAACCGCCAGCACAAGTCTTCATAGAGTATTGATTTAACAGCTGATTAAATCCCGACATATAAACATTGAGATTACAACAAACCAAGTCATTCACAATAATTCAAGATGAGATTTAGTATATGGTTCTTGTTACTTATAACGATAACCGCTCATGGTATGGAAGACATGGAAGATGGTGAGATGATGCAGGAGAGTGATATGAATCAAGAAAATATTGCCACAACCACATCTACAGGGTCAATTGAGTCGACATTAACCCCTGTAGCTCATGTAATGAAACATCATCATGGGTTACCAATCTTGCAAACTGACTTGCTACCAGAAGAAAGATTATATTGGGAGAATTATAATACTACCAATTATTTAAACTATCCTGGTAGTAATAAAACTTCAATGGCATTATACTTTATTAGTTTTGCCATTGGTTTAGTTCTAATTAATCCATTATTAATGGTTATTAATAATTTAGACTCAAAGAGTAATTTATACTTAATTGGATTATTATTCAATTCCGGTATTTTAATCTTTGGATTATTCAATTATTCAGTATTCATGAGTTCAATCCCCGACTTATATCCTGGTAACGTTTTTAATAAGTTCAATTGGATTTATTTAATTACTGTAATAGCTCAACTCATCTTCGCAATAATCAAAGTCGGTTATTTAAAGACTCAACGTTATGAACAAAACTATGAACAACTCGATGAAGAATTAAGCGACTTTGATGAAAACTTGAACAGTCCTTCAATCACTTTATATGATTTATCTAGAAATCAAAGTCCTGCTTCCTTTGATTTAAACAATCCTAATCACACCGATAATGTCAGTATCGACAACAGGGTTGCTACTGAAGATGAACCAATAACTTCTGACTTCAACAATCATTTAAGAAACTTCAAAACCAGTAGGATTTACAATAATTCATTTGTTTCAAGATTAATTGAAAAATTCGGTAAATCTTCTATCATAATTTTTAATTTATTAAATTGGTTTAATTTCTTATTTGTTTTTGTATACTTCCCTACCGGTATTGCAACATTTGGTGAATTTGGTAAAGGTAAAACCATTTTCAGTTTATTGGCACATTTCATTAAGGGTGGAATTTTCTTCTTCTATGGTATTGCATCATTAGCTAGATATTCTGGTGCTTTTAAAAATAAAGGTTGGGCATGGAATTATAAATTCATAACTTCAAATGATCCCCAAACTTGGTGGTATAAAATTCAACCTAATGGGTTAATTACCATGGAATTTATTGAATCATTTTTAATTTTCTTCTACGGTTCAACAAATGTATTCATGGAACATTTAGCTAACCCTGGTGGAGAATGGAGTGCCAAAGATTTGGAACATGTTTCAATTGCATTTATTTATATCGGTAGTGGGGCTGCTGGGTTATTAGTTGAGAAGTTTTTAAATGAATGGAGATTCAATTATTCAAGAAACTTAGACGATAAGACCATCATAAAATCAGCACCAGGATTTTCACCAAATCCTTTTCCACTTTTAACTATATTCTGGACTGGTATCTTGATGTCTAAACATCAACAAGCTAGTGAATTATCAACTCAAATTCATTCACAATGGGGTAATTTATTCCTTTATGCTACTATATTTAGATTTTTAACTTATTTATTGATGTTATTATTACCAAAAAATTCAAATACTAATTTAACCAAACCTTTACAACCAATTACCGAAATTTTTGTTGCATTTTGTTTGATTTCTGGTGGTATCATTTTCATGGAAAGTTGTGACCCAGTTGTTTTAGCTTTAGAGTACAGAGGATTGAATGCTATGTTCACTTTAAATCTTGTTCTAGGAGTAAGTTTCCTTTTCATGGCTTGGATTATGGCAGTATTCCAATTCAAAAATTGGTATAAATCTAAATACATCAGAGCTTAAAGTTGTAGTTTGTTTCAAATTGATGAGATTTAAAGTTAAGGTTAGCTGAGCAACCTGGTAAGAGCGTAACTTTCGTTTTAATAATAGCTCAAAAGCTTATTTATAAGAATTTTACCTTAATTTTTAATAATTTTTAGTTAATTTAATAGTAATTAGTGTAATTTATGATTAATTAAAGTTTCCTCGAGTATCCACCACGAACTAGTATTATTTCAAGCTATAGGTTAAGTGTACTTAGATTCCGTGAGACGTTTTGAAGTTAAAAATATAAAAGTTTTCGAATGATATAGACGGAAAGTTGAACTTTACTAATAAAATTGTTGTTAAGAAGTAATGGCTGTCAACTAGAGTTAAAGCAGAATTATGTTGATTGGTTTATAATGAATATATGTTAATTGAACCTACGATCTCTTTCGCAGCCATTATTAAATTTCTAACGATAAGTCAAGAACAGTGATAATCATGGCTAGCTCATATCATATTCAATCTCTTGAACAGTAACCATATTTGGTCACACTACTTGTGGCAGTTTTCTAACTCAAGCAATCCTGTACTATGTTCTTGGCTGGCTAGATTCGTTTTTAGGACCGCCCTAAGATACGAGGGGAAAGTCGAGGGTAAACTCGGTATCGTAAAATGGTTACCAGCAAAACTATAACTGATTAGGTAACTTCTCACGAGAACAATAATATTAATTCTTATTAATAATCTTAGTAATCTGTTTTATATCGTATGGGGTAGTACCACAACAACCTCCTATTGCATAAACATTATAGTTGAGCCAATCGGTAATATGCAGTCTCCACAATTCAATGGGATTAGAATCAGTATGGGAGTAATTAGGGTAAATAATTATTGGTAACTCACAATGTTTCAAATGTTGTAAATACGACGTTATTAACTCATAATCAACACAATTGATCCCAGTTGCAATTAAATTTGGGTGTGGTTCAATGTGCTGGAGTTTATCTATGGTTAAATTATCATTTATACGGAAGCTTATATAGAAAGGTTTTGATATTTCCAATGATAAGATGGCATTCACTTCCAATATACTAGGGATGGTTTCAAACCCAATTATATCAATGTCGTCATTGGTGTTCATAAAGTCTATAATTCTATGATGATGAGTAACTAACTCAGATTCAGAAGCTGTATACTCCCCAGTAAATTCCAGTCCATCATTGACGTAACAGCCATATGGTCCTATACTTGCGATTATCTTCACACTCTTATCAATTTTGATAGAATCCCTTGCATTTTTCGCTACGGTAATCGATTGTTGCCATAATTCAAAAATTTGCTTATCGGAGAACCCTTGTCTAACTAAGGATGGATAAGACATTTGATAACTGCAAGTAGTAATTAAATCACTACCAGCATTAATAAACTTTTCATGAACCTCTTGAACCTTTTCAGGAGCTTCAATTAATACATGACCTGCCCATAGATTCGTTTTCTGAATAGGGAATTGCTTCTCTAACTCAGTACCTAAGGCTCCATCTAAAATGTACATGGTGCGGTGTTGCGAATGAAAATTTTCAACGATGCAAGAAGAAACTAATAAAAGACCAAGAGAAGATGATGACATCGAAGAGTCCAAAAGGCAACATGGTGACCCAACTGCCGAATTGATATCCAATATTTGTAAAGATATTAGAAGGATTGGGGAATCAAGTAATTTAAGTAATCAAATTGATGATATTTCATATATCTCAAACCCAATTGTAGTTGAGTTTGAAAAAATCGATAACTTAAGAACTGCCATTTTAAATACTTTAAATGCTTTAGTTATAGAACAACCTCAAAAGATCACAAGTTTAAGTGTACTTATATTGATATGTAATGCCAAAAACTTCTTAGTATCTAAATATGTTATTGAATTCTTCCATTCTAAGATCCAAACTTATTTAGACAATTTGAGCAAAACCAATAATGGTACCGACACAGAAATGGATGTTGACATTAAAGAAGAAGTTAGTGACAATTTCAATAACATCAAATCAATTTTGAAATTCTTATGTTGTTTGAGTCCAATCATTGAGAATTTCTCCATTACCAATGTCTTGAAACAATTCTTATCTTTAGCTATTGAATTATCATCAGACACCAGAACCCCATTAGCTGAAGAAATCTTCTATAACACATTGGTAACCATTCCTTATTTGTTCACTAATGAAACCAATGTTGAGTTGATTCCTAAAGTTAATGAATTACTTGAGTTAGCTGAAGGTTTTCACTGCATTGACACAAACAACTCAATCAATTCCAACTTTGATACAAAGTTTGGTAACTTAAATGTTCCTTATACTTCCAAAAACTTAATTGATATCATCTTACCAAGTTTGAAACATTTACAACAAGGTGAATGGAAAGATTTAAAATCTTTATTTATCGATTATATCCCATTAGTTACACCAATAGTTGAAGAAGCTTTAAGTAAAAACAAAATTTCTAACGAACTTGTCAGACATCCTATCCCTCAATTGTCAATATCTGTAGACAACATCAAATCATATACTCCAAAACCTCAAACCGTTGATTATCTTTGGAATAATCCACGTTATGTTTTCCAAGTATACAATAATTTACAAGAATTTGAAACTTTACCAAATGCTGAAAGTTATTTGAACATTTTCTTCAAGGACATCTGTGTTGATTTATTAACGAATTTATCATTCAATAAGAATGAAACATCAGTTCAATTATCAATTTTAGATTTATATTTCAATCCTAATTTATTCAGTCCACCAGGAAGTTCAATCGATACCTTGACCATTATAAATAAAGACAACTCATCTGGTGAAAATAATCCTCCTTTATCAACATGGAAAATTGAAGATGTTACCGTTGAAAGTGTCTTGACTATGATCTTCCAATTACCAGTAACTTTGGAATTGGAAATCTATTATTACACTGTTCTTATTGCCTGTTGTAAAGAAAATCCTCAAGCTATTGCACCAGTTTTCGGTAGAGCTATACGATTCTTCTACAGAAACTTGGAAAGTATGGATTTCGATAGCAAAACAAGATTCATGGATTGGATGGCTATTCAAATTTCAAATTTCGAGTTCAGTTGGAAATGGGATGAATGGGTTGAAGATTCTAAATTGTTAAAAAATTTGAATTATCATCCTAAAAAGAATTTTGTCAAAAACTTAGTCACCAAAGAGATTAAATTATCCACGAAGAAAAAGATCAAGGAAAGTTTTGTCGCTTTTGAAAACGAAGAAGTTGTCCACTTGGATGAATTTGATCAACATTTAGACTTACACTTAGTTAAGAATGATTCAAAGTTCATCATCAACTATGACACTGACTTATTTGGTGGTAACACAGAAGTCAAAGAATTAATAGCTAAAATTGTTTTCGAGAAGAAAGAAGCTATAAAATTGACCTCATCCCCTCAACAAGAAATGGTTTACATTTGGAACAATACCAATTTACCATTCTTCCCAAATTTTGATAAGTTTTATAAATTTTTATTGGCCAATAACAAATCCAATAAACAGTTCTACGAAGCTTGGACTGAATTGAATGATGAAATTAGTGGTGAAAGTATTGACAAATCCAAAATCCTTATTAACTTCTTAATTCAAGCTTACTGCCATATTGGATCCAGATCTATTTACTCGACCATTTCAATCTTGAAACGTGATTTAGCCAAGATTAAATGGATCAGTGGTGTACCATTAGTTGAAGAAGATTATAAGGGTTCATATGACGATTTTAAGTTCCCAGATGTAGAAATAACTGATTTGACTAATTTACAAAATCAGCTTATTGATGCTATATTCAGAGTCTGGGTTCATCAACCTCAATTCATTTTCTTAATCTTAGAACATTTAGTAGAGGTTAAGATTATTTCTGCTGAAGTATTTGTTAAGAAGTGTTTTGATTTTGAAAGAAATTTGGTAGTCAGTAACATTACCTGTTTTGAATCGATCAACAGAGTACTTGAATCAGAAGCCTCTGCTAATTTTGCTCTTGAATTGACTGTTGGCAAGATGGCTGGGATTTTAACCGGTCTTGGAATTGGCTCTGGCGATAATGTTGTAATTGATCAATTTACTGAAGAACAAGTAGAAGATTCAGAATTAATGTCAAAGATCGATAACCAATGGTTGTTCTTTGATTATGTTGGATTATTCAAATTCTATCTTAGGAAGTTTAACACCGATAAAGATAGTGTAAAGAGTTTAATTGAAACCGTTGAAAATAATCAATTGAAACAAGAATTGACTAATTATTTACTTCAGGTTTCTTCCTAGTGTATTAACTACTAAGATAGAACCACTATGGTTAGCAAAGCCTTAAACTTAAAATAAAAAAGTGTAATATTATATATACGATTAGATGACTCTATGATGCCATTTCTCAAATTCTCACCTCATATCTCACCAATGTCACTTGCCATAGAAACTGATCATTTAACTTACAAGTATCCGAACTCCACAAGCTATGGACTCGAAGATATTACCTTGAAAATCCCTTGGGGTACTACAAACGTTATCATTGGTCCTAATGGGGCAGGAAAATCAACTTTGTTGAGATTATTAGCAGGTAAGACATTGATAAAGCAAGGCCAATTGAAATTAGGAGGCTTTGATCCATTTGAATTCAGTATTGATAGGAATGAAAAAAGAAATAGTGATATAAACAATCACATTACTTATTTAGGTATTGAATGGGCTTCTAATCCTGTAGTCAAAAGAGAGATTCCAGTGAATTTATTGATCTCTTCCATTGGTGGAGATACTTATACTGAAAGAAGGGACAAGTTAATCAAGATTTTAGATATTGATCCCGAATGGCTGATGTCAAGTATTTCAGATGGTGAAAGAAGAAGAGTACAATTGGTTATGGGATTATTAAAACCTTGGAAACTTCTATTATTAGATGAAGTTACAGTTGATTTAGATGTAATTGCTAGAGATAATTTATTAACTTTCCTTAAGCAAGAGTGCAGGGAGAGAAATTCTTGTGTTGTTTATGCTACTCATATTTATGATGGGTTGAGTAATAATTGGTATGATAGGTTAATTCATTTGAATAATGGTATGATCAAACATGACGTTAATATGAAAGATATTACATTTGAAGCCGATTTGGACCAATTAAAGGATACGAATAATACTTATAGAGTTCCAGTAAGTAATTCTATTCATCCTTTAGCTCATTATTGGTTAAAAGATGATTTAGAAGCAAGAGGAACAAGAGCTGAAGATAGAATTAAAATGCTTAATAAACATAATGATTGGAAAAATGCTAGAGATGGTAGTTATTTTGATGGAAGTGATGACATGATTACCAGTTATTTTAGAAGTACCAGGAGTTAAATTACCCTGGTATTACATTAAACATTATAGAGACAATGGTGTCCAAGATAGAGTAAACCAATAGAAAATAAAGATAAAATTAAAAGTATATTATGTATAAATGAAATGCATCAACTGCCAGCATCAACTGCTTTGTTTCAGCATCAACTGCCTATGACGTTATGAATTATAAATATATATCCTCAACGGAATGTTTCTTATGTAATGCAAATGCTATTATGGTTTTATGCTTCTTGTTTGAACTTTCTTTCAAGTTGACGGTACATCTCCAACAGTCTATTCTTTTCAAGTGCTTTTTGTAATAACCAATTTTCATATTCTATTCTCCTGGCATCTTCATCATCAAATTCCAAGTATTTACGTCCTATTCTCTTTTTAGTTATAGGCTGTATTGATGGAGTTAAAGGAGTTCCTGGTGGTCTTTTTGATGTTTGGGGTTTCTCGTTTAAGGTGTCTTGTATTATATTTTCATTTTGGTTTATTTGTATCTGTGTCATCTGTATTTGGGTCATTTCAATTTGTGCCATTTGTATTTGTGTCTCACAGATCGATTTGTAAACACAAAATTTCGCATCTTCGGTGCGTTTAGCTGCAAAATCGATTTACTATAGCACTTCCATATACCCCAGCTAATCTCTTCCGAAACCCTTAGAAGTCGATGATCTGTTTGTAGATCAACTGCCTATGTAAGGTGGTATTCAAATATAAAGCTGCAAAAGAATTATCAATGACACCTCCACAATTCCGAAAACATATACTGTGTCCTTATAAAAATGTGCCTCTACCAACCTCGTTCCTATTTGATTCGACGTGAACGAAAAATTTTCCTACTGAAAAATTATATCAAAATGTCAGACGAAAGAACTTTTATTGCTATTAAACCAGATGGTGTCCAAAGAGGTTTAATCAACCAAATCTTAGGTAGATTCGAAAACAGAGGTTTCAAATTAGTTGGTATTAAATTAGTCCAACCAACTGAACAATTATTAAGAACCCACTACGATGATTTACAATCTAAACCATTTTTCCCATCCTTATTATCTTACATGTTATCAGGTCCAGTTTTAGCTACTGTCTGGGAAGGTAAAGATGTTGTTAAACAAGGTAGAGCTATCTTAGGTGCTACCAACCCATTAGCTTCTGCTCCAGGTACCATCAGAGGTGATTTCGCCATTGATATGGGTAGAAACGTTTGTCACGGTTCTGACTCCGTTGAATCCGCTAAGAAAGAAATTGACTTATGGTTCAAGAAAGAAGAATTAGTTGAATACAAACATGCTATGTTCTCATGGATTTACGAATAAATGTATCGTTTATAGTTGAATATATTCATTAATTCAGTTAGGTTTTTCTTATTGTAAAACTGGTTCAACTGACTTCAAGTATATACCAATATATTTGAAGAACCAATTATAGCCCAATTGACCTCAATTGATATCAATTGATTCTAATTAAAGTCAAACGACTGGGTCTCTTCTATCATACTTGTACCTTAGGCTTGCCGGTGCGCACACACTATCTCAAAATACTGAAAAACTCTACAACAACTCTATAGCGATTATAGGGAAGTACAATTGAAGTACTAATTAGCATAAGGAGAAGATGTCTATGGATGATGACATGTTCAATATACCTGAGAATGATGAGGAGATGGATGGGAATGAATATGACGAAGATGATGAAAACAATTATAATAGAAATGATAATGATAACGATAATGTAGGTGAAGAAGACGATGAAGGTGAAGGTGGTGATGAAGATGATGACGACGAAGATGATGACGATGATGACGATGAAGAAGGTGGAGATGACGAGGATGATGACGAGGATGGCGAAGGCGAAGGCGATGGTTCAAAAGATGACGATGAAGATGAAGAAGAAGACGAAACAAGATACATGGATGCTAAAGAAGCACGATCTTCACAATCACCATCTCATGAACCTAAAAATGGTATAATACCAGATGAATCTGATGCCAAGCCAAAACTGTTAACTGCAAATGGTGATGATATGGAAGTTGATTCAGAACCTGTGGACAATAATAAATCATCAGATATACCAATACGGGAATCAATAATCCAAAAAGCTAAAATCACAGAAGAATTCGATATAGTTCCAACATGTGCTATACCTTATGCATCACAGTGTCATGCTATGGCATTCACAGACGGTCCCAAATGGATTTTAACAGGAGGTGAAGATGGGTTTATTAGGAAGTATGATTTCATTTCTTCTATACAAGGTAAAGCACCATTAACTATGGCTCAAAAACATAATTTGGTTGATTCAGTAATAAATTCAGGTGTCATAAATTCATATTGGGAAAACGAACAACCATTAACCAAAAAGGAATTAATGGAAGCTAATCCTAAGATTAAACCAAACGACTTTGTAAGCGGAGCTGTGAGTTATGATCCTAAAGTTAACCCTATTTATGCATTGAGTGTGGAAAGAAATGGGTACTGGTGTTTATCAGGAACATTATCGGGAGGTATATCATTGTATACTATGAGATACAATGAAGGAACATTACAACATTATTTCAGACATGGGCCTAAGAAAAGTACTGCTGATACTAGAAAAGGTCATAATGATGCAGTTTCAGCTCTTGAGTTAAATTTCCAACAAGATAAGTTTTTATCTGGATCATGGGATAAAAGTATAAGACAATGGGATTTAAACACTGGAGAATGTTCTGGTTTATTTAGTGGCAGTACCGGGCAAATATCCAATATTGAATATAGACCAAATGGATTAACTGATATTATCTTATCATTTGATGATGAAGAAGACAATAATAATAGTGATATGGGGTCTTTATTCGGTGACAGTGATAGTGATAATGAAGAAAATAAAGATAAACGTAAAGATAAGGAAGGTAATAAACCTGATAGAAAACCAGTTATAGACTCTAAAAACAAAAAGTTAAATAACAAATCGTTTACTAATGAGACTGTATTCATGAGTTCAAGTATTGATGGAACTATAAACATTTGGGATGTAAGAGCAAGCCAACAACCAGTAATTAAGTATGGATTACCTGAAGGTACACCACCATTATGTATGGATGCTACATGGTCTAATTGTGGTGATTACATTTATGTGGCAAGAAGAAATAGTACAGTTGAAGAATTTTCTATCAAGATGCCACATAAACGTGGAGTTAAAAGTTATATACCTAATGTTCTGAAAACATTACAATTTCCTAAAATATCAGGTCCTATTACTGCTATCTCAACCATGCCTAATAATAACTTTTTATTATGTGGTTCACACGATAATATCAGATTGTATGATTTAAGTCTTTATAACCCTGAAAAACCATCCACTGCTGCATCTTCCAATAAGAATAAACCAGTAACACCATTCTTGATCGTACCAGGTCATCAAGGAGGTGTATTGAGTTCATTATTTGTTGATGATACTGGAAGATTCTTAGTGAGTGCTAGTGGTAATAGAGGTTGGGGACAAGCTAATTTTACTGATTATGTTTTGATATATGAAATAGATTTTGAAGGATAGTCTAATATTATAGAATAAACGTAAATCGTATATGTAGTATAATAAATAAATGTACTTTAATCACACGGGGGTTCTTTGTCATGACCCCCTACATTACTAAAAAACCATAAATCGTATCCTTTATATTTCCCAAACCAATTTTCCCAACCTGGAACCCATTATTTACAACTTGAGAATTCTGTAAGAAGCTAAAACTTTCATTCATGATTTTATTAGTGAAATTCAAAAGACTAGTGTTGTGCTTAGATAATAAATAATGGAGTAAGAAACCAATGAACCCTACTGTCAAACTTAATTTGTAGATATTGGTCAATTTGAATACATTGTTCCTCTTCACTGGCGTTTTGTTGTTATCATCATTGAATAATAGTTTCTTGAAATATAGCGAAGAAGTTCTCAATATCTTGGTGTTCAAAGATGATGTTGAACTTTGTAATGATGACAAGGATGAAGATAAAGAATTCTCACCACTTTGTTCATATTCAGTTTCATCAGAATCATAAAACTTCTTCTCGATTGATAAATTATAAAGAAGAAGTTTGTCGATCTCATCATCTTGACAACGAACAACTTCCTCAAGTTTCAAAGGGTCGTTGATCAATGGTAAAGGTTTTGGAACTTCAAATGGTGAAGTGGAAGTTGTCAATATTACTGAATTATGATTATAGTCTTTAAACCATAAATCATAAGTAAAAGTGGAATTACTTAATTTTTTCATTGGATAAGTTTCGAAGTAAAACTTGGCATTATTCAAGATCTTAAGTATATCACTTTCTGTCAAGTTTTTGAAGATATTGGACGATGAAAGCAAATTATGTAAATGATCTCTATCAACATCGTTATATTCATCGTCAGTTATTCCAAGTTGTTGATAAATTTCATCTTTTTTGAATTCCAAGGCTGACACATAGATATAAATGTTAATTACGATTGAGTTGTAACTCAATATAGAATCCCATATAATCAACAATTGGTTCAAGTCATCTACATCATGACTGAACATTGTCAATATTGATGATAACCCCTGATAGAAGCTGTAGTCATAAACTGACCCATGTGACATGATATACGAATTATTCACTTGTTTGAGTAGTTTAAAGAACTTGTGATCAACAATTTCCAAAAGAGTTGGAATTAACTTCAAATGGTGTAAGGATAAATTTATATCACTAATCATATAATCCCTTAAATGGTTTAAAGTTAAAGTTTCCAACATTTTGAAACTTAAGTTTTCGTCCAATCTCTTGGTTTCCGTATCAAAATTGATGATAATGATAATTGAAGCTATATCATGATAACCTTGGTAGTAACTTAAAATAGGATACTTTCTCAATAATTTAATAATCAAATTGTACAATTTCTTCTTCAAGAACATAATATCATTAGTTGAATAATTCTTCAAATGATTTAAAATCGTAAAAGATCTCTTAATATCCAAACTGACTTGATCTTCATCTTTGTGTAAAGGACTATCATTTAAATCCAAATCATCTAATACAGTTGACGCATCATGCAATAATTTAGATTGGGGTGCCTCTTCATTTATTTTCAATAAGATGGGCCATACTTTCCTCCTGATTTCATTATTTATCAATCCATCAGTTGATCTCAGACTTTCAATAAGGTCCTCATACTTGTTCAGATTTAAATACTCTTGTATACTTTTCAATTTCAACAGTTTGATTTGGTCTGTCAATGGAGTCTCTTCTCCATTATAGAATGACTTACCAAATTTCCCTATATCCATAGATACCCATTCTTGATGTGTACTGAAATCTCCATCTTTCTCTTTGCTCTCTGCTTCGTTTGGTTCTGAAAAAGAATCAGATTCTGATTGATTTGAATTGGTTTCAGTGATTTCTGCCTGTTCTCTTAAATCTTTTAAGTCAGGTAAAGAACTTGCCTGATCTGTTAAGGTCATTATAACCTTTTCGTTTGTTAACAACTAGCAGACTTAATTTGTGGGATCCTTATGTTTTTCCGCATTTTTCACCCTTTATCTGATAATGTTTTTCGTGATGTCTCATGTGTGAGCTGAGACAAAATCAGATAGCACAGAAGGCCAAATTATTGAAGTTGATATTTGTCTTTATCAGGTTTTATTATTTTAGTCCTTCGATTAGAGGCGGAAAGTGGTAATATCATTGATACAGTTTCTCACAAAGTCATTAAAAAACTGAAAGACTTTTGAAGGGATTCATGCAATTGAAGATCAAGAAAACATAGTGAGAGAAGGAAGATTTCAAAGTTGGTAACTTTACTGATTACCCTGAAACATCTTTACCTTCAATCTACACCTAACCTTGTAAAAACAGATATAACCTTGATTATCTAAAAAATCTAATGCCGCTTGGTGCGATTCTTCCCCATAAATGAGATTGTCGACATTTAAACTTCGTAAATTCGCTACCTACTGCGACCAATTGAACTAATAATGTCAATTAAAGAAATCAATGCTTCAGGATTAGAAGTCCATATCACCTGGGACGACGGAAAAGTCTCTAAGTTCCACAATATTTGGTTAAGAGACAATTGTCATTGTGAAGAGTGTCACTTCAGTGCTACTAAGCAAAGATTATTGAACTCTGCAAGTATCGATGATGATATTAAACCAACCAATGTTGAACACAAGGATGGTAAAATTTCCATTGCATGGGATCAAGAAAATCATAAAAGTGAATACAATGCAGATTGGTTATACTTACACTCATACAATCCTGTCTTAGTACCAATCAAAGAAAAGATTAAAGGTCAACAAGAGGTCTTAAAGGTCAAGTATTGGCAAGTAAAGGATATTGAAAACGAGCTTCCAAAAGTTGATTTCAATAAAATCATGAAATCTTCCGATGAACAAGATAATGAGGAAGCTATTAGAGATTGGTGTTTGAAGATTTGGAAATTTGGATTCTGTCTTATCGATAATGTTCCAGTTACTCCAGAAGATACTGAAAAACTTTGTGAAAAATTAATGTATATAAGACCAACCCATTATGGGGGCTTCTGGGACTTTACAAGTGATTTATCAAAAGCTGATACTGCTTATACTAACATTGATATTTCATCTCATACAGATGGAACTTATTGGAATGATACACCAGGTTTACAATTATTCCATTTATTGTACCATGATGGTGAAGGTGGAACCTCATCATTAGTCGATGCATTCAGATGTGCTCATGTCTTAAAGGAACAACACCCTGAAAGTTTTGAATTGTTAACTAAGATCCCAGTTCCAGCTCATTCTGCTGGTGAAGAAAAAGTTTGTATTCAACCTGATATTCCTCAACCAATTTTCAAGTTAGACAATCAAGGAGATTTGGTACAAATCCGTTGGAATCAAAGTGACAGATCTACCATGGATGATTGGGCTGATCCATCCGATATTCCTAAATTCTATAAAGCTATTAAACAGTGGTACAAGATCATTAGTGACAAAGAAAACGAATTCTTCTATCAATTACAACCTGGCCAATGTTTGATCTTTGATAATTGGAGATGTTTCCATTCAAGAACTGAATTTACTGGTAAAAGAAGAATGTGTGGAGCTTACACTAACAGAGATGATTTCATGTCTAGATTGAAATTACTTAATCTTGGTAGAGCTCAAGTTTTAAATTCAATTTGAGTTTTAACAATCGGTAAATAGTAATGAATATCGATCTTTATGATGTAATGACCGATTTCGTCCCCCACTGTTGTTACGTAATTATCAATAGTGATTATTAATATAAGGTCGTCAAGCATGTAGGAAATGTGTACAACGTTGCATTTTGACGAAACGCGGGGCAATTTTAGGATGAATTAGGGTTCCAAAAAGGGTAGAAAATTGCGCTTTCGGCCGATCTGAAATGCAACCTTACGGAAAAATTAACACAATAGGCTAAAACCCCGTCTCATTGGGCCACAACCCCAGATCGCCCCACGATTTGACTATAACCCAAAATTTTTCACTACAGAATTGATTAAACAATTATTCATACATTCAACATATAAACTAAGATTTAAAATAATTGTTCAATTTTTTTTGATCTATAAAATTGAGCCGATGTTATCTGATTAGAAGATACAAACGTTATCAAGATCCCAATCTTTTGGATCGTTGAATCTTAAGTTTCTTTCTAATTGTTCAATGGCAGTAAAATCAGATTCATCTAATGAAAAATCATTGAATTCTAAGTTTTCCTTTAATCTGTTAGCATTGTTTGATTTTGGAATAACAGCAATTTCTCTTTGAGTAGCCCATCTTAATAAAACTTGAGCTGAAGTCTTTTTATGTTTATCAGCAATTTTGGTGATAGTTTCGTGAGTTAATAAAGATGGAGAGTTCTTAGCAGCTGGGCTATCTAATTCAATGTAACCAGTACCACCGAATGATGAGTAAGCAGTAATAGCAATACCTTGTTTCTTAACGTAATGAGTTAATTGTTTTTGTTGTAAGTATGGGTGATGTTCAATTTGTAAAACAGCAGGTTTAACTTCAGCTTGTCTTAATAAATCCATAATAACAGCACCGTTGAAGTTAGAAATACCAATGGCTTTAACTTTTTTACCTTCTTTATAAATTTTTTCCATGACTTTCCAAGTTTCAATTAAAGGAGTATCACCTAATTCTAATTTACCAATACCTAATTCAGCTGGGTACTTCTTTTCAAATGGGATGAATTTGAAAGCAACTGGGAAGTGCATTAAGAATAAATCAAGGTAATCTAATTTCATATCACTTAAAATTCTGTTTAAAGAAGTTTCAACGATATGTGGTTCATGGTAAGTGTTCCATAATTTAGAAGTGATGAATAATTCTTCTCTTTTAACTAAACCATCTTTGATGGCTCTGTTAATACCTTCACCAACTTGAACACAGTTACCGTAATCTTGAGCAGCATCAATTAATCTGTATCCGACTTTGATGGCGTTGTAAACAGTATCAGCAGCAGTTGGTTTATCGACTTTCCAAACACCGAAACCAGTTAATGGCATAGAAGCACCAGTATTTAATTTAACAGACATTTTCCTAATTGAAATCTTAATTGAATTGAACAATTTGAATTAATTGAAATTTTTCAGTTGGGGGATTTTTCAACCTTTTATATTTTAATTCCAAAAGTGGGGGCACATTTTTTCTCTCCTTTGCATTAATGAAAATTTATCGGAAAAAACGAGCGGCGTGGATCCACAATGAGAGAGGCTATTTTTCAAAGTCAACGATCTGTATTAAATGTGTTGGATTGTAGGATAAATAATAGGATTTATCATTAATAGATCAACTTTAGGGTAATTAATTGAAGATAGAGTTGACCATGTTATTGGGGTAGCCGTGTTATGAACGTTCCATGGAAAAACGGAGTTAATTCTCGATTGCTCTACATTAGAACATTCTCGGAGTATAGTTCGCCAGATTTGACACATAAGACGTTTCAATTTAACTATATTCAACTATAAACTTTTACATAACCATTTCAATCATAAACGTAAACATTTCAATTATTGAAAAATTGTTTAAACCCCCTTTAACCTGGTTATACAGTACGTCTATCACTCATATATCTAATAATTGGACCTAATCCAGTGATTCCAATGGTCTTTTCATACCATATTAATAATAAACCACCTTGTTTTGAACCATAACTTGTACTCATAATCTTATATAAATATTTGATTAAAGTATCTTGTTGTTGAGCAGTCAATTGTTTGATGATTGGTGTAACATCATTGTTATTATTCTTAATAGAAATCAATACTTCAAACATCATTTCATTGTATTCTTCTTTAATAGCTGAGCTTGATAAGTATGGTGGATTGTCTAAACCCAATTGTAATGATTCTAAGAATTGACCTTTAGTTAATTTGTTCTTACATTCTGATATTATAGGTTGAACATCAACCATATTTAAGTTACCTATAGCAGGAACCAATTCTTCTTTGGTTAAAAAGTTTTCACTTTCCAATGCATCTATATCAATTCTTCTCCAATCTTCCATATTACTTATTGAGTTGGTCTCCTTTAAAATCAAATGTTGGTCGAAAACAGTGCGTGCGGTAAGGGTACGACGGCTTGAATATAGCCTACTAAATTTAGAGTAATTAGAGCAGAAACCCGATTTAATTTTAAAAGTAATAGCTGAGGGCTAAAACTTATATATATTACAGTTGTGAGTATACAATTCAAACATCTATTGGTTTTGTTGAATCAATTTTTCATTATATTCATCAATGAATTTCAAAGTAGTATCTCTTAATTCAGTTGTTTCGACCATAATAACAACTAAACCATCACTACCTACTTCATACTTTATATTTCCTTCATTCGGTATGGCAATTGTTTCGTCAAATTTATCAAAAAAATCATCAACTTCATCCATAGTTTGAACATAATCCATTAATCTTTCTTGTAAATCACCCTCTGAAGTTTCAGTTGAATTAATCACTACTATAATACGTAATGGGTTATCCAATTCATCAGGTTTCTCGAATGAGGTATCTTCATGTGGGATTTCAATAGGTTCGGATTCCACAGCAACGGCTGATCCATTATTTGATTTACTCTTCTTACCCATATTGAGATGAGATTTTTTTCTCGCTCTTTGCAATAAGATAGCGCTTAAGTAAACCACAATTCCAGAAGAGAAATACATAGAGATAACCACTAAAGGGGAGCACAGAAGTGATCAAAAACAATTCATAAGGATACTTACGCCTAAACACTTTACATAACAAGTCTAAAGAGACCATTTTTTGAATTGGTTAATTAATCCATTAGTTGAAGGATCATGAGCTTTAACTTCAGATTTATCATCTAATTCTTTACCAATAGCTTTAGCTAATACTTTTCCTAATTCAACACCCCATTGATCGAATGAGTTAATGTTCCAAACAGCACCTTCAACAAAGGTAACATGTTCATAGTAAGCAATTAAAGCACCTAAAGTAGATGGAGTAATCTTTTGAGCTAAGATTGAAGTAGTTGGTCTGTTACCTGAGAAAACTTTGTGTGGGACTAATGAACCAGTAGCTCCTTCAGCTTTAACTTGGTCTTCATTTTTACCAACCATTAAAGCTTCAGCTTGAGCAAAGAAATTAGAAGCTAACATTCTTTGATGTAAGTTATCTCTAATTGGGTTATGAGATTGAGCAGCCAAGATGAAATCAGCTGGAATTAATTTAGTACCTTGATGGACTAATTGGAAGAAGGAATGTTGAGCGTTAGTAGCTGGTTCACCGAATAAAATGGTACCAGTTTCATAGTTGGTGAAAACATTAGCTCTAGTAACAGATTTACCATTAGATTCCATACTTAATTGTTGTAAATAAGCTGGGAATCTGTGTAAGTATTGATCAAATGGAGCAACTAAATGAGTTTGAGCTTTGTAGAAGTTATTGTACCAAACTGATAATAAACCACCAATAACTGGAATATTTTCTTCTAATTTGGTTTCAGTGAAATGTTTATCAACAGCTTCGGCACCTTTTAAGAATTGTTCGAAGTTTTCGTAACCAATGAAAATGGCAACTGATAAACCAATAGCTGACCAAACTGAGTAACGACCACCAACCCAACTTTCAAAACCGAACATATTTTTAGTATCAATACCAAATTTAGCAACTTCTTCAGCATTAGTTGATAAAGCAGCGAAATGTTTAGCAATATGCTTTTCATCTTTAGCACCTTTTAAGAACCATTCTTTAGCACTGTTAGCATTAGTAGTAGTTTCAGCAGTGGTGAAAGTTTTTGAAGCAATTAAAAATAAAGTGGTTTCAGTGTTTAAATCATTTAAAGTTTCAGCTAAATGAGTACCATCAATGTTTGAAACGAAATGAACATTTAAACCTGGTTGACCGTATTTCTTCAAAGCTTCAGTAACCATAACTGGACCCAAATCAGAACCACCGATACCAATGTTAACAACATCAGTAATAGCTTTACCAGAATAACCAGTCCATTTACCAGATCTAATGTCATCACTGAATTCTTTCATGTGTTGTAAAACGGAATCAACTTCTTTAGAAGTATCTTTACCATCAACTGACATTTCCTTCATTGCTCTGTTTCTTAAAGCAACATGGTAGACAGCTCTACCTTCAGTTGAATTGATTTTTTCACCTTTGAACATTTCATCTCTTAATTGTTCAATGTTAGCTTCTTTAGCTAATTTAATCAATTTGTCAAAGACTTCGTCATTGACTAAATTTTTGGAGAAATCGAATAAAATTTGGGATTTATCAAAGTTTTCAAAGGTTTTAGAATATTTTTCAAATCTTTTTGGATCCTTTTCAAACTCAGCTGAAACATTGAATTGACCAATTGATTTGTGAATTGATTCTAATTCTTTCCAAGCTGGTAAGTCACTTGCTAATTTAAAATTTGACATGATTGAAATTTTGGGTTAATTAAAGTGTGAAATATTTTTGTCTCAAGTTCGGCCAAATAATGTGCGTTCGTGCGATTTTCGCCCAGACGTCAGGTTGTGCAAATTGGTGGACTTATATAAGGTTATGCTCTTACCCGAACAATTGTAAAATTATTAGGGTTTTGATAATAAGAGGATGGTTTAAGGTTATTATATAGTTACAACAATTTCTGTATTTGTAAGTTTAGTCAGAAACATTTGGTCATGAATCTTAAGATTATTAATGTGGATCTCATTGATCCGGATCTTACTAAAACCGTCATTTTTGGGCCAATTTAAAAATTCACCGTTTCAACTTAACAATTTTTGACCCGGTAAATTTTCATTGGGTTACCCGAATCAAATAAGATCTTATTTTAAACATATTTGCTACCCTATTGAGCTAAGCATATATTTCACTCTAGCATATCAAAATGTTCTCTACATAAGGGGTCGATGGAATTTTGAGAAGTCCGACACACAACTCATGTCTGGTTTAGTATCAAAATGGGCCACTGAATCTGATTTGGTCGATAAAGCGAAAGTACAAGATAAAAATTCTAATTCTATAAACAGCAAATGGTCTAGGGAGCCATTAACTAAAAAGGCTGATAAACCTAAATCCACTACTATCAAAGCTGGTGCACCTCTTGAAAGTAAATGGGCCATCGAGAGTAAATGGTCTGATGATAAAGAGGAACCAGAAAAAGTAAGTTCCAAGAAACCTATCAAAAGGTTCGGATCTCGTAACAGTGAACATAATCATGAATCCCCAAAGCATAATCAAATCAACCAATTAGTTACACCGCCAACTTCAAGGGGTAAAGATGAATATGAATATGAAGAAGATGATCATGATCAGGAAGACTTACCTCCTATGACAGAAGGAGCAAAAGCTCTTGCTGCTAGGTTAGGTATAGTGGATCATACCCAAAAACCATTGACTAAATCAAAACAACAACCTCATAAACAATTTCACAACCCACATACACAAAACAATAAACATAAATTTAATAGAGCACATACTCCAGAAGAAGAACCACAAGACGAGGACGATGATGGGTTCGTAACTACGGATGAATCTGATGAAGAAGAATTACCACCGATGACTGATGGTGCTAAACAATTGGCTGCAAGATTAGGAATACTTTCAGTAGATTCACCTAAGCAGCAGGCCCATACCAAACTAAAAGATGCTAAACCAAAGGATGATAAACCAAAGTACACAAAGCAAAGAAAATCACAATCAAAAGAATCAAGACCAACTAAAAATTCACAACCCAAGGGACAATATTTGACTCCAAGACAGAAAAAATTAGAGAAACAATTAGCAGATCAAAATGCTAAACTTGAAGAAGAAAAGGTTAGGGTCCAACTGGAAATTGATCAAATAGTCAAGGAGATGGACGATTCTAAATTGAGTTGGGCTGATCTTGAATAGTCACTGTGAATTATAGATATCAAGTATGATAATTGTATATTACTTTAAATCATTAATATTATTAACTTTAATAAACTTTCCGTTCTTTAGCTCATATGGGCCTATGTGACACTTCAAAGGCTCTTGAATATCTCCCACGAATATAATGCCCTTCTTAGCCTTTTTAATGAGTGATACAATATCTTTAATGGAGTTATACTTATATGTCGAAACCACTAAATAATCATGACCATATTGTATGTGGTTCTCTATTTTGACAGTTTTAGCGATCTCTTTTAATAATGCAGCCTGGTAATCGTTCAATGCAACCAATCCTACGTCATAATTCTTAGCTAAGTGTTTATATAATGCAATGGAGTATTTAGCTTCTGGTACATTAACTTGTCCGTCTGATTTGTCTATAGGGACTATTTGAATTGGGTGTTCAAGGTTTGATCTTAAAGATTTCAACTCAAGGCCAGATGATTTGTAATATTGGAACAATTCTGGAGTAGTTGTGCATTCGGTTAACTCAAGGTGCTTACCTTCGATATTGAAGATTGAATCTCTCTTCACACTGTTTCCAAAAAGAACAAGGCGTCCTTGGAGGTTAGCTAGCTTCTTCAGTATATAGTGACTGTCAAGGAATATAACATTATCATATTCAGCTACTCCTTTAGTAAGTAAATCTTCTTCTGTCTTTATTACAAATTGAGCATTAGAAACTTTCCCACAACTTCTCAATGACTTTATCATATCCATCCGTTCCTTCAATTCAGAATATATATCAACCACCTCCTCTTGGGACTTCTTACCAAATGGATACTCGATTTCCTTTTGTGTCTTTACTTGCTTCAAGAACTCATTCCACTTATCATTTATCAAATAGAATAATTCAGAATGATCATCAATTTCAATTCCCGATAAACTTTTCAAATCCTTAACCAAATCGTTAATGACTAAGGCTGGGTTTCTGGGGGTATTTGATGTCAAGGCCCTAATAGGAATGTTATAGTAGTTTTCATTAGGAACAATAAATAATGCAGTTTCGTGGTTTGATTTCAACTTATCCAACAATTTCTCCAATACTGGTGTTAAACTCTGAGGTGGAGTTTCGATTTTCAGCACTTTATTAGAAAGAATTGATGAGATTATATCTTCTTCCATTCTAGCTTTTTTCAATGGTGGTTCCTCTTCTTCATCTATATGGTGACCATTGGTGAGGTTTTTGGGTGTACATTTAGATTTCTTACATTGCAACAAACGAACATTCCTGGAATTAGGTAATGATAGAACATAATTTGCAGTAAATTCACTTGAATCAGTCATATCTAATTCTGCTCCATTTCCTGTCTTTGTTACTCTAACTTTCCTCAAACTGACATGATGCAAACCAAACTTTTTAATTCTCTGTGTAGGTGAATATTTGTTAGGTTTATTGAGTTGGATTAAAAGAACATAATCAGTACCTTCGAGCTTGTAATCATCTACAGTAACCCTTCCTACACTAGAATTGATGATCTTATGGAAATATTTACTCTTTCCATTAATCAAAAGATTGTTCGACTTATCCAAGCCAAGATCTAGTTTGGACAACACCTGAGTCAAATGGTTATAGATTTCTTGTTTGATAGCGAAATTTTCATCCTCTTGTGGTAAACAGAAGTTGAAATCAGGAGTTTTGTCAAACCTGTCTATTGAATGCTCATCCCATGAACCTTCAAAAAACTGGTTCCCTAATAATGTGATGGTGATGATATTAATGAGAATCTCTTTAGAAGGACTCTCAATTGTTGCAAATGGTACTTCGTTAATTTCTTGGAGTTCTTCAACTGATAAAGATTCTAAAAATTGCTTGCAGTCATCTTTAGTCAAATTGTAATTGCTTGGTTTATCAAGGAAAGAGTTCTTCTCTTTTGTGTTTCTTAAAAATTCCCTGGTGTCATTTTGAAGTTTCTTATAATAATACGCATCGGGTTGTATTACCAATTTCAAGAACTCATTAATCCCGGGGCACAAATCGACACAGTACATATGCAAACACTCCTTGATGCCTAAGTCCCTAAGTAATAATATTACAGCCTTGGTATATTCTATAAAATCTTGGTCCTCTATAACGTACAGATATTCTGTGGTCTTCACTATAAGGTTCTTATACCAAGATTGGATTATCTTCTTCGGTCCATACTCTTCAAATTGGCTCTTACCTAAAAGCTGATGAAACAAACCGTCTGCTAACTTCTTCACTTTGAGTAAACTGAGAAATTGAATGATTAATCTCTGCAATCTGAAATTACTCTCTGTTCGTATATGGTAAGTAATATGTAAACATCTTTGCACCAAAACTTTGAACTTAGCATCTTGCACCAAGGCGGACACTTCATGACTTGTATCTTCAGACAATAAACCTATGAGGATTAACTCAATGTGATTATTCGAACAATCAGCATCAAAATATTTCCATAGTACTTTATTGAAATACTCAGTATAGTCTAGAAAGCCCAATATCCTCGGTATTTCTTGTGGTGATTTCAATATGGAATTATGGACATCGTTAATAAAGCTAGGTTTGAATTTAGACTGTGGCCTAGACCATTGATTCCCTAAACTTATTAATTTAGACTCTATCATACTTAACAAAAGTCGTGTATCTCTCGGATGGTGATGTGAGAAAAACTCCAGTCGATTTCTCAAAATTTTTCACTAACGATGTTCAAAGGTATTGGTATAGGGACACGTTACTTTTCGAGCAGTATACCGGTATGGAGTGACGTATCGTTAAGTTTCAGACCCGGATTAGCTGCCAAACAAATTTTCCCACCAAATGCCACCAAGTCTAAACTCAAAAGTTTGAAAAGAAAAGAAAAGAATTTGAAAAGACAAATTATAAGAGATATCAATAATTTAAAACAACACAAATTAAAGAATCTTCAATTTCAAGTTGATCCTGTCTTAGGAGATCCTAATAATGGATTCGTCAGTAGATTCAAGGAAGAATTGAATGATGTTTCTAATTTAGCATATGGTTATAAAAGAGAAGAAGTTGAAAAATTATTCTATGGAGTTGAAAAGGCCAACTTATCCAAAACAAAAATCAGCAGTTTAATGTTTGAAAATGCGGCTGAAACAGAACAAAGGAAAAGAGATGCTGTATTAACTATACTTCACCCAAGAAATTCCAATTCCCAAGATAAGAAGAAATTAGCACTTAGTCGTGCTAGACAAGAATTTGCCAGAAAGGAAGGTGATACCGGTTCTCCAGAAGTTCAAGCTGCTATACTAACTGTTAAAATACATTTTGGTATGGAACATGTTAAAAATTCATTCAAAGACAAGGCCAGTATTCAATGTGTAAGGGAATTTGTTCAACAAAGACAACGTATTTTAAAATACCTAAAGAGAACCAGGCCTGAAGATTATTTCTATTGTATCAAGAAATTAGGATTAACTGATGATGTAGTAGTAAGAGAATTCAACATGGGTAAACAATATTTCGAAGATTATAATGTCTGGCCTGGTAAGAAATTAATCAAATTAAGTGATAAACAAATGAGAAAGGAAGAGAAGTTTGTTGAATTAGAAAAGAAGATTGTCACTTATAATCAAATGGCAAAGAAAAATTTTGAAGTTTTACATAAATAACGTAACCTGTATATATAATAATAGTATCCGATCCTCATTTCATTTGTCGTTATAACTCATCTACTAAAGTATCTAATAATGCATTCACTCTGACACTTGATTTGTCATTCTTAAGAATCTCTAATTCTTTATTCAATGATGATACTTGGCCCACTATATCATCTTTTATAGTTTTACTTTCGTCGGCCATTGTTTTTAATTTTTCAAACAACAACATGTTATCTATACTTAATTGATTGTGTATGAGCTTCAATGACTCTATAGTTTCCTTCCTCTTAAAATTCTTATTGGCTGTTATTATATCTTTGGGGGTGAGGGTATTTAAATAAACAGGTGGTACTGATTTATCCAAACTCCTGGTTTTGGCGAGTTGTATTATATCATCTAGACTATCTAGTTTGTTTTTTATGTCACGTTCTTGAAATATTTGATCAAATTCTTTTATTGAGCTATCCAACCAAAAATCTATGATTTGTGTTCGGGCTATTTCTAAAGACTTGATTCCTTCTTCTGATGCTGCTAAGGTGGGATAACATTTACGTATTTGGTCTGGTGACAAGGATTTCTTTATCGATTCCTGTAATGCCTTAATGCACACAGCCCTCAATCTTTCATAACGTATTTTATCTGGTTTAGAGTCCATCTTGTATGTAAACAATAGCGCGACAGTTTTCGTGATACTTTTTACCAACTGTTTGTAGATGCTAAATTGAATTATATTGCTTACCTCTGTTGCTTGGCGGATATGGGAGTTGAACCAGCTGAATTGAAGTCCTTTCTTTGTTGACAATGTCTTCCAGAAGTTCTCCAGCTTGTGTTTTTTTTTTTTGTCTTTTTAAGTTTTTGCGATAATCACCTTTTTACAAAACTGTGTGATTTTTTAGATGGTGGAGAATTAAATTTTTTGAAAACATCTTTCATGAAATGTTTCATATTTGTTTTAAATCAACTCCACCAATATTCGAGCCAATCCATCACACGAAATTCTACTTTCACTACAATGAGTAAGGTCACAAAATCCAATACCTACTATCTTAATCTAGTCAAGCCGCACCATTTCTCACAAAACCAGGTGCTGGCAAAGTGCGAATTTCCCTATTGCACAAACCAATGTCAGATCCACGTCAAACTATATTAGAAGCTGAAAAGTTATTGAAACCCCAACTGGGTCTAATGCTGTTCTTCTCAGGATCTTCTCAATCCTATAGATTAGAAGAAGCAACCGATTTATACATTCAAGCAGCTAATCAATATAGATTAAGTAAGGACTTTGATCAAGCAGGCCAACAATTTGTTAAAGCTGCTAATATCCAAAAACAATTAAAAAATCACAATGACGTAGCTAATAACCTAGTTGAAGCTTATAAATGCTTCAAGGATGTTTCACCACATGACGCTATTGATTCATTGAGTCAAGCTATTCATATATTTTTGACTCAAAATGGTCAATTCAGAAGAGCAGCTAATTTCACTATGGACTTGGGTGAATTATATGAAGGAATCAGTGACTTCCCTAATGCAATGAAAACTTATGAACAAGCTGGTGATTATTTTATAACTGACCACGCTGAAGCCTTATCCAATAAAGCATACTTGAAATGTGCAGACTTATCAGCCATATCAAATGAATATTCTAAAGCCATTGAATTATACGACAACATTATTAAGAAATCAGTCGGTAATAATTTATCTAAATGGAATTTGAAAGACTATTTCTTCAAATCAATTTTGTGTATATTATGTTTAGGTGATTCAATTGAAGCCAGGAAGAAATTAGACTACTTTGTCAATGAAGAACCATCTTTTGAATCCACTAGAGAATTCAAATTAATTAATGATATTTTTGAAGCTATTGACCAAGGTGATAATCAAATGTTCTCGGATAAAGTATTCGAATTCGATCAATTCAGTAAATTAGATAAATTGAAAACTCAATTGTTATTGAAGATCAAGAATACTGTTGTAGAGCCAGAAGAAGATGATTTATTATGATTACGTTTATATATATGAGTATTTTCTCTTACACGTTTTCTGCCTCTGTATTCAGTATTGTTGGTTGGAATACTTTAAACTCATTATGAATTATTTCACCTATAATGAAACAGAATGCTAGAATCAATGCTAGGCCTGTTGTACCCATAGCTAGGTAGAATTGATGATGAACACCAATTCTTACATCTTCAATAAGAATTGGTGTATCGGGGGTAGTAGAAGCCTCAACATTACATCCTAGGGATATACCCAATGATACTCCTATCAACACACACGATACCACTATTGATGCTCCTGTCCCATGTAAATTAGTGGGTATTCTTGATTGTAGAAGTATAGTACTTGCAGGTAAGCTATAATCAATGGCAAATTGTAGGAAAAGAAACGAAACGAAATTTTGACGCCAGTATGTTTGTCCTAAAGGCATTGTTCCGAATAATGTGATACTGATGAAGAAAGCCATCATGGCAAAGAATACTATAACTGATAAAGGAATCTTCCTGGTTAATAGTACGAGTGTTACAGAAGATACTAAACCAACAGGTGCAAGACTTAAATATCTTACAGCAGTAAGTACGCTATTGAAACCTTCCACTACCATTATGAATCTAGCACTATTGAATAAAAAAATTCCGAATCCTGACCATCCAAGTAATAAACAAATGGTTATAAATGTCGTTTCTCCCCTATAGATCTGTTTAGGTAATAAAGGAGATTTTGATATATGTATATCATAGTAAAAGAACCCACATAAGAATACTAAACCCACAGTAAAAAGAATATACGTATAAGGATTCTTCCACTCAACACTGGCACCTTGCATCAACATACACAAAGGTAAAAGTATTCCTGGAATGTATAGAGCCATACCTATCAAATCAAAATGAATTGTATTTTTATCTAAGTATGTGTTGATACCTTGTGGAATTATGAGATAGGCTGCAACTGCTAAGCAGGCTGATAGAATACTACTTAACCAGAATGTCCAGGGCCACCAAGAAGTTTGGGATAATAAAGCCGACATGATTAAACCTGTGAAGAGTCCAAATGCCGCTACTGCACTGAACGTAGTTAACATTAGCACCCTTTTAGGACTATTAGAAGGGTAAGCAATATGAGCTAATACCAAAGTATTGGGAAACATACAACTTAAACCTATCCCACAAATACCTCTGAAAAAATTGAAATAGACGTTGTTAGGGATATAAACCGTAAAACCTACCATTAATGATCCAAGAGATAATATGGTATATCCTACTATGATTAATTTTTTGTATCCATATAAATCACCTAATCTTCCACAAGGAAGGATCAAACTTGCCATAACCATGGGTAAAGACACAGCAGTCCAAGCCTGATTGAGTAGTTTGTTATTGATATTTAATACAATTGGAAGAGGTAACATGGGCACTTGACTTAAGGTGGATTGGAACATAATCATACCCATGGCGACCATAATGAATAGCAAAATTTCTCTTTTTGGGTTGATCAGTTCATAAGTTTGTTCTTTCTCCAGTCTATTCATCGTAGAACTAGTTGAAGGTAAGTCTGAACAAGACCTGTTAGGTCCATCGTTCAATATATCTTTAGTTTCCCATATAATACTCATTCTCAATTATTAGAGTTAGCCGATTCGTAGTTTTTAGCCAGTGGTCGTACAAGAAACCAGCAAACCATCGTCTATATAATAATATGGACATATTATGATAGAATGACTTATTAGAGGGGAGATCTACATATTTCCGAATATTTTCCATTGAGGTTCCATTCTTGTTATATTTGTAAAGTTTTAGTAAGTGAGATTTTCTAATTTTGCAACCACGCAAATATTACTAAGCTTACTGCAAGCCCCTAAAAATATAGCATCGAACCACTAAAGAACCACACAACGGAACTCTATAGAGTAAAAGTAATCTTAATATATATGTACTATTAGGTAAATCTAAAATTAAATCTACAATGGACCCTAGGGTCAAAAGGCGGGCTAAGCTAGGCTTAAACTGGCTTACCACCAATGAATTCACTCCAACGTCTGACTTCGGTAGGAATAGTGAATGAGGAAGGAATCTCATCAAAGGATGGTTTATCACCAATATATTTACTCAAGCATTGGGCAAATAATAAAGCGGTGTTTGGTTCATTGAATAATGGGATACCGAAATCAATAGCATTTCTTCTCATGACATAATCTTTATCTAATAAATCATCAGCTCTCTTTTTAGCTAAATTGATGACTGAACCGATTTGATGTTTTTGAAAAATCTCTCTCAATAAACGTTTGTCAGTTTTAGGGAATTCGATTATTTCAATGGTTTGATTTTCAACATATTTAGCCAAATAATCAGTGGTGGCTTGATCAGCAGTAACGAATTTGTAACCAACTCTAGAGATGGTTTTAGCAACGTTTCCTAATTTGTCATTAGTTAAATCACCACCGAAAAGAATACTTTCACCAGGAACTGGTAATTTGAAATTCATAGTAGATTGAATGGAAGTCCAGTATGCTTCTAATAAATCATCACCGAAACAAGCAATTTCACCAGTAGATGACATTTCAACACCTAAGAATGGATCAGCACCAGCTAAACGAGTGAATGAAAATTGTGGAACTTTGGTGGCAACTCTTTGATATTCTTGATTCATTAAATCAACTGGGGCTGGAACGTTTTCTTGGATTAAAGCTCTAGCAGCAACATCAATGAAATTGGTTCCTAAAACTTTAGATACAAATGGGAATGAACGAGAAGCTCTGATATTACATTCAATAACCTTCAAGTCACATTGTTCATCATTTAATTGACCATCATGATCATCTTTAATGATTTGCATATTGAATGGACCAGTGATCTTCCAAGCTTTAGCAACTTTATCGGCAATTTCCTTTAATCTTGACATGATAACTGGGGATAAGTTTTGTGGAGGTAAAACTAAAGTAGCATCACCAGAATGAACACCAGCATTTTCAACATGTTCACTTACAGCGTGAACTAAAACTTGACCTTGACTGGCAACAGCATCAATATCAATTTCTTGAGCACCTTCAATGAATTTAGAAATAACAACTGGATGGTCTTGTGAAACTTTAGCAGCATTAGATAATTTGGAATCTAATTCAGCTTTACTGTTAATGACTGACATAGCAGCACCACTCAAAACATACGATGGTCTAACTAATACTGGATAACCAACTTCATCAGCAAATTGTTCAGCAGCTTCAGTACTAGTTAATTCTTTCCATTTAGGTTGATCAACTCCAATAGAGTCCAAAATTTGGGAGAATTTATGACGATCTTCAGCCTTGTCAATATCTTCAGGATCGGTACCTAAAACGTTACAGCCGTTATTTTGTAATCCTAAGGCAATGTTTTGTGGTAATTGACCACCGACACTAACAACAACACCTTGAGCATTTTCTAATTCATAAATATCCAAAACTCTTTCTAAGGATAATTCTTCAAAGTATAATCTATCGACTTCATCGAAATCAGTTGAGACAGTTTCTGGGTTATAATTAATCATAATAGTCTTTTGACCTGATTCTCTTAAAGCTCTAGCGGTAGAAACGGCACACCAATCGAATTCAACTGACGATCCAATTCTATAAACACCTGAACCCAAGACCATAGTACCATTTTCATTGAATTCTAAATCAGAACTAGTAGCGTTATAAGTGGTATACAAGTAGTTGGTGTTAGCAGGGAATTCAGCAGCTAAAGTATCGATTTTCTTAACGAATGGAACGATATTGAATTGTTTTCTAACAGCTCTGACTTCTAATTCTTTGGCTCCAACACATAATCCAATTTGTTTATCAGAGAATCCAAGTTTTTTGGCTCTTTGCATCAAATCAGAATTGATATCAGATAATGATCCAACTGATTCTAATTCTCTATACATATTAACGATGTTCATTAATTTGTGTAAGAACCATTTGTCGATCTTGGATAAATCATGAACTTGATCAACAGTATAATTTTCATGTAATAACGCTTGTCCGACAGCTAACCATCTTCTATCAGTTGGGTTAGCCAAGGCTTCATCTAAATCATCGAATTTGTCACCTTGAAATCCAATGAATGATGGATCAACTTGTCTGATAGCCTTTTGGAAAGACTCTTCGAAATTTCTACCAATAGCCATAACTTCACCAACAGATTTCATAGCACTTCCAATATCTCTTTTAACATGTTGAAATTTACTTAAATCCCATCTTGGAATCTTAGTAACCATATAATCCAATGAAGGTTCGAAATTGGCACTAGTAGTTTTAGTTACAGGGTTTGGTAATTCTGGTAAAGTGTAACCTAATGCGATCTTAGCAGCAGTATATGCTAAAGGATAACCAGTTGCCTTTGAAGCTAAAGCTGAAGATCTTGATAATCTAGCATTAACTTCAATAACTCTATAATCTAAACCATCTGGTTGTAAAGCATATTGAACATTACATTCTCCCACAACTCCTAAATGTCTGATAATTTTGATAGCAGCACTTCTTAACATATGATATTCTTCATCACTTAAGGTTTGAGATGGGGCAACAACGATAGAATCACCAGTATGGATACCTAAAGGATCAAAGTTTTCCATATTACAGACGGTTATACAGTTATCGACTCTATCACGAACAACTTCATATTCGACTTCTTTCCAACCTTTTAATGATTTTTCAACTAAAATTTGTGGAGCTAATGATAATGATTGTGATGATAAATCTCTTAATTCTTCGGCATTGTTAGCAAAACCAGAACCTAAACCACCTAATGCATAAGCGGATCTGACAATGATTGGATAACCAACATCTTCAGCAGCAGCTAAAGCATCATCAACGGTTTCGACTGCAATAGATTCAGCAATTGGAATATTAATTTCTTTCAAAGCTTGAGCAAACAAATCACGATCTTCAGAAGTTTCTAAAGTTTTGATTGGTGTACCTAAAACTTTAACGTTATATCTATCGAAAACACCCATTTTCTCTAATTTAACACCAACGTTTAAACCAGTTTGTCCACCAAAAGTTAATAAAATCCCATCAGGTCTTTCTCTTTCGATAATGTATGTAATATATTCAGCAGTTACAGGAAGGTAATAAATTTCATCAGCTAAAGCATGAGATGTTTGATTTGTTGCAATATTTGGATTTATCAAAATTGAAGTTTTATTGGCTTCTTTTAATGCTTTGATAGCTTGAGATCCACTATAATCGAATTCTCCTGCTTGCCCAATGGATAACCCACCAGATCCAATAACTAAAACTTTACTAACATCAACTAATTGATGGCCTATATCACCAGAAAATTTCTTTAATAATTCAGCTCCTGGGTAACTGACATTATTGGACCATACTTTAGTTTGACTGAATGCTTTGACTTGAGTATATGGAATATATTTACAAGATTTTGCTAAATAAGAACCTTGAATGGGTCTCAAGTTCCTTAATAACATTTTCGGAGTTTTCATCATCTTTAAAACTCCTTAACTGTTCTATATTCTTTCCAACGTCTTATATAGTTGATATGAGAGTGAAAAAAAATGTTGAAAAGATGTCCGAAAAAGGCAAATGACTCACTAACCGCGTTGAAAGATCTGTGCAGCGCACGTAGGTAGTGTATGAATCAGGTCTAGATGGTCTACTGGTTATAAGGTTTGCATGGATTTTGGGGTATTCTGTGACGATGATAATGTTATTGGTGAAATGGCGTTGGCCTAAAATGTATCAGTGATCAAGGCAGCGCAATATTACAACAGAGTATCAAAAAAACCACTGATAAGGTTAATACTGATAGGTTGCAAAAGCGATGAGATGTTACCCTGAAAAACTTACGTCACCAATTGTATGGATTTGAAGTAAGAATATTATTGGACATAATGATGAATTGTGGGCTTGGTCGGATTAGAGGTAGATCAGGGTCAAGTAAGGGGCAAGTAGGGATAAACTTGAGTGAGGATAGGGTCAAAATGATGACAAAAACTGTTCAACAGTGGAATTAGAGGTCTATACCGAACAAATCTCGTCACAAATTGGCGAAACACATAGCCAGAGATACAAATACCCAAACTCAAGCTCCAAAATTACACCCATACCATAACAACCACCTGAAAAACTATCAAACCAAAAAAATAGAACAAAGCCACCAATCCTTAAATCATCTAAACATCTCAAATCAACTTCGCACTATGCAAATCATGTCGTTTAAACCACCTAAGCTACTTCAGAATAGTATACTGGAAGACACTCTTGCTCGTCAATCAGATGTAAGGGTTTCAGCAAATACTCCGTTGTATGGTGAATATAAGGGATTCTTCATGAACATAATTGCTGGGGTAATGCTAACATGTTATATACTATGGAGTTTATTACCTGAATATATTTTTGAAGATGTTTTAGGTATGGATTACTTACCTGATAAATATTGGGCATTAGCATTACCATCTTGGTCATTGATGCTCATGTTGTTTACTTATATAGGTTTAGCGTTATACAATTTAGAGGTATTGACCTTTCCATTAAATGATGTACGAAACTTTGTTGATGGTCATACCGTGTTACCTGGAGAGGATGAGGATTTGACAAAATATGTCCATTATGCACCTTCTGGTGTTAGAGATTTACCTATAACGCTAGTCAATGAAGTTCTATACACAGAAGATGGAGAAGAAAGTGATGAAGAAGTTTATGAATCACAGAGTAGTTCAAGTGAGTTGGATTAGAGGATCAATACCTCAAAGATACGAATTAACGAATTATATTGTACAGTATATAAATATATAAAATCGATTATAAATTATAAATTTGATAAAGTTGTTGTCTTGAATCACCATCAAGATGATTTAAAACTTGATTGTTAAATGCTTGATCTCCTAGTAATTGTTTGTAACTATTTAATAATTGATGAAACAATTCTTGTAAATCTGATGGTGGTTCCATATAATTTGCTATAGTGGAAACAAAGATAGCTAAATTTTTTTTGCCTTGAGCGTTATTCAAACCTCCAAATCCTTGATCTGGATTACCATTAATTATATTTAACATTCCTTTAAAAGCTGTTTCCTTTTCGTTGTTATCGATTAAATATAACATCTGTGAACACCATTGTAAGATAAACTCGGATAACCTTGGACTAATGATTTGACTACCACCATTGATACCCATTCTACCAATACATATAGCAGCATTTTCCAAAACTGCTTGATGTGTATCCATACTAGTTAAAATAGGGATCAATAATGATATAAAGTTTTCAATATATGGTGATAATTTTTCATAAGGTAATCTCATTACAATTTCACCCAATGACCATATAGCATTATTGTAAACAGGGTATGAATTATAATTTCTGCCATTGATTTCATTACCAATACAAATCATAACTTGGCTTAAGTAAGGATCAATAGTTGCATCCAAGATGAAGATAGCTAAATCCCCCAATAATGCATAAGCACTTTGTTTAACATCATCACTAGGATCTTCAAAACATTTGAGAACTAATTCCATTAAGTTCGTGTTATTAGTTTGAATAAGTTCAACCGAATGATGACCAAACCCTTGGATCAACCCATCAATTAAATCTAAAGAAGTGACCATGAAATCTTTTTCTGGTGTATCTATACTAGGATCAGTTTGGCATTGAAGTTCTAAAGCAATACAATTGGATAAAATCTTAATGGCTCTTTCATAAACTGGTACGGCATATGGTGCAAACAATTCACATAATGTAGCAGCTATAGATGCCATACATTCTAATAAAGGCCATAGAGCATTATCATTATCATCCAACATTTGCCATTTGTTTAATAATGGGGGTAACAAAGTATCAATGTATTCTTGTTTACTTGATAATCTTGAGTAACCCATAGCTTCAACAAAAGTTTGTAAGGATTCATATAACATCATTAAATTTTTACGTTGATAAACTTGGAAACATTTAGTATAATGTTGCAATAAATCAACTAAATAATTAGCGATCAAATCAGGGTCAGTGGATTCTATAAATGAAGATAATGCAGAACACGCAGCTTCTTGAACTACTTTCTTTTGATCTAAACCACAGTTTAAAATTGACCTGAAAGTTGGATCAAAATAATTGGCATAATCTCCGCCTTCATGAGCTTCTTCTGCAACCCATGAAGAGTACCTTGAAATAGTCCAACATGTGATTTGTCTAACTCTAGGTTCATTATCCTTTAATCTATCGACTAAAAATGGAACTAATTCAGGTAATTTGTCTCTGGCTAATTCAATACAACTTTTACTAACAGCTCCAAATGCTAAAATGGCAGCTTCTCTTACTTCCCATTTATCAGAAGTGACTTTGTTATGCAAAAGTGGTAAAACAGTTTCCAATACTTTCTCAGGTAAATTCAATGATAAAATATCTAAAGTAGCAGCTGAACATTTTCTAATACTCCATTGATCTAATTCCAAATCTTCTTCGTCTTCATCATCAAAATCAGAATCATCATCATCGTCATCGGCACTATAAACCTTTGAAGTTTTGTTAGATGAGACCTTATGAGAATCTTTGGATTTAGCATTGATTGGTTTAATATTCTGTTCATCATCAGCTACATTAGTATCATCTGCCTCATCGATCATTGTCATATAAATCATATCATCTTCTGAGTAAACCATTTTCTCTAATAAAACTGGAATTATAATTGATAATTTGTTACTAAAGATACTGTTATCTTTTTCAGCTTCAGGTGATGTTGCTAAAGCTAATAAAAACTCGCAGGCTTCCAAACTGACATCTTCATTATGGTCTTGCATGAGATGTAAACAATAATTTATAACACCATCTAAATGAGGTAATAACTTATTGGAATTGTTCTCCAATATTAAGGTGAATGATTTACAAATATTTATCTTGACTTGGTCAGTAGGATCATTGGCTAATTCGAAGATTTTACTCAAAAACATATCCAAGACCATAGTAACTGATTGACAATTCAATGGGATGAAATAATTGATACATTCAATGGCTAAACTTCTTATCTTTCCACTATGAGGATGGTTTAATAATTTAATGAAATTAGAGATCAAAAAGTCTAAAGGTCTATCACCATTGAACTCAACATTAAGTTTGAAATAACTATCTTCACAGATCTTGGTCATGGCACTCATAGCAGCTTCTTGAGTTTTATAAGATGATGATTCAAGGTTGGCAATTTCAACCAATTTAGTTAAAGCTTGAGGCCAGTTATCTAACCCATAGATGGAAAATAATGAAGTAATGACATTACCGGTGATATTTCTAACCCCATTATCATCAACCATTAATCCTTCAGTTATATGATCTAGTATATATTGTCTATTGTTGATATTTGCATTGTTCTTCAATATACTATTCTTTAACATGATTCCAGCCGAGGATCTAACATCAGAAGAAGCTGAATCATCACAAACTAATGCATAGAAGAAATAATTTTCAACTTCTGGTTGTTGTTTTGCTTGAACCAATGCTTCATTGGCACTATTTCTTTCTTGGTTATTAGGTGATAATGTCCCTTTAATGATGTGTTTTAATTGGTCTATAGCTTGAGGGTCTGGTGTCCACGACATATTGGTACTAATCTATATATGTGACTATTTCTAGGGTTCCAAGACTAAAAATCAATAGCAATTGTCGTTAATACAATTGGGTTTGTGTATGATGTATTAAAATTTTTTAGAAGAGCATCGCGAATTCGTTTTGCACCCATTAGGGTTTAGAGGCTCCCTATTTCACAAAGTATAATATTACAATCTATGTAAACGATAGTATACAGTTAATGCTAATCTTATAATAAATCATCGATTTCCGCCAATTTTTCTGCCAATTCATCAAATTTCCCTAATATTGGTATGAACATTTCATGAACTGGTTTTGATTTCCTCTTATCTGCGACATCAGTAACATTTTGGTTCAATGAATTTGAACTAGTTAATGGTGTTACATTAAAATCTTTGATATCGTATTCATGATAGCTTTCTTCTATTTGATTGACGAGGTCATCATATGAATTATCATAATCATCATAATCTTGATTTATTTTTGGACTATTAATTTGGGCTATTGAGTTGCTGATGGAGTTGTTGATTGAGTTATGAATTGAGTTCGATGACTGGTTCAATGATTTTGTTGGTTGTTCTTCAATTGAACGGGATGTATGATTCAATGAATTTGTAGAAGCTGATTTTGCTTCTAACGGAGCATCAAACGAAACATCTAATGGATTTGACTCTAATGATGTAGAATGATCTAATGAATGCCCTTCAAGATTGGTGGAAATTTGATTAACCAGATCTAATGAAGGATTAGAGAAATTCAATGACTTGGCGATTGGTACAGATCCAATTGGTTTGATAGTTGACCCAGATTCAACTTGATCAGATCCCATTGGCTCAGGTTCAATTGGTTCTAATGATTGAGGTGGGTCTAAATGACTTAATGAACGATTACGACGATCACTAGGACTCAATGATGGATCACGACTGTTGATATCGTCTTCAAGGTCTCTAGCCACACGATCTCCACTATCCGTATCTTTAGTTAAACGTTCTTCATGCTCAGTTAAATGATGTGCCTTAGATCCAAAAACTGGCGAATATTCTTGATAATATGAATCATATTCATCCATATCTAATTCATTTTGAATATCACAAGTCACTTGATTTAATTTATCTAAAATCTGTGACCTTCTTAACCTTTCACTATTTGGAGTTGATGCAGCAGAACCGACTTTACCAGTTGGAGTTTTATATGTTTCTGACCTATCTGTATTTTTATTAAATAATGCCGATGATATCAAGTTTGGAGTTTGATAATTACTCATTGGTGTTTCAGGTGACTTACTTGATTGATCAATGGCATTTACCTTTTTGATTGGTGATACGATTTCTTCAACTTGGTCTATGGTATAAGGATTGTTGAAAGTATCTTCGTCCAGGTCATTCAAGTCATTATCCAGATCAACTTCCGGGTCAATTTGTTTCAGCAATGGCTCATCGACCGTATTAGGAGATGGCGACTTTCTCTTATTGATGATTAATGGAGCTTCACTATATACATCAGACAAAACCTCGGATTTCTTTTCATCTTCGTTATTCTCATAATGTGGGATATTATAATAATGCTCAGGGAAATCTTGAACATCATCGTCATCGTCATCGCTTAAAATATTATTGGAAAGTTTTGGAGTTTCCTTATCCTCTTCTTCATGTTCCATAATACTTAAATCCTCAAAGGTTACTGACTTGTTTATCAGCAGTTTAGTACCATTAGGATCTCTTAGTATACTTCCGGATCTCGATAATGTGGTATCAGGAGACTTTTGAAAATTTACCGGGCTTCCTAACCCAATAGATGAAACACTTCTATTATTATCAGTAGCAACATTTTCAGAGCTTGAAGGGTTTGAAGGATTCGAAGTAACAAGATCTTTAGAAGATTTCTCTAATTCTTCATTTTTAAAACAATTTAATCGTGCTAATCTTTCTCCGTATGTTTCAAGACACTCAGCTGGTACAAATCCAGTTTTGCCATCTTCATCATCTGACTCTATATCATCTTCGTTGAAATCTTGAACTATATCATCAACAAAACTTCCATTTAAATGTCGTTCTCTTAATAATTGAATTCTTTCAGATTTATTCATCTTCCTGATTAACCACCAATAATTGTCTTGATCGTTTATGAGGTATACAGGTTCATCTCTTGTGATTGAACAATGTGAAGGATCAGGACCTGAAAAATCATATAATCCATATAATTTATCAGGATCTAATTCTTTAGGTGGTGATCTCGGTGGTGAAGGAGGTAATAATAAATCTTCATCTTCTTCATCTTGATCATATTCATTAAAATCATCGTCATTGAAAAATATACTTCCATTACCTGGCTCGACTTTTCTTGGTTCATTATCAATTTCTAATTTTTCTAAGGTCGGCACTTCTGCATTGAAAGTATGTTCATCATCAGCCCCAAGTATTGGAGAACTGAATCCTATTGGCGTTTTATCATCTACTATACCTCCTGGACTTACCATTTCTTGATTATCTATATCTATGTCAGCCTCATCATCATGCACGTCTTCAGGATCTTGTTCCTTTTTATTATAATACGATTTCCCAAACTTGGTAACAAACTTCTTTTGCTGCCTCTGCTGATACAAATCATTGGGATTGAAATCATTGAACTGATTCTGTTTAATATATCGCAATACACTTGACTTGACGTCTTCTTGATTTTCTTTAAGATCTTCATCGATTTGATCAATATTTCGATGTATGATAACCGAAGAAGCTTGTGAACTTTGTGATTGGTATGACTGATGAGTTTGATTTGAATACGTCGACGAAGTATTTGAAAAATGTCTGTTTGGTTTGGTCAAGGTATTCAGAGGTGCCTCATCTATTTGATTGTTATTCATGGTTGGCTGTCGGTGACTAATGTTGAGGTTTAAATCTCTCCTTTACGATGATGCGTGATTATAGTTCCGAAGGTGATTTACTACTAAGAAATCACTTGAATATGGTAGTTCAATTAACCTTAATACTATTATGACTTAACGATACCTTTTAAAGACGTTAATAGAATTATTGACTCAAAATGGAAAATTAGCCTATGGCCCTCTATTGTATATTTGTGAAATAAGTTAGGCGCGCGTTTTAAAATTCAATGTGAACAGGCACAGGACTGAAATTATTTTTTTCATGGAATTCATAAATTATGCAGAGATCTTTGTTTTGATTGACTTGTTGTGATGCAATTGATGTTAAATATATTAAGAGGGTGGTCACACGACCTCTAAAGTTACTCCCAGACCTTTTAGAGGCATTATCAGATCAACAAAATAATAATATCTGGTAGTGAGGTCTACACAAACCTTAACCTTAAAGGGGTGAAAACCTTCTAATGTTTGTTTCTGTACAGGTTTATTTAGAGTTAATCTAAACCTACGCAATTTGTACGAAATTCGTAACCAACCAAAATATTTTGTTGGTGAATATTCCTGTTGGTAAGGATTCGGATTTACGAGAATACGCGTAACATTCCCGTCATAGTAAACATATGATTCATAACCTATTACATAATTTTTTATAGGCTGTTAGGGGTTTTATACAAATACGATCGATTTCACAAGATCTAAATATAGGGTATCTTTGATACTATGTAAACTATGTACTAATCTTATATACTAATGCCTTAAACAAAACTTATCTTAATAAAGAATCATGTTCATTGGATGAACTCAAATCATTAATATTAGAGTTTTCATTAACTTCATGAGTCTTATTTATATGTTCAAGTAGATGCAATCTTTTCTTAATTCTTTTTAATTGCCAGCGAATTGGAATGAATGGGATATATCCATATTTCTCTTCAATTAATTTCAAATTCAACCAAATTATAACTATAACCCAATAAATGAAATATGATAAAACACTACCATAAGTTGCAGAATTAGTCCAACCTAATATAGCATTGAAAACCATCCACCATCCATCAGTTAATCCATTACAACAATTAACATGCCAAATACTCTTGGAAATATCATAACTACCTGGTCCACTACCAGTTTCACTTGGATCTAAACCTCCACATTTCTTAACATACTGTTCTAATTCAAGGAACCACACTCCTCTACTCATCAACCCAGCACTAACTAAATATAAGAAACATGTCAGTAATGTTAAGAAATATTGTAAGGATAATTTATTACCTCCTTGATATAATCCATACCCAATGAATGAACCAATTCCAATCCCAAAAATAATAGAAAGTGGTATAGAACTGGGTGGGTTTGTCATGGCACTACCTCCAATAAATACAACAGCTTCTAAACCTTCTCTTAATGTAGTGATTAATGGTAATAACATAAGGAAATGTTTACCTTTACCTCTACCTCTACCTCTAGTGGTAGTTAAATTAGTAAATGTAGCAGTGGCTCTATCATCATTCATACCATCAAAGCTTTCTGGCATACTAATGGCTGAACTTGCATCACTGATTTCCATATCATTGGATATTAAATGTTGATCATATTGAATAGCTTCATCTTCTTCTTGTTCCATTAATTTACTGGTATCTTCTTGTTTATATGCATCACCTAATTTGATCCACCATTTGACTTTCATAACTTTATTAATTCTTAAAAGCCCTAACCCCATTACTGTAATAATTAAACTCGATAATATCGAGAATATACCTTCCCATAATCTTTCAGTATATGACCAATAGTCTTGTCCTATGTAATAAAATGCTATTATGAATGCTAATCCAATAATTAAACATATGGTTAAACCACCAACGGCTCCAACCCATACTTGAAGTTTTAATTTGTTCTTTACATCTTGATGTGATTTATGAATTTCAGAATTATTCGAAGTCTGAGGATCTTTATGATCAGGAAATTGTTGGTTGATGAATGATAGTAAAACAGACACAATAATGGCTGTTTCTAATGTTTCTCTCAAGATGATAAAGAACACCTGTATGGAGAAATAATCTTCTATCATGATCTGAATGAATGGAGATGAGAATTTTCTATTTGTGTCGCGGTGATGTAAAGCCAAGACAATATGGAGCAAGGCACTACATTTAGGTAGAGAATTCCATTTTAGGTTATATTCGTAGTTTATAGAAAGATTTAGTTATAAGTTATTGTTGAAATAGTTATATTGATGGCGAGCACGTGATTTGAGTTGATAGGTTGCAAAGTCAATGTACGGCTGAGATTAGGGTAAAGGATAGGAATGAATGGTTTTATCATTCAAGGCGTTGATTGTCACTTTGTATCAAGCTAACCCATATTTTGGTACTATTAGATGACTAAATCTACGAGATCTATTAGAGCATATTAATAATGACTGTAGAACAGGACCCAAAGCACTAAACTCTCTAGAAATTCATCCGTCGAGAATTATCGGAACTCGCCCAACTCTCTACGCTAAGACGAGCTTGAATTGGGAACCTCTAGAAAATTAGAAGAACTCTTTCATATTCTGATTATCATATATTAAACTTGGTAATCCAAAACAAACAACAAAACAATTATGCTAATAAAATCTAAGAATTAAATAATTATACAATTCTAAACAGCTGGGAATTCAACAGTTGCAGTCAAACAAGTGATGAATTCATCATCTTTGGTATAGGCTCTAGCATTGACAATATATTTACCAGGAGGAACTTCTTGAGGAACTTCAACTTGTTTCATAATAACTTGTTGGCCAGCTTTAATTGGACATTCCAAATCAACTTTACCGATTTCTTCACACAAATCAAAAGTTTGATGAATCAATTTAATAAAACCGTATCTTACATCAACTTCAACATAAGCCCCATCTTCAATATCTTCAGATAAATAACCCTTGGCAACAATGGTTAAGTTAGCACCTCTGGCTGGTGGGTTAGGGTCAATGATAACACTTTGTAAGTTCAAAATTTGAGCTTCACTAGCATCACATTGAATAATTGGTGAATCTCCTGGTACTGGTCTTTCATCCTTACCAGGTTGACCTGGAGTACCAGGATAAGGTAATTGTAAAGGTTCTACTTTTTCTGAAGGTAAATCAAAGACTTTAATGACATTCTCATATTCTTGTTTCAATTGAGGAATAAATGATAATCCATTAACGGATAAACATAATGCTGCAAAGGTTAATTTAGTGAATGAAACCATTATTAGATATGCGATTAGTGCGATAGGGGGTCATATATTAGCAAAGGAATGTGAGGCAGTTGCGACATTGGGAACCTAAGCGAACTTATAGTAGAGGATGGCTGCGAAATTATTTATTAAGGAATATATGTTAGGAAAGAATAAGATTAGCAGTCATGGTATCAAATCTTTCTCTAATTAATTTGGATTGAATTATTAATAATTCATTATAAATCTTAAACCCTTCAGGCAGTCTCAATAATTCTTCTAATTTAGTTCTAGTTAATTTCCATACAACAGTTTCACTGACAGTTATATAATTAACTCTTCTAAATTCTTTAGATTCGAATAAATCACCAAATGCAGTTAAAGGTAACAAGGTTGAAACAAATTCGGTTTTATCACTTTCAAAGTTAATAACGGATTTAATCAATCCAGTTTCAATGAAGAAGAATGCTGGTTGATTGACTGAACTTTCATAAATACAATAATTCTCTTGTACTTCTTCTTTGATGAGGTAACCTGCAAGTTTTGACCAAAAATCTTCATCTTTATGACTTAATCCTTGGAAAATTATCATCAACAAAGGTAATGGCTGTACACTGAATTTACTTGATCCATTAGAATTGGTATTTGAAAGGTACTTGCCATGATCAGCTCTAACACTTCTAGTAGCAGCTTGAAACACTTGAGTAGTTCGTGGAGTTGCCCCATATTTCAGGAATGATCCACTAAATGAATCAAATTGGTTAATTGGTGAATCAATCATTGGATTAACTATTGATTTATTACGGGTCATTCCCAAATATTCAATGTCTCCTACACTTTGAGATTTGTGTTTGATAATGTCTTTATAAGTGACTAAGAACGATGATTCACACCATTCTAATGCATAATTCAAAGTATTGAATAATTGAATTGGTAATTTATGATCACTATCCCATAATCCAGCATCTCTTAAAGCCTTAACTGTATCATCATTATTTTGAACCGAACTTATAATTAATTGAGTATTGAAGTCATTGGTTAAATTGAGGATTCTTCTAAACCCTTCAGCTGCTGAAAAATCAATTGATATGATTCCCTTCATATCCAAGATCAAGAACTTCACAGGATCAGTCTCAAAATTATCAACTTCAAACCTTGATCTGATTTTAGTTTCAACACCTCCAATAGATCCAAAGAATAAGGTTCCTTGTAGCTTGACGATACAAATTTGGTTTCCCACAGCCTTTAAGAATTCTTGTTGTTTTGGATGTCTTAAAACAGTAGACCTAGCTACTACTCCAGTAAAAACGCCTTGAACAACAGGAGTGGTTGCAGCTTCAACCACAAATGATAAGCATGCTAATAAAATCCCAGCTAAGATTCCATAAACGAAATCCCATGCTCCCATAGTAACTACAATAATCAAAATTGTCCAATATTCAATTTTGGTTAATTTACCATAAGTATCATATAAGGCTTCTTTCAAAAGTTCATAACCTAACAAATAAATCAACGAACCAACTACACAAATAGGGATATAACCGATAACAACAGGCCCTACTACCATCACAGCACCTGTAGCAATAGCTAATAAAACCCCAGCCAACCTATCATCAGCACCTGCTCTTATGAATAAAACAGAATTAGTATATACTAGATAATTTTGAATAGAGCCAAATAAACCACTCAAGAAATTGGAGTACCCGTGAGCTACTAATTCACGATCAACATCGAATTGGTCCATCCCTACAGTCACTGCTAAAGCTGGAACATTTATAGGAACATGTAAGATTCCAAAGAATGTCAAGGCCAACATGGTTGGGAATTGTCTAGCAATACACCACCAATCAACTAATGAAAACTTATATAATTTATAAAATCCATACCATGGTTCATTACCTTCAATAACTGAAAACACAAATCCAGCATCTCTTACCACATCTAAGTTGAGGGAAGGGACAATCAACACAATAACGTGGAATAAAATGAATACACTAATGAAGAATAAAGGAACTATGATAGAATTATGGAACCTATGTTGGATTAAGATCAATACCAATGTTAATGCTAAAGGTATGGTCCATCTTAAAACAACTACATAATCACCGAATAGGTAATGGAAGGTTGGTAAATCATAGGCTATACCACCACCTAATTTAGATGTGACTTCTATACCTGTAACGATCAAGAAATATCCCACACCTCCAATACAACCTACCAAAATATGCCTTGGGAAGAATCCTACCAAAGATCCAAGTTTCAATTTACCTAGGAGGTAAAAAATTGTACCTGTAACCATAGCTGATACAGCATAAGTTACAATAGTAGTAGCAATAATTGCATCATTATTATCACCCAAATCTGCCATAATAGCATAAGCCATAGTATGAAAGAAAGGTGTGACTTCAATCATTTCTGACCCTATACCACTCTTAAAAGCTGACCCCCCTAAGGAATAAACCATTTGTGATACAATACAAGAAACATAAAACATTGAAAGCCCAGCTGGAGCTAATGATGAAAATACTGCTTCACTAATAGGAAACATGATCATACCATATGATAGACCGTCTAAAACATTTAATAAAGTCCCTAAAAATACAGCAGGTAAAAAATTCAATGGTTTTAATAAAAGGTGTTTAATATTCTTAGAATTCCAAGTATTTTGAGTGGCTGAAAACTCTGTGGTTCCAGTTTCATAATCATGGAATGGGTGACTTATTACTTGATCCTTTCCATCATTGGAAGGTAATAAAGGATCAGACTCAAATGGAGATCGTTGAGGTTCAGTAATACTTAAACTTGGAGTTGGTGCATTGTCTAACCCATTCATATACTGATTGTATGAATTATTATAAGAATCTGATAGGAAATGATTGTAATCTTCATCCCCCAGCTTATGGTCTATAAATTCTCTGACATTGAAATCTTCATCAGTTCTATCAAAAATATCTTCGTCGTTATCATTATCAGTAACACCTATATTAGCCGAATTGGCGGTTTGTTCGTCAATTTGGAAAGTTGAGTGAACAGCTGGAGAGCCAAAACTATTTCTACGGTATGAATTTAAGGTATTAGCAATAACATAACTTCTACCACCAAAGTCAAAATTATTAGTTTGAGTATTTAATGAATTCTTCCGAGGGGCTGTATTACCTGAAACTTTCCTTTTATAACTTCCGTCACTAGCTATTCTACTTAGATGATTCGATTTGAAACTGGTGGAGGTAGAAAGGTTTTTATTAGTGCCATAACTCATGGCGACCTTCCGGTGTAAATATAGGGATGGGTTATGTGAAAATTAAATTCTCTCACTAAAATTTTCCATTCTCATTTGTTCGATAACCACAGTTTTGCAGCCATCATTGGGGGTGTAAACTGCACCCGTATAGGGGAGCCGTGGCTTAAGAATTGGCTGTGTTATACTATAGAGTTTGACTGGTCGTAAGCCCGTCACTTTAAATCATTTTGCATGGCTTACTTAATATGAAGTAGATGATTATCCTAAAATGGATTTATGTTCGTATTAGACAATAGGAACGCGCGACATTTATAGTTTATTTATCTGTGGGGCTTGTAAGAAATAGACACACCAGCGACATTACTATTTTTATCTGTCCTGGCATACCTTGATCACCTTAACCATACCACAAAACCTTCAACTCATCCTATTGACCCAAAATCACCAAGAACACCACTCTATACAAAATATCTTTAAATCACACGACTTTCAAGATAAGATAAAAATAATCTAAAAGAAATTCGCATCTCATCCCACAAACCCTTGTCGCATTTTTTACATTCAACACACTGCCTTTATTACAAACTCAGCGTCTTACTATAAATAGAGTCGTTGTTGATACCATCCATATTCAGATTAGTCGTAGCAACACAGTAATTATATGAAAACCATAAAAAGTCATAAAAACACGCGCCATGAATAATAATGGCTCAGAATTATTTCAAGATAGGAAAAGTCCATTAAGTGCTACCGAACCTTTATCCACAGGGTCTTCAAGTCCTAGTGTTGTGAAACATACCAGTTTCCCAGTGAACGGAATACCACAGGGTTTCCCACCTGGGTTTAGTGGGAATAGGCCTCGGTCATCATCTATAAATTCTAATGGATCCAATAAATCAAATCATACTCGGAGTTTAAGTATCGTGAGTTTAGAGAGTCCAAGGAATTCAATAGTGTCTATCGATGATGGGTTTTTGAAATCTTCAACCCGGAATAACAGTACAACTAGTTTAACATCCATGAGTGGAAACTTGAACAATTTCAATATCTCCAACCCTAAACCTAAAGATAAAGACAAGGAGAAAATATCATCTAAATTAAAACCAAACACGTTGAATTCAAGTGTATTGTTTTCAGATTCAGAATCAGAAGCTGACTCGAAACTCATAAGGCCCAAATTCAAACTCAGATCACGTTCGAATTCCAATAAAAAATCAGCTTTGAAGAAAGATTTCAGGTTCAAGTTTCATGAAAATTTAAAGAAAGTTTCAGGCAGTAATTTATCTTTAGGCCCATCCTTAAAGAGTATGAATATTCTTCCACATGCATTAACATCATCGCCAGCCTTAGGCCCTTCAGCATTAACAACACCTACCGAACATCCAATCATGTCAGCCGCCTCAAGTCAAGCATCTAGTCCTACTAATATCTCCGTTCCCTCATCATTGACATCAATTCTTCCTAACATTATTGACATACATCCATCCCCTTTGGCGTTGAATGTGGATGATAAACTTGATTCAGGGCACAATGAAGCCAAAACTAACGATACAAGAGACACAAAGAGAAAGTCAAGTATAAAACAATCAACATATTCCTTAAAGAAGAACCTCATCTTTTCTAAAGATGTGAGGTTAGAGCTCATGGGGAAAGACGTAGATTTGTTCAAAACCAAATTTGTGAGGAAACCAAGTAATGAAGCTACTGAATTAGGTGAAGACTTCACCAAGGATATCCATACTAAGGACACCCACCCAAAGGAAGAAAAGAGCATCCCCAAACATGATGAGAAATTACCAATTTTATCGACCTTGGGCCAACAACATTTGATTAATCAAATGAATCAAAAATGGAATAAAAAGCCTGAAACTTCTATCGACCATAAAAGATCAAAACGTCGGTATTCCTCATCATCAGAGGAAGAATTTTAACGTTGTTTTTACACATCAATTCCTGTATATTATTTGTATATTATGTATAATACTTATGCCTAACTTATCTACAATTAACTCAAAATTACATCATCATCAAAATCTTGTGACAAATCTTTGAAAAATGGTAATCTTAATATTTGTTTAGCACTTAATCTATTGTTTTGATCCATCTCCACACACCCTAATAATAATTCTAATAAGTTCTTATGATCTTCATAGTCTTCCATTGCTTGTTTAAATGAAGTGGATGTCAGATAATCACTCTGTACGGGAACTTTAAACCCATCAGCTTCTTCATTTATCAAGTTAAATGTATCATGTATAACACTATCTTGAGGAACTGAATCATTTATTATTTCATGTTTCAATAAAATATGCATTAATTTTAGAATATTTCCATCATTAGGATTATGATTACTTAAATTTTCTAAATTGATTTCTAATCCACATCCATGTAATTCACTACATTGAGTTAATTTTTCAATTCCAAATACAATTGCTAATTCAACTATTGCATCAGTATCATCTGGTGAATTGAATAATGGGAACTTTCGTGTGAATAATGATAATCCAATTATTCCTGCTGACCATATATCTAATTTTGTGGTTTGATTTGTACATTTGAATAGAACTTCAGGTGCCCTGAACCCTCTAGTACCTGCTCTATTAGCCCTTCTAGGGGGTCTTTGATCTTGTTTTGGATATGCAGCTTTAATATTTAATCTTTTATTATGATGCCTATTCTTACTTATTAATTCTTTGGTGTTAGTTATATTTGCATTGTCACATGGACAAGTATTGGTGTTTTTATTATTTGCATTGTTAATCTTTTCAGCTAATCCAAAATCAACTAAAACTCCTTTACCTTTAAAAGGATCATATAAGAAATTCGTTGGTTTTAAATCACGATGAATTATTCCTTTAGTATGAACAAATTCTAACCCTTGAAACAATTCCCATAAATATTTCTTGATCCCCTTAACTGGTAGATCACGATAAAAATCACGGAAATCTGCATGAGGATAATATGGTAATATTGCAACCACTTGATCTTGAAATCTTAAAACATCCAATAACGGTGCTATATGACTATTACCAGTCAATATGTACAACAAATTCAATTCATTATAAATTCTATTGGGAGATGAAGTGACATAAATTTGTTTTAATGCTACTATAGGATTTTTTACCTTTTTACTTTTTTTGATTGGTTTTTCAGAATTATCTTTTAATCTCTTTAAAGGTGGAGATTTCCAAATATCCGATCCTAATTTTACAGACCCATTAAGGGCTTCAGCTTTATATACAGTGGAAAAGGTTCCTTCACCAATTTTATCAATCAACCTATAGTTTGATGAAAGTACAGGGAAACATTCTTCCAATTTGTTCATTTCTTCCAAGACTTTCAAAGGCACTTCATCATCATCTTCTTCAATCCTTTTCTGCTGCTGAACTTTGACTTTTTCAGTATTTACAGGTTCATCAATCTTTTCTTGTTCTTGTAATTCATAAACTTTAGTCAATTCACGGTTCGCTACTCTTTGTAAATTGTCCGTCTTTAAAAACTGTAGTTTTGGGGCTGTATCCTCCAAACTTGGACGGTTAATATCCTTGATGGGCTGTAAGACATTCTGATTCTCATAAGCGTGAACTTTATCATTGAAAGGGTTATCTTCACTTGATATTCTCTTTATTGACGCGTTTTCAGGTTTAAGCGCCATAGGTGAAACTTGATCTTTAATTTTCTGAAATGTCGATAATAAATTGGTCATGGTCAACGGTCATGTGATGCACACCCTGTTTGTGTAATATGAAACTTTTTGGTGGGTTAGTGAATGAAACCAATACAATGAACACAAATACAATTTAATGTTTTGACTAAAAAATCTCACACAAGATTTGTTGATGCGACTTTTAGCTAGTACGACATTATTTGTGATGTCTGGTAAAAATGAGAACAAGTGAAAAATTTTAGTGAACGACTCAGTATAATGATAGGGAACAAATCTGGTAGTCTAAACCAAGTACGGTTCTTAACCAAAAGAAGGTTGGCATACCCTGAAGCATACAGGCCAGTAGTTCCAAAACCTAGTAGTAAAAAAGATCATTCAAGTTATTTTCAAAGAGCTATGAAAGAATGGTTAGGTCCAAAGAATATAAGAGGTGAATATTACAGAAATAGATATTATTACCCACCACAAGATCACAAACCAAATTATATTGTACAGGACGGTAGAACCGTAGTTGAAGGATTAGGCGATCAAATTGAAAGTAGAAGATTCGGTAATAGTAGAAGAGATCCTTCATTACATCCATTCCCTGAAAATATTCATTGTAAGACTAATTCAGCTATCTCTAATGAATTAAGAGCTAAAATATTCGATGATGCCACAGTCAAAAACATGAAACATGAACAAATTGCTCATAAGTATGGGATCAAATTAGCTAGAGTTGAAGCCATTGTAAGACTTTATAAGATTGAACAAGGATTCAAGCCATCAGTATGTATTTTTACCAACTTATCACATAGAATTAATGATGAGATTATTTTATTTACGATTAGTCTTTAAGACACATACAAGGTTAAAAATTTCCAACTGATAATTCTATGTCTATGTTAATGTTCCAATTTATAGGAAAACTTACTAACAAATCTAGGAAGAAATCGAACAAGATTTACAACAATTCTCTGATGTCATGTATAAAATGTTTCCATTATACCAACCACCAGTTCAAGCTGAAAATTTAACAGAAATTCCAATTCCTGAAAGAACTTTACATCAAAGATTTATGGCAATTTCAGAATCTGAACCATTTGGACCTGTTGATGCTGCCAATGTTTTCGGAATTGAACCTGCTAATGTAACATTAAAGAAATTGACTGAAATTGATGAAAACCATAAGGATTCAACCGATTCAAATACTCAAGAAGTTTTAGTTGGAACTGAAAAACAAGGAGATCGTGGATTATTCAAATTTTCAAAAGCTAAAACAGGTGATGTTGGATTCCGTTATGGTGCTTCAAGAAGAGATAGAAAGAAGGATAGAGCAATTGGTTATGATAGAGCTGGTAATGCTGTTAATCTTGTATAAATGAGTGATGTATAGAACTGAAATGTATATAGTATGTCAGGTAGCAGAGTGCCATAAAGGATTTTCGATTCATAATGAATTTGAGCGAAGGTAGAATTTCACCCTTACCATGCTAACTCTACTTTTTATTCAAAGCTCTACTTTCTCTTTTATAACTCTACTTTCATTCCAAAGCTCCACTAATACTAAACCTCTCTCAAAGGCCAAGTATTGTTAACCCTCACACGACCATCAACACGTCCTTTGCGAAATACGTTGATTTGAAAAAATACATTGAAAAGTGGACTATAAATAACCATGTACAAATTACCAATCATAATTGCATTTGTGTACTTGATCCAATACTCAAGCGCTGCTATAACTTTCATATTAGGAGCACATGAAACTGTTTGTTTTGGAGTTTTCACAGAAAAGCCAAGAACCCCAATTAGTTATTATTTTGCAGTTCAAAGTGGTGGATCATTTGATGTTGATTATCAAATAAAGAATCCAAGTGGACAAGTGGTTGATTCTGATCAAAAGCAAAGACAAGGTGACTTTATTTTTAATGCTGATACTCCTGGTGAATATGAATTATGTTTCTCAAATGGTATGTCAACATATGCTGAAAAAGTAATTGATTTTGAAATTAAAGCTGAAAATGAAGATAGTTCTAAAGAGTTCAAAGCTAATATGCCAGCACAACCAAATGCTAAACCAATGGCTCATGTTGAAAGTATGGCTAAAACTGTTGACAGAATTGATCAACAATTAGATGGATTATTAAGAACTATTCAATATTATAAAACTAGAAATAATAGAAATCAAGCTACTGTTAAATCTACTGAATCAAGAATTTATTACTTTTCCATTTTCGAAGTTTTATTAATGGTTGGAATGGCTGCTTTACAAATTACTGTTGTTCAATTATTCTTCAAAGGTTCAAGAAAACAATTGGTATAGATAATATAAAAGTTTTATATGCGTTTATTATACATTACAAAGTCTAATTACTCTTTTTATTAAGTACTAATTGGACAATTTCTTAAATAGTCAGCTTTACCCTTAAGAAGTTTGATAGATTTAATAAAAATTTCTTCAGGTGACATAGCTCCAGTTGATTCAACATTGAAAATGAAATGATCTCTTTTTCTACCCAATTTAACTTTACCATCGAATTCTTCATGTCTTAATACTTCTCTAGATACAGTATCCTTTCTTGGATCTTTAACAACAGCTTGATCGTTTTCAATACTTATAACACCAGAGGGGAAACATTTTTGGAATTTTTTAGCTTCTTCACCCTTAATTGGTTGTTTGATATCAATAACTGGCATTAATCTATAAGAAGCAGTAGCAACTGGTGAAAATTTAGCATGATCACTTCCTAATCCTAATATACAATGAGCTCTTAAACTAATTTCTTGACCTGGTCTTAATTTGGCTAATAAAACATTTGGATCTGCTGCAACCACTGGACTGTTTTTGAATAATTCTAATTGACGTCCTTGTGGTTCAAATTTTAAATCTTTAGCATAAATATGAGAATTTCTATATAATTGTTTTGGATCAGTTGAATTTGGTGGTGCATTTGGATTATGAGTACAAATAACATCTAATGATAATACAATGGTATTTTCATCAGTATACATATCCTTTTCATCTTGTTCTTTATCAACCCAAGTTAATAAATCTGGATTAACTTTTAAAGGTATTAAACCAATTCTATGTGATAATACTTCATCTTGAATTACAGATGTATTGTTGAATATATAAATGGTTTCAGCAGCTACACTTGGAACTTCTGCTATCATAATTCTTCTCAAAGCATTAGCAATTGAAGTATCTATATGTACTAAATCAAAATTACATTCTCTTTCACTGCTTTTAATCATATTAATTTGAAAATCTTGTTTGAATTTTTCAATATTCCAGGAGAAGTCGGTGGTACCATCATGACCCGGGAAGTCAGTGGATGCTGTGTTGGTGACTCTGTTATATTCAATACCGACTATTTTATCGTCTGACATAGCGATGAGGTAAGATTCAAGATGAGATTTCTGATTTTTCTCACAAAAATTTTTCTAGCCTGTACATAGAGTAGTGAGTTTATATATTACAAGATATGCCAAAAAAGGCCCATAAATTTATGAGGATGTTTGTGGTTGTATACGACTAAGTGTCTCCTTGAAAAGACCCAGGGAGTGGTAGACTTGTATCACCTAAGCTAGTATAACTTTCTAATTGAAAACTGTGATCGTAATTCATTACAGTTCTTATAGTCTCATATAAATTTATTGTTAAAAGTTCTACGTTTCCATTATATCCATCTTGAGCATCATAAGTCTTTTCCATTAATTCATCGGCTTCAGGGTCAACCTGAACTTTGTTTACTTTTAAAATTTCTGAATCATCAATAAATGCTGTTAGTGTATGGAGTATTAATTGACAAAAGAATATAATGAAATCATAAAATATCAACTCTAATCTACCAAATGGTAATCTTTCACCAATAAATTGAACTGACATACTTCCATGAAGGTATGGAGTACCACTAGGAGATTCGGTATAACCTCCTAAGATTAAATGAAGTATCAAACAGAATCCATTAATACTAAATATGGACATTAATAACCATTTCGACAACCCTTTTTTCGAATCCTCTGTATATAAATGACGGGCTGGGTATGGATTGGATAAAGTGTACTGAAGAAATCCTCGAAGTCCTAGTCTTAACATTGATAAATCATGCAAATATGTTAGTATTAGTACAAGAAACCCTATAAATTTGACTGAATGTTTCATATCTTTAAGAAAGAATTTCTTCCGTTTATAAAGTGTCGATGCATTATTAGTAGCTGTTTCTATTGGGGTTGGGTATTGTTGAGTTTGGAAGTCTCGTAGATGTTGTTCCCAATTTATATTATTAGCCGCCATTGGTGATAGTCGCAGATAAGTTTAAAGTGCGGTGAAGATCTGTTGGGTGGAAATACACTAGAGTACAGAGAAAAACTAAAGTTCATATTTTGTGGATATATTCCTATATAGTACATGCAAGACATAAGATTAATATATTACAGGGCTAATCTTTTAATGCCAAATCTTTGATCAAGTCACCACCTAACAAAGTGATTTGATGAAGGATGGAATCTTTATTAATGATAACTTCTTCTTTACTATCGTCAATTGGTTTAATATGAATTCCAAAGTTTACTTTAAATTTCTTCTTGGATAAAGTATTTGGAATAAATAAACCAGCTGCAACGTTAGAACCATCATTATGTAAGAAACCAAATTTCCTTGATGAAAATATAACCACATGACCAAACTTTCTATTAAGATCGTCTATATAAGCTTGAGTCAAATCATATTTGGTAGTTATATCATCAGGGAAAGCTTGCAAGCTATTAATTAAATTTTTGAAGCTGTTAGATGGCAAGATTCCTGCTGAAGTTGATAATTTACTTGTTTGTAAATTGATAGTGAAATCGTAATCTTTTAAGATTGGTGAAAACACAAGTCCGATATTTTTTGCAGTTACTCCGCTGTTACGGATTAAGTCTATTGATGCTTTAGATAACGTGGTTAATCTACTTGATATTGGTAAAGTTAATTCATTAGACCATAAAATACCTGATGGATCATCCTTAGTACCGACAAATAATTGGGTCTTAATACCTGAAGGGTCTAATTTACGAATCTTCTCGAAATTTGATTCAATTATTTGTGAAGTTTGTACGGTTAACTTATCTGATAAATTCTTTGAATCAAAGTCTTCCAAATTTGGTTCACCGGCGACAGTTTTAGTTTCAAAAATTTTAACTAAATCTAGAATCAATGAACTGTCTTTCCAATTCCAAGTAGCGAGGAAATCTAAGATTTTCAAGAACCCATTTTCAACAGAATGTGGTAATGAATATGGAGCAGGATCAACAAATGGTTTCAACGCAATTAACTCAATTAACTCTTCATTGAATTGATTTAATAATAAATGTGAATCTAACCATCTTTTGAATAACCTTACAGTTGGTGAATAGAATTGGTAATGATGTGCCAAAGTACTAATTGTTCTAGTATGCTTGACCACACCTATATATTTTTGGTTGAATTTAAGATAAATATCTTGCAATCTACTCTTCTGCTTCTCAGGAGCATTAGATACAGCTCTTAAATATAAGATTTCATCTCTTTCAGTCAAAATTCTTATTCTGAACCCAAAACCTTCTGGAGTTAGGATATTGAGTAATGTGATGTTGTTATTGAATGGGATTGAATCATCTTGAGTGATGAATGATTTGTAGATTGATTCTTTGTTCAATGCATCAAGAATTTTTAACGAGAATGCAGTTTTAGTCTTTTCCAAAGATGATAATTCATCCGGCCATCTGGCTGAAGATTCGAATTGTAATATCACATCATTCCAGAAATCGGGATTAGAAATTGCAAATGGGACTGGCTGTAATAATGAAGTATATCTTAAACTTGGAGAAGCGGCAAACACTGATTTAACATTTAGTGGTAGAGTTAAATTAGTCAATACTTTAGATAATGAATCAAATGATGATTTCAATGCTGCAAAACTGGTGGTTGATACTATGGATTGATTGTTTCCTGACGGTAATAATGGTACAGGTAACAAATTATTAAATTCAGTAGTTTCAGTAGAAATATTCAAATTTGGTGCAAAATGAGTATCTAAACTACTTTTTATGATAGATAAGGTTATTGGCTCGGAAGGTTTGGACTGCCAGATAACACAATGTTGAATTGATCCATCTTTAAATCTTCTTAAAGAAGCTTTTGGACCCCAAAACAATTTGAATTTGAGTCCGGCTTCTTCATCTGAATTACTTGGTCCTTTAGTAACTAATCTTTCACATTCCTCAGGGTTCAAAATTAGTCCTATACTATAAGAATCTGATTGTGAGCTAACTTTCCTTTTATTGATAGGGAAATTATTATTGAAATCATTGACTTTGATGACAATTTCGAAAACTCTATCTCCGAGAGCTTTCTTCAATATCACGTATAACTTGTTCATGATAAAGTTTTCAAATGTTAAAAACGTAATTTTTTCCAAAGGTCCAAATTGTTCTTGCAAATCACTTGGAACTGTGAGGTTTAATACCATATCGAATTTCAAATGATCGAATTTGGCGTTTTGTAATAATATTGGATCAAATCTATCTTTAACCACATCATTCAAAAGAATCAAAGTTTCAGTGGCTAATTTCTTGAGATAACTATATGAAGAATTAGTCATTTTCCAAAGGATGTTCAATTTAATATTCTTATCAAATATGGTAGGAACGTTAAACCCTTCGTTCGAATTGAACTTTGAAGCTATATTTTCACCTATTAATGATGAAAATGATAAGTAACCCGATGACAAATCCATAGTGGCTAAATATTTGATCGTTCCCTTGAATAACTGATAAGATGAAAATCCGTGTAACAAGATTTTATTACCAGTTAACCCACCACCATGTAAAAGAGCACTCATTAACATTGCAAATTCAAAATGACCAAATCCTCCTTTACTAATAGACGAACTAAATCCTCTTTGATTTAACCAAATCTTTCCTAGTATACAAGCATCTTTAAAACTTTCTGCTGCTTTCTTGGAAGTATATAAATATTTTAAATAATAATCATAAGCAGTCAGTGATAATATAGACGCGTTATATAGTGGAGTAGGTGGTAATTCTGATGCTTCTGTTTGAATTCTTATACAGTTTTTATTAGGTAATAACTTCTTAACATCGAAAACTGCAAATGGGAACCCAACTATTAAATTAATGGTGAATTTGGTTTTGTGGAAACATAAATCTTGTGGATTATCAGTAGCGATACTTTCTAATTTTAAGATTGGGCATAAAATATCATCATTAAGGTACTTGTACAGAATCTTTACTGGAAGGTTATTCTTCTTGGTTAATGGGATTAAATTCTCTACCAAATAAGCTAAATAAAATGCTCTTTTATAAAGGATTCTATAATTGAGGAAATCTTTCGGTTGGAAGAGTGATTTTGGCATAGTTAACACCATATCAATTGACATACCGTTATTTTGTAAGATTCCAGTTTTCAAACCGAAAGATCCTGCCAATGAAACATCTTCTGGTGCTAAGTAGGAAAAGTTATAATTTAATTTGGATGGTTTAGGATCGGGGAATGGAATAACAATTTTCTTGGAGGAATATCTTGATTCAAGATCTGCAAGTGATAAATCTTTAACCTCAGGAATTTGTTTGATCAAATCATGTAATTTATGTAATACTGTTTCTATGATATTAACACTACTATCCTTTAATTTTACTTCTTTGATTAATTCATCGATTTGTAATTTGAATATATTGGACTTGAATAACTCAGCTGTTTCTCTAGCTACTTGAATTTCTTGAGCTGAAAGTTGTTTCCTTTGTTTCTTGGTGGGTGGTCCAGAATGTTTCTTTGGAGTTTGTTCCTCTTCATCTTCTGGTTCCAGATCATCTAAGAGCTGTGAATTTTCATGATCACTAGTCATTTCAACATCCTCTACATCTGATTTAATGTTATCACTCCTAGAATTAGTGGCATCAACCTTACTTGCCTCGGTTTTAGAAGCAGCAACTGGTTTTACCAACTTTCTCTTTCCCATGATTAAATATGTGAAGTCTCGAGTTTAATCGAATCCACTACTCCAAATTTCGTACTGGAGTTAACTATGGGAAATTATGAAAGGTTTGTCGATTTGCTTTGGTTCTTTTTTACTAAAGAAAAAAGAAACAACCTTATTAAAAATAGGTTAAGTCTATAACGTCTGAAAGACTTTTCTCAACTTCGATGAGTAACTATTTCGGTCACAGACACGACTGATTCTAAATTTCGTGGTTAAATGTCGTTTCAGTCATGTGGTTTGATGTCGCATTTTGCACTTAGTTTCTATACGAGTGTCGTGCGAATTCATCTGACAGTATAACTAAACGATCTCCAATTATTTGCAGAAATCATTTCTTATTGTTAACTTCATAAGAATGACAGCTGAACAATATTACTCTGATAAAATTGGGATCCCAAAAACCGATAGTAGTAGATGGAGATTAAGAACCGATAAAATTGGTAGTGAATGGTGGGAATATATTGATGAAGAACATAAGAAAAATGATCCACAAACTACATTTGTACAGTATCTTTTACAACAGCCTGAATTTCCAAGTCCTGTACCAGAAGACATTCAAACACCTAAGCAAGCAGCTGAGAAAGGTGCTGAATTTTTCAATTTGTTAATGGATCCTTGTGGTCTGTTACCTTGTCAGTATAAAGGTCCAATGTTTATGACGATTGGATATGTGGCTTCATGTTATTATACAAAGACCGAAATTCCTGAACCTTTCAAAAAAGAAATGATCAGGTATTTGGTAAATGCCCTGCATCCAGTAGATGGTGGATGGGGTTTACATTCAGTGGATAAATCTACATGTTTTGGAACTAGTATGAACTATGTAATCTTAAGATTATTAGGATTAAGTGCAGATCATCCAGTTTGTATTAAAGCCCGTAAAACTCTACATAAATTAGGTGGAGCTATTGGTGTACCTCATTGGGGAAAAGTATGGTTATCTATTCTTAATTTATACGATTATGCTGGTGTTAATCCAGCCCCTGCTGAATTCTGGATGTTACCTTCAGCATTACCAATTCATCCTGGTAGATGGTGGGTTCATGTCAGAGCAATTTATGCTCCATTCGGGTACATCATTATGAATAAATTGAAATGTGATTTAGACCCTTTGTTAAAAGAGATCCGTAATGAAATTTATTTACCTAAACATTTACCTTATGAAAAGATTGATTTCTCCAAACATAAAGATAATGTTTGTGGAGTTGATTTATATTATCCACATTCACCAATATTGAATTTTGCTAATAAAGTATTGGGTATTTGGGAAAATAATAGGCCTGAGTGGGTTAAGAAAATCGTCAATAAGAGCGTGTACAAGTTGATTTTAAAGGAATTGGAAAATACTGCTTACTTATCGATTGCCCCTGTAAGTTATGCTCTCGATGTATGTGTTGTATATGCTCAAGAAGGACCAGAATCTGAAAATTTCAAGAAAATTAGTGCAAGAAAAAATGAAGTATTATTCCATGGTCCTCAAGGTATGACAGTTATGGGTACTAATGGTACACAAACATGGGATGCTGCATTTATGATTCAATATTATTTTATGGCAGGGTTGGCAGATAATCCTAAATTTCAACCAGCAATTAAAAAGGCATATAAATATTTGATCAGGAATCAATTCACTTCAAATGCCGTAGAAGGGTCATATAGAGACTCAAGAGATGGTTCATGGGGGTTCAGTACTAAAGATCAAGGATATACTGTCAGTGATTGTACTGCCGAAGCTATTAAAGCTATCATTATGGTTCAAAATCATCCAAGTTTCACCGATGTTAAAGATGACATTCTGGCTGAAAGACTCTATAAAGGAATCGATATTTTATTATCATTACAAAATAGAGGATCCTATGAGTTTGGATCATTTTCAGCTTATGAAAGAATTAGAGGTTCACAATTATTGGAAAAATTAAACCCTGCTGAAGTTTTCAATAATATTATGATTGAATATCCTTATGTGGAGTGTACCGATTCTTCTGTGCTTGGTTTAACATATTTCAGCAAATATCACCCAGAATATAAACAAGTATCAATTCAATTTGCCATTGAAGATGCTATTAAATATATTAGAGGTGCACAATTAGTCGATGGTTCATGGTACGGAGCATGGGGAATTTGTTACACTTACGCTACGATGTTTGCGCTTGAAGCTTTCAATTCAGTTGGTGCAACTTATGATAATGATAAAAACGTTAAGAAGGGATGTGATTTCTTAATCTCAAAACAAGAACAAGATGGTGGATGGTCAGAGTCAATGAAATCTTGTGAAACTCATACCTATGTTCCAACCGGTCAAAGTTTAACAGTTCAAACTGCATGGGCTGTCATTGGCTTGATTTTAGCCAAGTACCCTGACCATAAACCAATCAAAAAAGCAATCGATTTAATTATGAATCGTCAATTACCAACTGGTGAATGGAAAGCTGAGGATATCGAAGGGGTATTTAATCATAGTTGTGCTATTGAGTATCCTTCGTATAAGTTTTTGTTCACTATAAAAGCTTTAGGATTGTACGATAAGTACGTCAATAAATAAACTAAATACGGCTCATTAAAACTAAATACACTTAATAGGAAAAATATACTTCTGGGCTATAACAAAACATTTACTAAACTCACCTTGCTTTAACAACACGTATTCTATAACTAAATAGGCTATAATCGTAAACGGGCTATGTATGGAATTTAGAGACCGATAACCACTATAGATTTTTTCTAGAACAACCAGTAGTAACTGATGTACCAGATAAGCCTTGTCGATTACGTAATAAATTGCTCACCATTTAAAACCTGTCAAAATTCCTCACCCTTCTTTTTGTTTGTTTAAAGTGCAAAGGGGTAAAGTCATTTATCATGAGTGATTTAGAAAAACAAGAATATTCAGAAGCTTCCACGCCTGATTATCAATACGGTGAATATTTACCATACACTGATTCAGGTGAAGTCCCACCACCACCACCTCCACCACACCATTTTGCCCACCCTCCTAGGCCACCACACCACCATTGGTACAGATGTCAAGGTAGAGATGAAAAAGACTCTAAATGTAAACGTAGAAAAGGTGTATTCTTTTTGATTAAATTTTTAAGTTTAGTTATTTTTACTATTAGTGTTATTGGTGCTTATAACTATGGTAGACTTTATGAAAGACAAGTTATTGCTCAAGAATTTCATGGTCGTGGATTTCATGGTCGTCATGGACCTGGTCCTCATTTCAGATCTGGTCAATTCAAAAAGGGGTGTCATGATCCAGTGAACGGTGTAGACGGTGTACACTCATATGGTATGAAAAAATTTCATGAAGAAAAGGTTAAATTCATTGATACTAACGGTGATGGACAACCTGATTTAGTTATGAAATTCTCTAATGAAGGTCCAGATATGAGGTTTGCTCATGGCCCTCAAGGTTCTGCTCATGGATATCCTATCCATGAAGGTAGACCAGAACACAAAGGTAGACCACACCATGAAGGTAGACCACACCATGAAGGTAGACCACACCATGAAGGTAGACCACACCATGAAGGTAGACCACACCATGAAGGTAGACCACACCATGAAGGTAGACCACACCATGAAGGTAGACCACACCATGAAGAAAGACCGGAACATGAAGGTCCACATCACGAAGATAGACCAGAACATAAAGGTCCACATCATGAAGAAAGACCAGAACACAAGAGACCACATCACGAAGGTGATGACAAGCACCACCAAGGTAAGGAACACAAAGGTAAGGAACACAAAGGTAAGGAACACAAAGAACATAAAGAATTTGATTTCAGTAAACAATTTGAACATGCTATGGATGAAATTACCTCAGAATTCAGACAATTAGCTGATATTCATGTACCAACTTTAGAAGAAGTTGCTTCCCACTTCAATGTCAAGAAAGTCAATGAAAAAACTAATTAAGCTTCTTACCAGCAGAACAGTTCAGAAAATACAAAAATAAAAAAAAGAGACGAGAAATGTTAAATGGATATGGTTTTACATCGAGAGAGATTTTATAGTGGAATATATGTTTTTTAAATTTAACTTTAATTACCCTTTATGACTCTATACAATGAATGACTACCCTTTTCCTTTACTCTACTTTGAACTCTATTGGATTCTATGATCTCTAACTCGTTTTTTACTCCCCTTGCTGGTTCTTACTGGTTCTCCTTGGATTAATCAATTCTTGGTTCAAGTATCAATCCTCCCAAAGGTTGTTTAGAATGACCATTGGCATCAAAAACTGACTTTCCCCTGACAATAGTTTCCATAACTTTACCCTTGAATTCCATACCATGATAAGCTGTAAGTTTGTTTTTAAAGAATGTCTTGGAATTATCAACAGTATAAACCACAGAAGGATCAAAGATTAAGATATCAGCATCATAGCCTATTTGTAATTTACCCTTTCTGTGACTTAACCCAACTTGTTTTGAAGTATTCCACGAACACCATTTACTGATTTCTTGGAATGTAATTGGAGGATCTAATTTTTGTCCCTCTGTGTATAAGATAGGTAAACCAAATCCAACTGATGCAATACCACCCCAAGCTTCAAAGAAATCACCTCTTTCTAAACCTTTCAATTCTGGAGTACAAGGGGAATGATCAGATACAACTGTAGTGATGATATCATTTCTTAAAGCTTTCCATAATAATTTTCTATTTTCATTAGTTCTAATAGGTGGACAACATTTGAAATGAGTTGAACAACTTGGAATATTTTCAGCGTATAATGATAAATAATGGAAACAAGTTTCAGCACTAATTGGTAAATTTTGAGCTTTAGCAGCTCTGATTAAAGGAATTGCTTCATGAGTAGCTAAATGAACGATATGTAATTTAACGGTTGGAATTAATGTTGAGCAATTAATAATTTCTGCAATGGCTGTAGTTTCGAAATTATCAGGTCTGGAAGCTAAGAATGATGCATACAATGTAGCATCAACATCTTGTAATAAATTATCTTCTTGTTGAGCTAAATCAAAAGGGGTTTCAACATCACCAGGTTTCTCATTATGATGATGAGCCATTCTGGCTAATTTACCAAATTTTGGTTCAGAACCTGATAAATAAGGAGACTTGGCTAAAGCCTTGGCTTGTTCATTACTTAATACTGAAGGATCAATAGAATGATCGTGAGGGATGTATTTTTCATGCTCGATATCTTCATTGTGTCTTGACTTACTTAATAATTTTAACACTGGTCTTGGAGCTCTATCAATGAATGAAGCTGACATACCTAAATTGAAATCTTCAATATCTTTGGTCAAGATAGCTGAAGAATCCATATGTTCTAATTTTGGTGGTGTCAAATGTTCTGACTTGGGTGGTGTAGTGCAATTACTATCTGTGCCATTACCACTAGAAGGGCGTGAACTTAAAACGCTATCGATTTGAGTTTCATCTTCTTCTTCGAAGAAAAATCTTGGTGATCTCTTTTCATTAGGGATCAATTTTGTATCTTCCACAGTCAAGATAGGGCCATGAGTAACATTTGGTTGCATTTCAGCATGGAACATCAACAAAGTACTTAAACCTTCAACTTCCTTCATGGCTCTTAAAATATGTTGTGGTGTTATGGCAGGGAATTCTTCAACACCACTCTCAATAAGGAATGATTTAAAACCTCTGACCCCCATATTGATTAAAGGAATTAACGATTTCAAATTATCAGGAACCAATCCACCCCAAAATCCAACATCAACCCAAGTTTGACCTTTTGCAGCATTGATCTTAAGATTAAAATTCTCAACTGATGTAGTCGGTGGTATGGCATTTAAAGGCATATCTATAACAGTAGTAACCCCACCAGATGCTGCAGCCTTAGTACCAGTTTCGAAACCTTCCCATTCAGTTCTACCTGGTTCATTCAAATGTACATGTGCATCAACTAACCCTGGCATTACTACTAATGGGCTCACATTACGATACTGTTTTGGTGCAACATCATAAATTTGTAATTTTGGATCATTAGGTTCAAGTATTCTTTTGGTTACATGAATGATTTTACCTGATTCGATGGAGAATATTAAAGTAGCAGGTCCTACTTCATCATCTAATAAAACGTGTGTAGAAGCTAAAGCTCTAGACATTATTCTAATAAAATGTTACAAAATATAATACAATAAAATTCAAAACTGGATATTGAAGTTTAAAAATAATTTAGAAAAAAAATCTATTCTAATACGTTCCTGCACCAATGGGCCCCGTTAGTTGTACCCCAAAGATCACTTACAACCCACCAACACGAGAGTCAGATTTAAAATTTTTACAGGAAGATAACGGAATTTTGGGCCGCTGAATTTCGGATATCTGAGATAAGCCAAAAGAAAGTTTAGACTGTGTATTGGGCTGTCAAAGTTTATAAAGTATGGGGTGGTTTCTAGAGTATGGAGTGGATGAAAACCAGATCTATAAGGGAAGGTCGGTAAAGTATCAAATGTAATTATAAAGTCCTTATCGTACATGTGTAATATCTTCCGATAAAGGATACCTTATTTGACTCTCTTAAACCGCCTCGGCCATATGCGAATGACTTATATATTACCAAGGATTTGACATTTCTTAATAACTTAATAGAGTTTCTGGGCCCCGGAAAAAAAAGGTCTTCCTTACTAAATACTCGTCTTAATGATCTTGTCATTTACTTAGACGGTAAACCTTAATTGATTCCCCCTGAATTGGTGGTTCCTTACAAAATCTTTACTTTGGATCATCTCAAATTGCGTCTCCTTCAACGGTGCGCAAAAAATTGGACCCAAGGCACAAACTGCTATAAGTTACTGTATAAGTTTATTTCTATACAAAATACAAACGGGGTAAAAGGGGAACTAATAGGTGACCATTTGTTTACCGCTTTTGGCATTAACTATAGCAGATTTAAACACTTCACTTAATTCACCATTTTCAAATTTATTAGCTTGAGCTGGAGCTTCCTTTAATAATCCTTGTTGATACCATTCAATGATTTGACTTAAGACTTTTTCCTTTAATCCAACATCTTTTTCAACAATTTGAGTACTCCAGAAACCTGCACTAGTAATGTTTTTAAATAAATGAATTGAAGTTGGTAAGATGACTGGTTGATATGACATACCACCATAAGTTAACATTAATCCATCATTTTGTAATTTCCTAGCAACTCCAGTTGATGATTTACCACCAACACAATTTAAAGCTAATTTTAATGAACCGCCTTCGTCTTTCAACCATTTTTTAACTTCAGGTCCAAATTCCCTACTATTGTTTTCCTCTTCGGTGATAACTTTTGTAGCTCCGCAATTTTCAATTAAATCTTGTTTTACTTGATCTAAATCTGGTCTATCTCTAATTACACTAATTGATTTAACTCCTAAGATTTTACCAATTTGTGATGCATATTTACCAACAGCTGAGTTACCACCATTTTGAATAAACCAATCACCTTTCTCTAACTTCATAAAATGAGTTAACATTAAATAGGCTGATAATGGATTTACTAATAAAGTTGAAGCTTGAACAAGGCTTAATTCTTTCTTACCTGCATCTTGGGATTGTGATGGATTTGGAACTTTGAAAAGTTTTTCATTATCAAATTCCCCAAAAGTTCTCCATGTTCCTAAATTGACTCTTAATGGAACTGCCCAATCTCCTGGTTGTAAATTCTGGACTTTAGAACCGACTTTGACAACTTCAAATAATCCTTCATTACCGCAAACAAAAGTTGGGAAATCTGTACCTAAATCAGTGGTTTTAGGTGGTTGACTTGGATATACCCCTTCAATTTGATTGATATCACTTGGGTTAACTGGTGAGGATAATACTTTAACAATGACAGAATTTGGTTTAATATTATCATCATCGATTTCATATTTATGAGTAAAAAGAACATCTTTAGGTTGACCATGTTCTTTGATCATCACAGCATGAGATGTAATCATCGTACGTAATTGATTAAATTGACTTGCAAATTGGTTTGTTCTCAATCTTGCCAACATTACTTTCTCCACTATTGCCAAACCTCAGTTTATATGTCTTCGCACCGCAATGATCTGGGTATACGGGTATTGGTGATTACTAAGAAATTTACGATATGTATTGACTCTGTATGTAAATTAAAGCGTCTCAAGCTCTGTTTGAGTTTGCTGAGTCAATTGGACTCTGTTGTTTAGAGCGGCTCAGATCCTGTGTCAGCAGAGTGTTTCTTTGCTTACTGATCTTTAGCATTTTCTAAATCTCTCTTAGCTTTCTTTAAAGCTTCTTTCTGCTTGATATTTTGATAAGTACCTAAAACGAAATATACTGCATTGAAGAACACTACCCATAATTCAGGTTGAATAAAGTTTTGGGCAATTACAAAACATACAGAACTGGTAACCAATGAACTCTTCAAAGTTCTCCTATAATTCTTAGCGAACCCTTCCATGATAACCTTTTTGATCTTACCGAACTCATGAGTGAATTTTTCCCTGGTAGTAGCAAATCTTTCATTATCAGATTTATAATTATTAATTAAAGCGATCCATAATGTGAAAAGTCCTGTAAGAATAGGAGTTATAGTAGATAAAGATGCTAAAATTTGACAAAGTTTTAATTTAACTGTTAAGGGTTTACCACCACTTAATTTAGCGAATATCTTATTTAAAATCCCATATAATGTATGGGAGGTTGGAGTTAAAAGCATAGATCCATAAAAGATCATTTTGATCACTTTATTATTGGCATTCAATTCAAAACTTGAATAATCTTTAGCAACTGATGATGCAATTAACTCATTCAATCCATTTAAAAATCCGGATGTAACAGATTTAGTATATAAAGGGTACTTGATCAAGTATGATAAATATAATTTATTAAAATCCTTAGCACCTGCCATTTTGTCGAATTCTGTTAAGGTTATGTGGAGAAATGTTATCTGGTATCTCACCGCATAATCTCTCCTGGAACCGGAGATCCCCACTGACGCGGTTGCAAATTTATCTACCCGCCGGCTACAATGGTTGGGAGTAAGGACTATAAACATTGGGAGAGATCGCTCAGGTCATTCACAAATACATTTACTACATATCACATTATCATTACTCAACATGAGAAACTTCGGCCTTATCATTCCACTCAGGATTGGTTACTGCCATTCTCTTTTGGTGTTCGTATAATGGCTCAAGTGGTGGGATATTTCTACGAAGGACATTTCTTTGGAAATTATTACCGAATTCCCTAACTCTGTAACCAGCGTGTTTTCTCAAAGAGACTCCGAAAACTTCATCTAATTCTTCTAAAGTCAATCCCTTGGTTTCAGGCAAGAATAACAATACTAAGAAGAAACCAACGATATTCCATGCGGCGTAGAATCCAAAGGCACCTTGAGGAGTAAAGGCGTTTCTTAATCTTGGCCAAGTAAATGCTAAAAGGAAATTAAAGAACCAACAGGTAGCAGTGGCAAATCCCATACCTAAATCTCTGATATACAATGGGAAAGCTTCAGCTGAATAAGTGAAAGGTACCGGCCCTTCACCTGAGGAATAGATGGCAGAATAGATGTAAATACCGAATGCGATTAAACCAATTCTACCATTTGGATTTGTGTCTTGAGGGATCCAGAACCCTGCCATTGTGATTAAAAGGAACAATGACATTAATGGGAAAGTGGTCAACAACAAATTTCTCCTACCAAATGTATCGATAGTGTAAAATGCAGGAATTGCAAAAACGAAATTAATCATACCGAATCCCCAAGAAGCTGTCAAAGCTTCTTTATCACCTAAACCAGATTCAATAAAAATAGAACTTGAATAATAAGCAATGACGTTAATACCACAGAATTGTTGCATGAACATAACGACCCATGCACCTAATGCACCATTTCTGTTTCTTCTGATAGTAAACATCTCAACCATTCTCTTCCATGTAGGAATACCTACATAAGAATGTTCTTCAGCTAACAAAACATGTTGGTAAAAACAATCTCTAGCAGCAGCGACTCTTTCATGACGTAATTGGACTAAAGATTCAAAGGCATCGACGTGTCTGTCTTTACCCATTAACCATCTTGGTGATTCAGGAACGAATGGAATTTGGAACAATACAATAATGGCAGGAATTGCGGCTGATCCTAACATCAATCTCCAATTCAAACCATCACCAATTCCTCTCGATGGGATGGAATAGAAAGCTAAGGAAGCAACATATCCAAACATAATACCAACAGCGGTGAAAAATTGCCATAACATAACCAATGCACCTCTAATGTGTCTTGGTACACATTCAGCTGAGTATGCAGGTACAGTTGCAGATTTAATACCAATACCGAAACCAAGTAAAAAACGGGAAATAAACAAATGGTACCAAGTGTTAACAAACCCTTGCCAAATACAACATAAGGCAGAAATCAAACAGGTCCAAAAAATCACCCATTTTCTACCAACTTTCCTATTAAAACTATCACTTAACCAACAAGCGAAAACTGATGCACATAAATATGGTGCACCATTGATTAAACCTTCCACTAAATCAGCATTCTTCATATCAGTGACACCTAATTTATCAGGATAATACAAAGTAGCCCCATTAATAACCGATTCATCCATACCTTGAACAGCAGCAGCCATTGAACCTAAGGCAATAACTTGAAATAACCTATAAGGAACATGCCATTTCTTAGTAGCTTCTTTATGTAAGGAAACCTTTTCTTCTTCAGTTAAGAAAGGCATAGCATTAAATTCTGCAGGGGTTCTAGCTAATGCAGCAGCTTTAGCAAATAATTCAGGTTCCAAACCATGTTTGATGGCATAATTTCTACCCATTTGCATAGCTTGTTTCTCGCTATATTGCGATAAGATATTTCCTCTTTCACCATTACCAGGTTCAGCTAATTTAGAATGAATACTTTCTAAATCATCAGGAAGATGTTTAGATTTTTCTTCAGCTGATGAAGAAGATGAGTTACGTTCTAATAATCCTCTATCATGATGAGCGGAGTTTGCGACAGGATCAACTCCTGCGGCTTGAGTTCCTAGTGTATCTTTATTATTCATTGTCAAGAGTTAATAAAGAATTACGTATATGGTATCGAATAAGGGATTTTAAAACCTATTTATAGTTTAGCAAATACTATAGAGTAGAGTTAACACAGAGTAAGGCTCTAGAATTAAACCCCAACAATTGGGGCAGATCCTTAATGTATGAAGAAAAAGGAAATATATGGTAATGCCTATGCAAGCCATGATTGCTACAAACCTATTAGTCTCCGTTACTATAGTATATAGTTAGGTAAACCTGGAGATAATAGCCTGGGTTATGAGCGGGTGTGGCGAGTGAGTGGAGAACAGGATGCAAAGTGCCAAATGGATTCTCAATATGACGTAAGAATAATTTTCCTCATGATTTGAACCCTAGAGCCATACCTACAAGGGATGAAATTCATTCAATTCGAGTTGGTTCAATGCAAGAGATAAGTATGTATATTTACTAAATGTTTTATCTAGGTCCAATGGGACCAAGTTACAAACCAATCTAAAAATGATCGAAATTTTATGGTCATCTATTGTAAGTTGTAAGTTCGGATCCATCGCAACCTTACATTTTGCTTATTTTGGCAATCTCTCCAGACATTTCCAGGTACCGTAAAAGAGTTGTGAGTTTTACAGTTTGGCGATTACAGTGCTACAACGCTTCTAGTTAGACAGGTTTTTAGTTACGGATATTAAGGTACTTATCCGAATCAATATATTGTGATCAATGGTAAAGTTACAAATCGTAAAGGTAATTAGAGATTAACGAGAGGCTTTCAAACTACCAAACCATTTGTTTATTACACTACAATTAAAAAATATTGAAATCTATTCAATGTGAGAAACTTCAGTCTTTTCGTTCCATTCGGGATTAGTAACTGCCATTCTCTTTTCATGTTCATATAATGGTTCCATTGGAGCCATTTTTCTTCTAAGTACGGTGGTTTGAACATTATGGGAAAATTCTCTTAATCTATAAGATGCATGTTTCCTTAATGATACACCAAATACTTCATCTAATTCTTCTAAGGTTAATCCTTTAGTTTCAGGTAAGAAGAGTAAAACTAAGAAGAAACCAACGATATTCCATGCGGCGTAGAATCCAAAGGCACCTTGAGGAGTAAAGGCGTTTCTTAATCTTGGCCAAGTAAATGCTAAAATGAAATTAAAGAACCAACAGGTAGCAGTAGCAAATCCCATACCTAAATCTCTGATATATAATGGGAAAGCTTCGGCTGAATAGGTGAAAGGTACTGGACCTTCACCTGATGAGTAAATAGCTGAGTAAACATAGATACCGAAAGCAATTAAACCAATTCTACCGTTAGGGTTAGTTTCTTGGGAAATCCAGAAACCAGACATAGTAACTAAAAGGAAAATAGCCATTAATGGGAAAGTAGTCAATAATAAGTTTCTTCTACCAAAAGTATCGATGGTATAGAAAGCTGGAATAGCAAATAAGAAATTGATCATACCGAATCCCCATGAGGCTAATAAAGCTTCCATATCACCTAAACCAGATTCAATGAAAATAGAACTTGAATAATAAGCAATGACGTTAATACCACAGAATTGTTGCATGAACATAACAATCCAAGCACCTAAAGCACCATTTCTGTTTCTTCTGATTGTAAACATTTCGATTAATCTCTTGTAAGTTGGGATACCAGTATAAGAATGTTCTTCAGCTAATAAGACATGTTGGTAGAAACAATCTCTAGCAGCAGCGACTCTTTCATTTCTCAATTGAACCAAAGATTCGAATGCCTCAACGTGTCTATCTTTACCCATTAACCATCTTGGAGATTCTGGGACGAAAGGAATTTGGAACAAAACAATAATAGCTGGGATGGCAGCAGATCCCAACATCAATCTCCAATTCAAACCATCACCAATACCTCTTGAAGGAATAGTGAAAAATGCTAAAGATGCAACATACCCAAACATAATACCAACAGCAGTAAAGAATTGCCACAACATGACTAAAGCACCTCTAATGTGTCTTGGAGTACATTCAGCAGCATAAGCAGGAACAGTGGCGGATTTAATACCAATACCAAAACCAAGGAAAAATCTAGAAATGAATAAATGGTACCAAGTATTAACAAACCCTTGCCAAATACAACAAACAGCGGAGATTAAACAAGTCCAGAAAATGACCCATTTTCTACCAACTTTTCTGTTGAAACTATCACTTAACCAACAGGCAATAACGGAAGCACATAAGTAAGGGGCACCATTGATTAACCCTTGTAATAAATCAGAGTTCTTCATATTAGTAACACCCAATTTGTCTGGGTAATATAAGGAAGCACCATTAATAACAGATTCGTCCATACCTTGAACAGCAGCAGCCATTGATCCTAAAGCGATAACTTGGATCAACTTTGATGGAACATGCCATTTTTTGGTGGCTTCTTTGTGTAAACCAATTTTCTCATCCTCAGACAAAAATGACATAGAATTGAAGTCATCTGGGGTTCTGGCTAAGGCAGCAGCTTTAGCAAATAAATCAGTATCTAAACCATGTTTGGAAGCATAGTTTCTACCCATTTGCATCACTTGCTTTTCACTATATTGGGTTAAGATATTACCACTTCCATTTGATGCTGGGGTATCAGCATCATTAGACAGGATGTCATCGGTGTTCTTAACTTTTTCTTCTGCAGTCGAGGATGCTGAAGAATTAGCATTGATTAAAGCTTCTTCATTAGTAGCACTCATCTTAAATTAATTATAATTAACCGGAATCAAGTGTTTAATGATAATAAGAATTTAAAATTTGATCTAGGGGAATTAATGGCCCTTTTATATAAAGTCTTTAAAGAATGTTTGGGGTCAGGCAAAAAAATGGGGTAAGGAAATATCGATTGTTCTCCAGCCATTTTTGGTTAGTTAACAACACGATTACATAACCGTTATCTACGTATTCAAACCTTAACCATAGGCAACATTGTCAATTAAGCCTTGAAAACTAAGGTTTCCTGGTTATGAGCCGCGACATGCAGCTTTTCCTCAAGGTCGAAGTGGGGCGGAAACAGGAGAAAATAAACGAAGGGAATATTCGGACAGACCTAATGGGGTAACATGTCTTTTCAAATGTTAGTGCTTAGGCGGTTACACATCAGACACAATTTCTTAGTAATAAGCTGACAGTGTCCATCTATTCTCAATAATATCCTCCAATTCTTCCGGTGTTTGTAACCCAATCATGGCCTCGCACCTTATACGCCATTTGAATCTATTGTATGTCTTACCTATTAATGAATTACCCAAACCCGGATGGGCACCACTATTACATCCGGTACTATATAAAAAATCTTGCCGAAATTTAATTGTAATTATGGGGGCTAAAATGTAAAAAATGGTTTTCAGGATTTTGAGACCTAACCAGTAAATACAGGAATATTTCCGGTTTTACGAGAGGTTTTTTCTTAATGCACCTGTCAAATACTAAATTCTAGGCTTATGCCAGGTTATAAACTCTAATTATCGTATCAATACCCTTCTATACTAAGTATAAGTCGCTACGTAAAGTTAGTTGATTTTAACGTTGGTGGGGCCTTCGTTTAGTGACTCTTATGCACGTAATGGTTTGTTGCTTGTCCCTCTTAAAAAAAAAGAAATAGCCAAAAAATGATCGTTGCTGCACTAGGAAATTTGGAACCTTTGCCTGAGTGACTCGAATATAGTGCCTAACTAAGGCGAATATCTCAATTTTAGTACCGTGTTAGGTCGTAGTGTCTCTAGAGTTAGTTACCCTTGTCTATGATTGCCTTGAATTTGCCTTCTTTTGGGTTATCCTTAGGCTAAAGGGCTTACTTCATAAATCCGTGCATATTAACCTGTATTACACTATTAACTATTACACACCCAGTTGAACCTTCATTTCTTTACCTATTCAATGTGAGAAACTTCAGTCTTATCGTTCCATTCAGGATTAGTGACTGCCATTCTCTTTTCGTGTTCATATAATGGTTCCATTGGTGGTAATCTTCTCCTGAGTACGGTGGTTTGAACATTATGAGTGAACTCTCTTAATCTATAAGATGCGTGTTTTCTTAAAGAAACTCCGAAAACCTCGTCCAATTCTTCTAATGTCAAACCTTTGGTTTCAGGTAACAACAATAACACCAATAAGAAACCAATCATATTCCAAGCAGCATAGAAACCAAAGGCTCCTTGAACAGTGAATGCATTTCTTAACCTTGGCCAAGTAAATGCTAAAATGAAATTAAAGAACCAACAAGTAGCAGTAGCAAATCCCATGCCTAAATCTCTGATATATAATGGGAAAGCCTCAGCTGAATATGTGAAAGGTACTGGACCTTCACCTGATGAGTAAATAGCGGCATAGATGAAAATACCTGTAGCTACCAATGCAGTCCTACCATTAGGATTTGTCTCTTGATCAATAAAGAATCCAGCCATAGTAACTAAAAGAAAAATTGACATTAATGGGAAAGTGGTTAATAATAAATTCCTTCTACCAAAAGTATCAATGGTATAGAATGCAGGAATGGCGAATAAGAAATTAATCATACCAAATCCCCAAGAAGCTGTCAAAGCTTCTTTGTTTCCCAAACCAGATTCAATGAAAATAGAACTTGAATAATATGCAATAACATTGATTCCACAGAATTGTTGCATAAACATAACAATCCATGCACCCAATGCACCATTTCTGTTTCTTCTAATGGTTAACATTTCAATAATCTTTTTCCAATATGAAACACCTACGTAACTACCTTCTTCTTGTAATAAAACGTATTGATAGAAACAGTCTCTGGCAGCAGCTATTCTATCATTTCTTAACACAACCAAAGAGTTAAAAGCTTCGTCGTGTCTACCCTTACCCATCAACCATCTAGGTGATTCCGGTACAAATGGAACTTGTACTAAAACAATAAAAGCAGGAATACCTGCACTAGCTAACATTAGCCTCCAATTCAATCCATATGCGATTCCTCTATCAGGTATACTGTAAAAAGCTAAAGAGGCAACATATCCAAACATAATCCCTACAGCAGTGAAGAATTGCCATAACATGACTAAAGCCCCTCTTATCTGTCTAGGTGTACATTCAGCTGCATATGGTGGTACAGTGGCAGATTTAATACCTACACCGAACCCCATAACAAATCTGGCAATAAATAAATGATACCAATTGTTTACAAACCCTTGCCATAAACATGTAATTCCTGATATAAGACAGGTCCAGAAAATAACCCATTTTCTACCTAATTTACGATTCCAAAAATCCGAAGTCCAACAAGCAATACATGATGCTGCAAGGTATGGAGATCCATTAATCAAACCTTCAACTAAATCAGCATTTTTCATGTCTGCAACTCCTAATTTAGTAGGGTAATATAATGTAGCACCGTTAATAACTGATTGGTCCATACCTTGGACGGCGGCAGCCATTGATCCTAAAGCGATAACTTGAATCAATTTTGATGGAACATGCCATTTCTTAGTAGCTTCTTTATTTAACCCAATTTTCTCTTCTTCGGTAATAAAAGGCATTGAATTAAACTCAGTTGGGGTCCTGGCCAAAGCGGCAGCTCTAGCAAATAAGTCTTGATCTAATCCATGCTTGGAAGCATAATTCCTACCCATTTGCATTACCTGTTTCTCGCTATATTGAGATAAGATATTACCTTTTTCACCGTTACCCGGTTGGGCTAATACAGAGTGTATACTCTCTAAGTCATCTTTAGACTTTCCTTCATTAGAACTAGAAGAATTGGCTTTCATTAATTGTGGTTCAGCCTTGGTAACCTCATCTTGAGGACCATCTTGTGGTAAGTTTGCTGACATATTACCTAAGAAACTCTAACAAAAACAGTTAAGATTACGATAAAAGAGGCTAACCTTGGCACATATTTATATTTCCCCAGGCCCTAAGGTTCCATTGATACATGAACTAGCTTTTAGTGGGATAATGTCAAGAAATTGAAATTCTTGTCTCTTTGTTAGCCCGAGTGTTACACCAATACCAAGAATTGCTAGACAGATTTTTTCTTGTATACGATAAAAATTGAATTTATATGCAGGGGAGGCTGAAACAAGATTACGTGGAGTAGTAATGACATTAAATGGTAAAGGACTGTTAGGATAGGTTGTTTTTGACACAGAATCATAGATAGATATCATTTTGCAACCTAATACATATCAACTAAACAGTAACCTACAAAAATTCCCACCCGTTTAACCAGGACAAATTTTTACAATATAGGTTCGGGGAAACTTTTGTGGGGCGCATTTTACAAGTTACCCGAATTAGGCACTGTGTTCTTTCTAGTCTCAAATTTATGACGTAGTGTCAGTTGCCCATACATAAAAATTGTGACCCCTGCCGGTGCTTCATAACCTCTCCAGGTTAAACTCCAGGAAATTTATCCCAAACGGTATGGGTTAGCAACTGTTCTAAAAATTGCTACTGGGGTAACAATTACATAAAAAAAATTAGTCATTGACTATCTGAAATTACAAAGTCATGTACAATAGGTTCAAGGGGTGGATCGAAGGTATTCCGAGCTTAGATCCTTAGAAGATTAAGAGCTCAGATGAATTGAATGAAGTGGACTTAGAAATCTTGTTATAAGTAGATATACCGTTAGGATCTTGACTGATTCTATTGCATTATTTTTTGATCCTTGCAGTTCCATAAGACATTGTCTCAAAAGAAATTCATCATCTATAAATAATTTTCGGAAGAACTGGGGGTTGTAGAAGATCATAGTGTCTCAAGTATTGAGACTGAGAAAAAAATATGGTTGTGGTTCCATGGTTTGGCCGTAATTAGAACCATTACGCGGTGAAAAATTAATTTGGCCCCTCAGGATCCTCCGAGAATTTCAATATGATCTTGCAACTATGAACATTGATTGTAACTATCGGTTGAATTATATTATGTACCCCAAATTTAATTCTTGTAACCTGCATTGTGCCGCAATTAAATTATGCATCTGAAGATAAAGTTCTGTTGAGTTACGTGGAGTACATAGATAACGTGGAGTATCGGGTTGTTGAGTTAATTGGAGTAATGATCTGTTGGATTAATTGAGATTGGTAAATCTTGGTATGGATCAATGAAATGTTCAATGGCTAAGGCATATCCTCTTTTTTTCAATTTAAAGTTTTAGTTTTTCTGATATCATTCGATTTTGCAACCATTTCATAGGAGCTTGTGCATCGCATTCAATTCGTAGTTAAGCACTAATTGATAAGAGATGTTGATTTTCAAGTGTCGTATTTGGGTGATTGGTGTATATTCGTGCACCTCTAGTAGTCTACTTCAAACATGGACCTCTGAATGCTTTCAATTTCTTTTCTTTTCATTTCAAAGAAAACATCATACAATAAAACGGCTCGGGTATTAGGATATTGTGTGTTTTCAAGCCAACGAACCGAAAATTCGACAGAAATAGTCATGGACGTTGGATTATATGAAACACTTAAAATATCCGACAGATTAAACAGTAGGAGAACAGTTCTTCAAGAGTATCGAGTCTGTTTTGTAGAATATCCCTCACTTAAAAGCAATAATATATTACCATATATAAAGCCACAAACCCAGAGGTTCTTTATAAACACATAGTTGTTTGTACACATACTACAAATCTCACCTCCAGCTAACCATATCCCAAGTGTTATCCCAGTGGGGCCGAATTCCCCCGAAAAAGAATGTGCTAATATAAACCTCTATATATGTATATATTTGTAAAACCCCCTGAGTATTCTTCCTTTTTGTATACATATAAGTACCCTGATAGGTCAAAAAAGTCTTCAGTCAAGAATAACAATGAAGATATATTAAATATATACGAAATACGATTCAAGTAAAAGAATTAAACCAAGGGGTATTAAATTGAACGTGAGAGTTGAACCAGAACCTTCAATTACAGAAATGGAGTTGGAGGTTTTAGGTGAAAATGAAGTTGATACTGCTGCAACAGCTGGTGTGACAATTTCAGAGCATTGACCTTTGTAGCATGAAGTGTATTTAACAAGCGAGCCAGTGCTGATTGTGATAGGAACCATAGTGCCATGGGCTTCTTGGTTTCCTTGTCCAGCTTGAGTTTGTCCCTGTTCCTGTTCTTGCCCTTGTCCAACTGCAGCTTGTCCCAGTCCCTGACTAACAGCAACATAAACAGGTTCAGCAACAACATTCGTTTCTTGAGTAACAACAGGAACTTCATGACACTTATTTTCAGAACATGGAGTTATAGTCTTTGTTACATCGATAATTTTAGTTTTTGATGAAGGTAAAGGACAATATGTGGTATAAGTAGTAGTAGGGTTGACTAATGTAATCACACCTGTTGGAATAGCGATCTTTGAACATATATCATCTGAACAAGAGGTAACCGTGGTTACAGTAGTTGAGACATCAGTGACTGTTATTTCACCAGTTGATACACTAGTTCCAGCTGACATAGAAACACCACTCAATTCAACCGTACTGGTTACATAATCACCAAGACTATCAGTGGTGATAATAATTTCTTCAGTTTCTGTAGTGGTCTTACCGTCATCTCCAACAGTAGTTACGGTGGTAGTATAATCAGAACATTCTACACAGAACCCAAGATCAGCGGTGGTAGAACTCAAGTGACCATTAGAATCAGTAAAAATCACAACTTCAGCAGTTTCTGTACTTAAATGGCCATTAGAATCAGTAGTAGTGAATTTAGTGAAATAATAACAGTCGGAGCACATTCCCAATATCTCTGTAATAGTGGTGTAATGATGATCTTCTACTGTAGTGGTGACAATAATTCTACCAGTTTCAGTAATTGGATCACCAACTGTGAGAATGGTAGTATATTCAGTACAATAAGTACAGAAATCTGTGTTCGAGCTACTTTCAATAGAACTTGAGGTATGTCCGCTTAATTGGCTTGATGGAATTGAAATTCACTAGAACTTTCATTGGAAAAATACTCTGTTGATGAGCTCAGTTCTGACGAACTTAAGCTGGATTCACTAGATGCAGTAGAAAAACTTGCCTCTGAACTAGCTTCACTAGAACTGAGTTGGCTGGATTCACTACTACTAGGCTCACTACTAGATTCACTACTAGATTGACTACTGCTTTGTATATCAGTTGGAGCAACAAGGATCTGAGGACAGGGGAAACATTGCGCTGGCCTTGTGTTCAGCGGTACAGGACCTGAATAAGTGACAGAATTACCGTTCTGTGTTAATTTAGTAACATCATATCCTGTTCCTATAACAAGGAAAATAGTTGCGGTGGTACCAGATCTATAAAGGGAGACACCATCATAGAGAAAATCGCCTGCACCGCCCATTGTGACTGTGACGGTGTTACCACCACCAAATCCATGAACTAATAATGTTTCAGAGTCATAGGCATCAACCGATAATTCAGAGGATGATGAACTCATATAAAAAGACAAATTGTCCGAAAGTAGCGAGCCCAGGGCTATTACTTTTAAAGTAGAATCATCACCTATATTTTAACATCCCGTTCCAATAAACGGTACGTATTGTATGACACGACTGTTTTTAGCTAAACAAATTGTACCATCATTTTCCACTTGACTAGGGGAATTATCAAATGTTGAACCAAGGTAAAAGTCAGAATAATAAAGTTCACTAGACAATACAATGGTTCCTTGATTTTTCCAATTGTCAGCAAAAAATCTGATACTTGATATCCATTACCTAAAGCTATCCACATCATTCCAGTGTTTGAAAAAGAATTACTTGTAATGTCAGCCATGGGAGACTTGATTTACAGTATTACTATAACAATCTCAATATCTAAATCCGGTCAAATTGAACCTTCTTTTTTCGAGCCTGTCGGTAATCTTTCTTTCGCCTCCGTCCAGGTGGATACCTTTGACTTGTAATTGGATACCTTTGACTTGTAATTAATATTTAATTAACCTTCTCGATGTCTTGGTAAGTTTTTTTGCAACCATTCTCAAAATTAGACTTTGTGATCAAAAAAGGCAGGAAAGAATTAAGGGAATATCAAAGTTAAAGCCTTTCGGATATAGTGCCCTTTTTGGCAGGAAGTTCAAGAATATAGAATATGCACCACTCTGGGTTTATTTGGTTATGGAGTGAGTGTATAAAATTGTTAACTTAAAATACCCTAGGCTCTATTCAATAGGGTAAAGAGATTCCAATAGGACGTTATATATTTAAACTAAACTCTAACGGCTAGGCTAAATGTTAATTTCACTCCAGTTACCAAGAGATAGTATCTTTAAGTTGAAGGGAGAAATTTGACTTATTAGTTTTGAGCTAACATTCATTTTTGTATATAATCAATAAGACAACTTGAGGTATCTGTAGAGAGACTGAATCAAATTTTTGATGAGTTCGATTATCCAGTAGTCAAGTTTTGATACAAAATTTTTATGAGAGAAGTAAAATTGTTCTATAATGAGTAAGTTAATAGATGATTAAAGTTCGAATCTAACTCTGCGTAAAGTCTGTCATAATCATTTTTGATATTGGTGAAACTTAAATCATTCAACGCCGAAGCTTGAACTCGAAAAGTAGATTTTAGAGACAACTTGTTTTTATTATATATTCCTAGTTAAAAAAGAAAAAAAGGTATATATCTATAACTCATTGCCAGCAATTCATTATAAATTCACCTGGACTCTGGGGTAGAAAAGTATCTAGACAATGATACATCCTGAACCAGTACCGCCACGGGAGAATCTAATGTGATAATTATCTTTTGATTCGTTAGTTTTAGTTTCAGTTGAAGTTTTAGATTGTTGAGCAGCCATGTTATTTGTTGTTGTTATGAATCAATCATGGGATTTAAGAGATATTTAAATAGGTTTTGGAATAGGGGTATGTGGTATACTTATTGAATTTTATGCATATACCTTTTGTTTCAGAATGGACTAAAAATTACCGCATCAGGACGTTTCAATAGAATTCTCAAGAAAGCCAAGAAATTACGGGAATTTATTTTCTGTTTCGAATTCAATGGAAAGTATCCATTTTAGGGACTTTCAATAGATTTTTCTCCTTCTAAAGAGATTAGTATTTGCTCTGTGTTAAATTGGCCACGAGTACATTGAAACAAATAAATCTATTGGCTAAGAGGCAAGTGCCACGGCCACAAGAGTCAGAGTAAAGAGAGAAAAATAATTAACTTTAAGTATATTAATCAGTCCAAATACCGGTATATCGGATTTAAAGTGTACAAACAGGATATCCCAGTATTTTCTCAACAATAAAATAGTAATGACTTATCTTAAGAAATCTCTTAAGAAATTACCTACTTTATTGGCACCATCTTCTAAAGCATCCTTTAATACTTCAATGTCTTGGTTGGCATTACCAGAAAATTTAGAAGCAAATTCTCTAGCAGTATTTTCAAGATCACCTAAAGTACCGCTAGTTGATCTACCTCTTCCAAGTTCTTGTTGTTGTTCATCTTCACCAAAATATGATGATGAACTTATAGATTGTGCTCCATCAAATGCTTGTAATTTTTCTTTTGCTTCTCTCTTTGAATTTTCATCGAATCTTGGTCCTCTACCAAAATATTCATCTGACGAAATGGCCTTTTGTGCTCCATATTTATTACTTACTTCACCAGTATATTTGACTTCTTTATATTTCTTAGTGTTACCATTTGATACTTTATTTTCACCATCTACCATACCGAATCCTAATTTCTGAAATTGTTGAGTAGTTTCTTTGATAGGTGCAGCTAATTTTTCCTTTTCTCTGAATCCACCTCCACCTAGAGATAATCCACTCGAACTATTATCTTCATCATCATATTTGGATGATAAACTTGGTTTAGCTATTGGTTTAACTGGTTCTTCAGGTTCTGGTTTATAACCTAATCTTTTAGCTTCTTCTTGTTCAGCTTTAGCTTTCTTTTCTAATTCATCAAAATCAATTTCTTCTTCTTTATTAATTCTTTTAGCTTGTAATCTAGTTGGTCTAGCTGAACCTTTAGAAGATAAGATTGATTTTTTATTACCAAGATTAGCATTATTTGACTGATTTAATCTACTTATTCTAGATCTAGTAACAACTGGTTTTTTAACTTGAGTTAAATCATCAGTTGAAGCTGATGGAGTATTATTAGAAGATCCTAAAGGAGAAGGGGTATTTGCAACAGGTTTTGACCAATTGGAGAAAAAATCACTGTTGGAATCATTTCCACTTGATTCACCCATAAGTTCTAAGTCATCAGTGGTATCAACTAAGGTGACTTCATCAGGATGTTTTTCAGCATCTTCAAGTGCTTTTTTCTTTAATTTTTCTTTATATTTCTTTGCAACCGCTGAAGTATATTTAGCATTTGGTTCAATTGATTTATTTAAAAATTGTGATCCACCATTTTTTCTGAAAAATTCTTTAGCAACATTATTACCACCAAATTTGAAATTTCTTAATTGAATTCTTTGCCATGAATCTAAATTTGATGATTTAACAAACGATATATGGACCCCTAAATTTCTATGAATTGCTGAACATTCTAAACATAATAAGATACCAAATGGAATCGAAGTCCAGGTTGGATTTCTATTGGCACAATCAAAACATACTTGGTTATCGGCTTGTTGTCTCAACCTGTTAAAGATTTTTTCGGCCTCTTCTTTAGTTGCAAACGAATCACTCATTAAAGTTTAGTATACGTTGTTTTATATTTTTCATCGCCAAATCAGTTCGCATTTTGTGACACGACCGATTGGTGGAGCCACGTCTAATTTGATAAGGTCAAATATAAAATTATAGATTACGTGACAAACCGTGTTAAGAGAAGGATCAAATTGAGTCTAAAATGTTCATCCATTACGTCATGGTATTGACTATTTACTAACTATTTACAGTATGAGTCAAAAAGGGCATATTTACACGTGACACGTCACATCTTAATCATCAATGGAATGGTCTTGAACCACCACGAGCAAATTCAAGGATCTTCCAACCATCAGTTACATCATTACCGAATTCCTCAGGAACCCTGGTGAAAACCATGGCATAAGTACTCAATTGAATATTGTCTTCAGTACCAGCACTGACTTCACCACTTTTAACATTTCTATATAAATGAATTTCTTGGGCTCTACAACTAACAACAATGACTGGAATATTACTTGGTTGTAATAATTTACAAGTAACAATTTCAACTCCTCTGATATCTAAGATTTTAGAATCTGAGAAAACCCCTTGTTGAACAAATTGTTTATTGGTGGCTTTCCAAACATTAAATGGAGCTTCACTTAACCATTGTTGTAAGACTTTTTCATCATTTGAAATATAAGCATCAATTAATTCTGGAACGATATAATTGGTTAAACTTTTTTGAAAATCAGTTAATCTGAAATTTGGATCCATTGTTTTGAATTGTTTGACAACTTTAGCTTGTTCAGTTTCAGCAAAGAATCCAAATACTTTTTCAAAAATAGTTCTAACTAAAGAAATCATAGCATTTTCAGAATCGTCCCATTTTTCTTTTAATATGACTAATCCTTTACCGATTGGGTTGGTTAATTTGAATTGTTCCCATTTATCGCTAGCACTTGGCCCAGTGGCTTTATGTTCAGTAGCTACTAAATCAGTTCTAACATTTTCTTCGTCTTCTTTTACAGGTCTCCATATTTTACCACTCTTTAATCTTTCTTGTAATTCTTTCTTTCTTAATCTTTCTCTTTGTTCTTTAGTTAAAAAGCCACCGTATGATGTAGAAGATCCATCATCAATCATTTCACTAACATCTTGATAAACCTGAGTCTTTCTTACAGGTTCAAAAGCTTTATCGGCAGCTTGAGCTCCGGTTTTAACAGTTTTTCTTACTCCTTTACCAATATCAGATTCCCAAGCTTTATACGCAGCTTCTCCCACTTGTTCAGCAGCTTTACTGGCAACTTTACCAGCTGTACTACTACCTTTTTGAGCTTTATCGTATGCTTCTTTGGCTTTTCTGAATGCATCACTTTCTCCTAGTCTTCCGGTTTCATCTTGTAAAGCTTTAATGTTTTCTTTTAATTCATTAGATTTCTTGACTTCACTTTTAAATGTATCAAAGAATACTTTCAATGGCGATTGAGGTCTCTCGTTTAACATTTGCTGGGTTTGACTAAACATTCTATAAGCGGCAAAATTAGCCCCGTAGTTGGCCCTGATCCCTATACCATACTTCGATATATTGTTCCTTAACATTAGTGTTCGGGTGTAAATGCTTATGGAGTAGATTTATTAGTTTATTTATATACAGTTATACTCCACTATAATTTTTCAGTTTTCGATGATGAAAATTTTTTGCACCTATTTGAAAATTGGTGGGGGGACTACTTTTAAACTTATCTATTAAACACTATACACAATCATTAATTAATTTCGATCAAACCATTGGAAGGCTTTATAAGTAGCTAAAGAAATGATACCGACCAAACCGGTGTATTGGACTACGTTAACAATATTTTGTTGTCTTTTTTCGATCTCAACAGCTTTAGAATATGGGATATCACCTCTGAATGATATCATAGAATAAAGTGGGATCCATTGGAACAAATTGCCATTGGCATATTTCCCTAAATAGTAATCTAATTGTTTCCTCAAAAGGAATGATTTATGAGTAACTTTGGATGCCATTTCATTATAATTATCCATAGCTAATTTACAAATAGTATCAACGTCTTGTTTACGTTGAGGACTATAATCAATAAATGCTTTAGATAAATCATTGTTGTGTTTATCCAATAATTCCAATAAGACTCTAACATCCTCAAATCCACAATTCATACCTTGGCCATAAAATGGAACCATCAGGTGAGCAGCATCTCCGATGATAAGTGCTTTACCGTTTGGACTATTGAATGGATAAGTACCGATTTGTAATAAAGAACACCTTGGTTGATTATGAAAAACGTCACTCAAATGAGATTCGCCTAAGATGTCATAAGCATCAGGGAAATTAGTTTTGAAGAATTTCAAAAAATCAGATTCAGTAGTTATTGATTCAATCAAACTCCAAGTACTGAAAAAAGTTGAAGTAAATGAACCATCTGAATTGGCTAATGCAATCAACATGAAGTTGTCCCTTGGCCAAATATGTAAATGATTTGGATCAATTTGGTACTTTCCGTCTTTGGGTGGGATATACAATTCAATATATTGCATATCAATATAATTCTGAGTCATATTCATTCTCATAGTCTTTTGCATTTGGTACCTAAATTGAGAATGGGCACCATCTGTACCGATAGTATAATCGAATTTAAACTGTTGTTCACCTTCAGAAGTCTTGAATGTCAATTCTTGTTGATCCTTGCTGATCATTCCTAATAATTTATGTTCAAAAAGGATCTTAACCCCTTTACGTTTAGCCTCATCGATCAACATCTCATTTAAATATCCACGATCAATTGAACTATTAAACTCTCCAAACAATCCATAATTCTGAGATTCTTGCTTGGTACCTGTTCTATCATGAATCATTCTACCATACATGGGCACGGAATCATCAAGGACTTTTTGTGCTAATGCCTCATCAATCAATTTCAAGGTTCTTATCCCTCTATCACTTACAGCCAAATTAATTGATTTCAAGTTTTTCATTCTTTGTTCTTTCTTAGGTTCAGGTCTTAATTCGAATAATGTGACCTTGAATCCTTTATCTTGTAATGCAAGAGCTGTAACACATCCTACTAACCCAGCACCTACAATTCCTACTGACTCCATTATTAATATCGTATTACTTTTCGCACCACAAAAAGTACGAGCTAGTTACGAGTCAGAGAATTTAGATGATGAATGCGCTAACTACATCAGATGATTAGGTCTGGTTTCTCCACGTATATTGTTTATTAGTTGTTGAGAGTTTATTTAGAAGTAGTCCCACTATACTTATTCCATTTCTCAGTCTTTGTATCGATTATCTTTTTCAATTGATCAATTTGAGCTTGTAATTCATCATTTCTTTCGGAGAAATCTTGATTAGCCTTTATGGTATTATCTAAATTATCTTTCATACTTAATTTATCGAAGTTAGATTTCATGTCTTTATAAGTTTCTGATAATTGATCGTTTTCGGTTTGAGCTTCATTGATCTTACTTTCATACTCTGTGCTTTGGGTCAAAATATCACCATGAGTAGTTTTGATATTTTCAATTTCAAGGTTTAAATGTTCAATCTTTCTATTTAATTCTCTTTGAACTTCTTGAGCATTCAATAATTCATTGTTATTGTTGTTCAAGGAGTTTATATGTATAAGATAATATTCGTTTTCATACTTAATAATATCTGGTTCTGTCTTTACAATCTTTTCAAAGTCTGATTCTTTTAATGACTTAAACATTTCTCCATTGATCAAAAATGTATTTAATTTATCGCCTTTGAGCGACATCGTCTCTTTACTGAATTGCTTGAATACATAAACAAATAATCTAGTTAAAAAGGCAAAACCTTGGAATAGTATAAAGTCAATTAATTTAAACATAAATGCTTCATCTTCAATCTCGAAAAACTTGTTAAATATTTCATCTCTTATAATCTCCTTTAAATTACATCCTTCTTTACTTATATGAAAGAAAGCTTCATTAACTTGATCTTCAATCGATCTGAGTATCTCATAAAATAATTGATCTTTATTGACGTTTATCAAGACTTTATTAAATTTCAAAAGAATATATAGAATCTCTTCTTCATGAATATCTGCAATCTTTGATAAATATCTTCCAATATTGATAATAAATTTGACATTCAACTCATTGGATTGATAGAAATTTGTCAATAAATCGTCATTATTTATAATATCCATCTTATTGTTACCCAGTAAAATTTCATTAGTATAGTAATTGAATACTTTCAAAGCATTCTTAACTTTTTGATCTTCGAGAGTTTCAATTTCTTCATCATTATCAAACTTGGCCTTGACTGATTTGTGTAATAAATTGGTATACTTTTCTTTGCTTAATTGATACTTAATATGAAATACTTTCATGTATATAATTCCTCTATATTCTGATGGTATACCTTTTATCAATTCTGGTTCCAATTTGGGATTTCTGCCATACTTTAATATTTCATTATCATCACATGCCATAAATTTAGTCCAGAACTCATCACCTTCACTTGATTCAACAATTGCATCGACTCTTTGTTTGATTAAGTTGTCACTCATACTCTTGACTGCAAATAAATCACTCATTTCATTCATGGTAGGTAATGTGTAACTTTCCAATTGTCTCAGACTTAATAACTCCGATAATGAATCATCTATCACCGGTAACTCTTTGTCTTGGTGTTCTCGAGGTGGCAAGCTAGGTGGAGCTTTTGAAGGTTCTGTCATGTTTGTGTTCCTTGTACTCCGTAGAAAAATGCGATTTTATATTATGCTATATAGTGCGATCTTAAGATCTTATTGTATACGTCTTCTTTTAGAACTTTCTATAATATCCTCAGGGACAATGATTTCTTGTTTTAGTTGTTGGGTTGGTAATCTTTCACTTCGTTTACTAGGCGAAACTTGGTTCAAAATTTGCAGACCAGGCCTACCCTCCAAAACTTTCTCATCATATTGAATCTTGAAATCGATATTATTAGTTTTCCTTGTACCATAACCAGCCAAAGCTTCATAAGAATGTTCAAACTTCTTACACCTCTTTATCAACTTTTTGGTTTGAGTGACTATGTCTAAATCATTAATAGAGTTCTTGAATGATATGATACTATTGATTTGATTAGTAGTGAATAGTCTATGATCCGGGAAGTAATGGTTCAATACTACTCGAGAAGTATTGGATAAATCCAGGGTTATTGATCGTTCACGTTTTAATTTCTTATTCTTTAACATCTGATCACTAATATTGGTTTCATAAGGATAGATCTCTTTAACCATATGTTCAGTTACTAATTCCTCAATAGTTTTAGAACCTTCTTCAGGAGTTTTATTTCTTAGATTTCGAAATGGACGTTTAGAACTATTTGATGGAGAACTTGTGGTATACTTTGTAAGAGACCCATTGGTACCCTGTCTTGGTCTTTGATCATCTTCGGGATCCGAATCCACTGCTATTTCTTCTCTAATGACATCCTCGATAATATCATCATCGGGTATTTCTTCCACTTCTTGTTCTTTCCTCAAACTTGCTAGACTTTTTGAATCTGTAGACCCATTTTCTTCGATTTCTTTGTCTACTTTGATTTCCTCTGAATCTCTGACTTCCTCTGAATCTCTGACTTCCTCTGAATCTGTGATCACCTCTGAAATTTCAATCTCTCGGGCTCCACTAAGTTCTTCCTCTTGTACTTCATCAACCTCTTGTACTTCATCGACATCTCGTACTCCATCAACCTCTTGTGTTTCCTGTTCGTCCTCTGGTTTTACTTTCTCTGGCTCTTGTTCTTCATATGATTCATTGAACTCTTCTACCTGGTGAACATTTTCAGCATTAGACTCTTCTTCTGCTTCAACTTGGTCTGGAACTTCCTCATTAACCTCCTCCGTATCAGTCTCAGAACCACAATCCTCATTCTCACCATGGATTATATGTACTTCTCTTCCTTCTCTAAAACCATCAATATCATCTTGGGTCCTTTTTACGATCTCTCGTGCTCTTCTAGCTTGTACATTCAATTCCTTCTGGATTTCTTCCAATGTTTCAGCTACATTTTCGATTTCCAATTTGGATTCTGTCTCTTTGTCTTCTGTTTCTTTAACCTCTGGTTCTTTCATAGGTGGGTCTTCGATCGATGCCTCTTTGATCGCTGGCTCTTTCATTATCGACTGTTCCCACCTGTACTCAATTTGAGCTGAACTAATGCTACTAATAGTACTCTCTATACTTTCCTCTCCGTTACCAACCTTATCTTTACTCTCGCCAGACGGATCTATAATAGAATTTTCGAATTGTTCTTTGATTTCTGTCTTTCTAGGTAAAACTTCTTCTCTACTTTGATAATTTTTCAGGGCCCACTCGTTAACAGTTCCATTTCCCTGTAATTCTTCTGCATGGATTAATTTATCTTGTTCGTTTCTTATATCTACTCTCTGATTTCGTACAATGTTGAGATGTTCTTCTTCGACTCGATCACTTGTTTTACTTTCTTGAGCTTCTATCAATGCCTTTTGAGTTTCTACTGATTTCCTTTGAGATTCTATTAATTTCTCTTCGTCCACTATAGGCTTCTGTTCGTCTGGAAGCTTCTGTTCTCCTGATATCTTTTGTTCGTCTGAAATTTTCAGTTCTACTGAGATATTCTGCCCCTCTGCACTCTTTTGTTCATTCTTCTCATCATTAGAAGGGCTATGAGTGACTATGCTATCAATTAAAGCTTCTAACTCTGGATTACCCTTAGTTAACCTCTTAGTATCAATTTTGACATTCAAAGCCTTGGTGGCGTATCTACCCCTTGTACTTATCAGTTCAATGGTCACAGGATTGTATACCGGTTTAGAATCTAGAAATTGAATTTCTTCATCAGACTCTTCTTCATTAGTTTCTTCTCGAGGTGGAGGTTCAGCTACTGGTGATTGTTCAGATTTTAATTTGAATAGCAAATCAATACACTCTTGTCTAACTTTTGATCGTTCACTAGATAAAAAGAACTGTTTGTATTTGTAATTATTCAGACCCCATATGTCCATACAGGTACTTCTATGATTAAGGAACTTTCTTATGTTGTAAATGACATGTATTCCACAGTCATTAAAATTATTCTGTTTAGGTACTTTGGTGGATCTAAATATTATATCCTGAGGTATCATATCAATTCCATATTTATCTTTACAATAACTTATGAGAAATTTCCTGAATGGCCTATGCAATGCTCTATGTTTTTGGCTTAAGGAATCAAACACAAAAATATTGACCTTTGTACCATATTTAGTATCATCATAAGTAACGTTATCTTCAAGACTTATTCCTGAAGCCTCGGCACTTAATTGATCGATTTCTTTACTTTCTTTTGGTGAAGGGTTTATATTTGAAACTTCGCCATTGAGAATGGTACTACTCGATTGGAAATTATCTCCTGAAGGCGTTGTAGTTGAATTGGTAACCGAAGACCCAGATGGAGATACAGTTGAAGCTGCTAAGTCCCTGGCAACTTGAATGCCTGACTCTTTAGCGGCTTGACATTTCTTTAGAAAAGTGGGTAACCCAACTATTATGCATCCATACCAATGATTTTGCTCATTAATTGGTATTATAACATTTGGATACGAAAACAAGTCAATTTTACTCAACCATCTTTTGACGTTACTATAATAATCAATATCTTCCTCATCCAAAAGTAACCGTTTTTGTCCCATCAATTTCAAGAAAAAGAACGAGTTGAATGCATAAATATCCTTTTCTGTTATGCGACCTTGTTTGATGGCATTTTGAATTTCATTACTTATGAAAAAATCAATGATTTTATCATTTACCCAATCATTATTATATAACGTTTTGAAATCATTGTACCCTATCGTAAGGGTTTCGCCATTTTCAAATGTATATTCTAGTGGAGGATAAAATGGTGGAGGTATTTCACGAGGTTTAACTTCTTCAATAACAATTTTTAATTCATCATCATCATCGTCACTATCATCAGGAGCCCTATAAATTGTTGGATCTTGTTTGGGTCGTGACCGTAGACGTGGTTGTACCAGTATCTTGTTTTTTGGTTTCGGTGCATCATTTGTACTATATAATCCTTTAGGTGTCAAGGGAGATATTTTAGTCTTTGGTGAAGGTTTCTTTGGTACCAGTCCGAACGTTAATTCAGGCAGATTTGATCTTGAGAATTCCAATTGACTTTCTATAACCGTATCGCTGTTCATATTGAATCTTCTATTATCAATATCTATCATCAAATTCTGTAATTCTTTTATATCTTTTGGTTCTGGTTGTAAATATCGCCTTAAAGGTTCACACTTTTTCAATAATAATTGACCATCATTAGCATAAAATGAGATATATATATAGCCCTTATTATTATTTAACTCAAATAATAAAGCTTTATAATTCGATTCCGCCCATATGTTCTTTAATTGTTTGGGTATATGTAGCACGAACTGTTCCACTATAGTGTTGTGATCTTGAATGAATAAAAAATCTTGATCTTTGGTCACATTCAATAAAAGGACATTGGTTGAGATGCTCTTACCATTCTTATTGCAAACTTTGATCGATGTGCTGCAATGTGTTTCCTTGTTGAGTTTACATAATTCTATACTTAACAACTTACCATATACATCTCTTATGGTGTTAGGAGATTCAACAAACTCAAATTTATGAGGGGATATGGTAACCTTGGTTGCCAGTATATCGGTGTTTTTTGATGATCCCGGTTGTAATACTTTGGATAAAGACCCTAGATCATTACGAGGTCGTTGTGTTTTATTTATAAATGCTAGTGACAGGAATTGTTTCCTTCCACTTGGTTCCATCTTACCTGGACTAGGTGTCATAGGGTATATGGGTTTGTGGTGGTATACGCACTTTTTTTATTCTGCAAATGTGATGGCATTCGTAAAGAGTTATGTAGAGCTTTAGTATTTGTGAACTATGACATCGTTTCAAATGGTTGAATGGTGTCTTCAATGTTTAATATTATGTATATTCTATTTGGTTCCGTAAAGTGTGCTCATAAAGTGTGTTGGCTTGAAAGGTACTCCTCAAATACTGCAAGGAAATTTATATTGTAATTCACGCCTTCACTATGCCTTTGATTTATTATGGATATAATTACAGGCAAATTAAGCTCTGAATTAATCAATGTAGCTGATCTACAAATCAATTCCTGGGGTGGCAATTGTCGTAATAAATGATGATCATTTAATTGTGTGGTGTCTAAAGTTATGCCAGTCTTCCATTTGACGCTAAAAGGTTTGATTAATTCCGAATGTTTGAAGTTTATTGAAGAGTCATCCAGGATATAGTTTCCGCTCAAATTGAAATGGAATTTGCTCAAGTCGATATTCAATCCACTGCCAATCAATTTTGTGAATGCTTCTTTTAATGTCCAGAATTGATTGAAAACCTGGTACCTGAACTCAGTATCAATTGACGATAATTGCTTAACCTCTGTTTCATCAAACATCTCTTTGAACTGATCCATGAAATTCGTAGAAGAAATCGCTTGTGTGGAATGTGACAAATCAATACCTATAGGACTATGAAAATCTATAACTAGACATATCAAATCATTAGATGTACTAGCATTGAATGTGAACTGAAGTTCCAGTTGTTTGGATAAAAATGGTTTTCCATATTCACTATACTGAAATTCCAATTCTTTAAAGGGTTGAAATTCACTCGTTGTACCTTCAAGTTTATATACAACGAAATTTAATACTAATCTTGTGAATAACCCATTAACTAGCAGTTTCAGCTTTAATTTATGATCCTTTATATCTCGTATTTTACTCAGCTGTTTCAAGTTAATTAACCTCAAAAGAACTTCAAAATTATAATCGTCTCTAAGGTATTCATACAATTCGGGCGTAAGCAAACATGTGAACAAATATGTACTGCAATCCTTAATATCAATACCCTCAAACTGTTGTATCATAAATGTGAAAATCGCGGCGCTCTATAAATTTATGAATTGTCCTAAAAAAAAGATTCAAAAAACATCTATAAAAAATTATTAATTATCGTTTGTACTGTAAAAAGCAATATTAGCCTTTTCTGTGAATGGGTTGGCCTTTGAATATTCAAAAGTTTCTAAAACAGCCTTTTTAATGGCTTCAAAACTTTCTTTACTGATTTGGTAATGGAATGCAAGTCTACTACCACCCACTTTAACACCATGCTTCTCCAGGACTTTGATGAAATAATCTAAATTCATCTTATTAGCGGCAAAATCAATAAAAACAAAGTTTGTATCCACAGGGTGTGATAAAATTATTCCCTTTTCTTCACATAATTTACCTAATTCTTTAGCCATTTCATGGGTGGCTTTCAATTTAGGGAAATTTTCGTCAATTGCAACCATGGCCATTCTAGCCAATAATCCACTCTGTCTAACACCACCTCCATTTTGTTTCTTGAAATGGTTAGCTTTGGCAATCAACTTTTTATCACTGACTAACACTGATCCAATAGGTGCACCTAATGTCTTTGATAAACATAAAGATACAGAATCAAAGTAACTACAATATTCTTTAATAGAAATTCCGGTCTCTGCTGAAGCATTCCACAATCTTGCACCATCCAAATGTAATCTGACATCATTTTTCTTACAGAATTGACTTATTTTCTTAATCTCTTCAATTGGGAAGATCATTCCATGTAATGTGTTTTCCAAAGAAATCAACTTTGTTGGAGCACCATGGATTTCACCATCATCAGGTACAAATACTGGTAAAATATCATCTTCTAAAGTTAAGTAATTACCATTCTTTGGTTGCAAAGGTACAGTTAAGACTTGACTCAAAGTAGGTAACCCACCAGCTTCATGAACGAAAACATGTCCTCTATAATCACAAATTAAACTATAAGGAGGTTGAAACAAGTTACTTCTAATAGCCACTTGATTTGATAAAGTTCCACTCACACAATATAATCCAGCTTCTTTACCAGCTAAATCGGCCACTTTCTTTTGTAACTCGTTAGTAGAATCATCTTCGTTATAAACAGCATCTCCTAATGAGGATTGAAGAAGTGATTTAACCATTGAGGTGGTAGGTGTTGTAAAAGTATCTGATCTGAATTCATTATGAGCTGGGCTCTGGTTATCAAAGGTTGAAAAGTCCATTCTGTTAGATAGTATTCGCACTTATTAGTGAGTAAATCTAGATGAGTCAATATATGGGGTATGAGGCTTAAAATTGTTACTAGTGGGTTTACAGTTTTTAGAGCTAGGTTTTAGGTTTCTTTAGGGTTGGTTAATAAGTATCTAAGCATTGTAATAGTGCCACGAGTAAATTGCGCTTGGTATGCCAATATGTATAACTGTTTTAGCGGAATAACCAAACAGGAAAAATAGCGGAATTTTCAATTTGATCTATGTAAATCAGGTCAAATAATTTGAATACAACAGCCAGTGGGTCAACTCTTATAAATTCTTCTCGAAATACTCTTAATCCTAACTTCCCTTGTGAAACGAAATCTTGCAGTTTAATTGGAATTCAAAAACTATAGTCAATCACCTTGACACTAATAAGCGCAATTATTTACCCGATTTAGAAGTTGTCGCTCGCAATAGACTACCCGATTCATCTTAGTGTCCCACAAAATCTGAAAAATCCTTAGTATAAGATAAGCGGATAATCTTTGCAATTGCTTAAACTTCAATTACTAATAACTCAATTAAAATGTCAATTCCATTAAGTGTCGATATCACTTTACCTGATGGGTTAAAATTCACTCAACCAACTGGATTATTCCTTAATAATGAATTTGTTAAATCAAAGGCTGGAAAAACTCTTGAATCAGTTAATCCTTCAACTGGTGAAGTCAATGCTGTAGTATACTGTGCTGAAGAAGCAGATGTAGATATTGCAGTTGAAAATGCTAAGAAAGTCGCCAGATCTTGGAGAGATACCACTGGAGTAGAAAGAGGTAAATATTTATTCAAATTAGCTGATCTAATGGAAGAAGAAAGAGAATTATTTGGTTCATTAGAAGCTTGGGATGGTGGTAAAGCTAAAGCTACCAATGCAGTTTTTGATGTTGATGAATGTATCGGTGTTTTAAGATATTATGCCGGATGGGCTGATAAAGTTCATGGTAGTGTTATTCAAAATGATCCAAAGAAACTTGCTTACACTATCCATGAACCATATGGAGTTTGTGGTCATATTGTTCCATGGAATTATCCATTAGCTATGGCTATTTGGCAAATTGCTCCAGCTTTAGCTGCTGGTAATGTTTCAATTTTGAAATCATCTGAAATCACTCCATTGTCAATGTTATATTTCTGTAACTTGATTCTTAAAGTTGGTCTCCCAGCTGGTGTTTTCCAATTATTATCAGGTGAAGGTAAAGTATGTGGTAATGCTTTAGCTGTTCATAAAGATATTAGAAAAATCTCATTCACTGGTTCAACTGCTACTGGTAAATTAATTCAAAAGGCAGCTGCTTCCAATTTGAAGGCTGTTACTTTAGAATGTGGTGGTAAATCTCCATTAATCATTAGACCAGATGCTGATTTAGAACAAGCTGTCAAATGGGCTGCTACTGGTATTTTCTATAATCAAGGTCAAGTTTGTACTTCAAATTCAAGATGTTACATTCATGAAAGTATTTATGATGAATTCTTAACCAAATTAGCTGCTCATGTTAAAGAAGCTTATCCACAAGGTTCAGTTTATGACGACAGCTCTGTTGTTGGTCCACAAGTATCTAAAATGCAATTTGAAAAGATTTTAGGCTATATTGAAATTGGTAAGAAAGAAGGTGCTAAAGTATTAATTGGTGGTGAAAGAAATACCGAAAAAGATTTAGCCAAAGGTTTCTTCATCAAACCAACTATCTTCACTGACTGTAAACCAGACATGAGAATTATTAATGAAGAAATCTTTGGTCCTGTTTTAGCTTGTAGTAAATTCTCAACTGATGAAGAAGCTATTGAATACGCTAATCAAACCGATTATGGTTTAGGTGCATCTATCTTCACTAGGGACATCGCTGTAGCTCATAATTTAGCTAGAGATATTGAAAGTGGTATGGTTTGGATCAATTCATCAAATGATTCAGATCATCATATTCCTTTCGGTGGTGTTAAGAGTTCAGGTGTTGGTAGACAATTAGGTGAATACGGATTAACTGCCTATACTCAAGCCAAGGCTGTTCATGTTAACCTTGGTAACAAATTGTAGCCACATTACGTTAATGCATATATTTTGAATTGTCTCTCGTGTTTTGTATCTCTTCGTGTAAGTTTAAGATTAGGGTAGTGCGGATGGTAGCGAAAACCAGTAGATGCGGCGACGTCTGGTGCTGTGCGTACCCCTATTATCACAGTGATTACTAACTTTATTTGCCATGGCTATTGTAGCTAAAGATGATTTGGCATACCAAATCATTAAGAATAAAGGTAAAGATGAATACATAAGTAATCAAGATCCTTGTGATGATGAAAAAAATGACCAAATTAGTGAAGATGATTATTGTGAATTTCAGTATACTCCAGGTTTGAATCAGCTAGTTCATGATCAAGTGGATATGGATTTTGACTTTGGTTATAGTGTTAATGAAACAGAAGGACAGCCTAGGATCTTAGAAAAACTTGGTGGATCTATTTTGGCTGACATTTTCCAATATGTGGACCAGTATGATTTAGTTAATCTTCTGATAGTGTGTAAGGAATTATACCCCATAGCAATAGAAAGATTGTATAAAAGAGTGACAGTGATATTGAACTCAGAGTTCCCTACCAAGTATAAAGATGCAAAGGCATATATTAAAGACAATGGGATCAAGTATATGGACTCCTCGTTAATAGTGAGTTGTAATAAATTAGTGTCATTCTTTGATACTATTAAAACCAATGAATGGTTGATTCAGAAGATCAAATTTTTCGTATTTGATAAATGCCATTCCAATATTGAAATGTCTCATAAATCGTTACAACTCAATAACCTTCAATTGAATTACATGCAACATGACATTATCAAGTTTCTTGGTTCTAAATCAAATGAGATAAGTTTCTTACACATCACATTCATTGATTTTGTTAGTGGTATAGAGACATTAACAAAATTCCTTAGTAATGAAAATATAAGGAATAGAATATTTAAAATATTTATAACGAATTTGCCAAGTTTATACCAGCCGTATACTCCACCAGGGTTAACTAATTTATTTTTAATGTTGGATGAACTAGAGGTAATGAACCTTGAAGAGATTGATTTATCAAAACCTCCCTATGATATATTCAATTCTCTCTTTACTTTGAGTTGTAGTACAAACAATCAAATCGGGTTTGAATTATTGAAAAAGTTTAAACTAGTTAATGAAGATACGAAATTGAAACTTAAAGGGTTCACATTATTCCATTGTCACAAGGATAATTTGTTGATAGATGAAGAATTGAATTTCAATAATTCTTCACCTACTCCGTTATCTAGTAATTTACAATTGAATGAATATATTACCAAATTAGATAAAACATTGGATTTTAGTGTTTTAGATTCCAAAATTGATATCAATTACCTTCGAAACTTATACCTTAAAATCGATTGCAATGAACACAGGAACAATAATTGTGATTGTTTCCCCAAGTTTTTTGAAGAGTTTGCTAAATATTCCAATGCTAATGATGGTTTGCCAAATCTTGTTAGTTTTGAATTAGAACTATTCCCTAATTTAGAATGGTTAAGGCCTCACCAGTTATTAGATAATATCCTTACACCATTAGGAAACTTCATAAAGACATTAGGTAGTTTATCAAGGCTTACAATTGATTTTTCCACCCCAGGGTTTAAAATGTTTGATAATTCAATGGGGATGACATCATTGATTTTAAACCGCCTTAATGAAAGGTTAATGGAAGCATTCTTTCTCATATTTTTAAGTTACAATAAAGGCAAAAGTGTTTCAAATTTAAGAACTTTACAGATTCCTGATTTCCTTACATCATTTGTTTATTATAAACCCAATTTTTATGAATCTTTGTTGCATACTTGTAAATGCTGGGGGTGTCAATCAGTATTAGAGACACTTAAAGAGTCATTTCATCCATTGCACGATGACGATGTTGATGAAGGTGATGAAGGTGATCTTCAATCAACTTATTATATTCTTATAGGGTTTATATTAGGGAAATTACAAGCAGATCGAGAAGTGTGTGTACCTATTAAACAGAAAACATTCGATTTCAAGAATTATCCGATTTATAAAGGTCAACCCCATACATTACATGCACATTTCCATAAACAATGTAATTGTCCTATAAAACAAGACCCTCAAGGTAAGGATGCTTTAAACATTGATAATCTAGTGACGACCTATATAATACATCAACTAAGACCGATTGTCAATTATTTATCGGTAATTTTCTTTAAATTAGAGAATTTAATGATTCATGGGATTTATTATGAAAATGATAAAGATCGTGGTTTAGTGCCCATATTTGATGAAGAAGATTACCCAACGGAGTTCTTAAATAGGAAATCCTATGAGATTGAGAATAATATGATAGTCGATTTACCATTCGGTAGATTTAGAAAGAATTAGCATTTTAAATAGATAAGAATTTACGATTTATGATTTACGAACTCTTTATTACGAACTTGGATCAGAGCCTCATTTACGATTAAAGCCCAGTCCAGCAGCAACCTCCAACATGTTTCATTACGACATCCCCCACCAACCATATCGAGAGCCCCACGACATCTCCTAACCACCTCCAAGCAAATCTGCGACTTCCACTATCGCCAACCATCTACATTACGACATGTAGTATAAAAAATATTCCGCAAATGACCAAAAAATTATTCACCCCTATTACGATGACTCTTATGACCTTATATGTCTAGAACTTACTGAAGGACTTCTGAAGGTTTGCTACGTGATAACTCTTGTAAATCGCAAACTTTGATAACAACCTCACCGAGTCGCCTATTCTAACCTTAAATATTGTGTAAACCCGATGCCACGACATTTCTTTGTTGCGGTTCAGGCACATTTCGGGTCGAGACATGAAAGTTTTTTAATTAAGTCGATCATAATTTATTGCTGACTGAATATATCCTTATATTGATAATTCGAATCCAAACTGATACATAAAGTAGGTTCAGATTTAGCAGGCAAATCTTTAGTAATTAATCAGTAAATTGAGGGATTTCCATTAAGGAATTGTGACGAGACATTGGTAGACCCTGAGAAAAAAAATCTCACTGAAAAACGACTTGGTTAAACGGTTCTAGTATTGATTAAATTGTTGATTTTTGTTTAAAGAAAACACAAGAATTAAATCAAAATTTCAACATATAATTAGAAAGAATGGATTTTAATCCATTACTGGTAACCTTTAATGAAGGTTTCGACACCAACCAAAATTTCTTATTTGATAATAACGCCAATATAAATAATGGCCATATAAATGGTCAAATCAATAGTAATGAAGGTTTAATATCAACTGAAGTACTTTTAGATAGTCCTATGGATCTTTCGAATTTACCAACCAATACAATGTCAAATCATATGGAATTAAATTCCAATAATTCAAATCTTCGTAATCCCAATAGTTCAAATAGTTCAACTAAAAGATCAAGACCATCAACTGCTCCTTCTTCACCTCATTTTGATATGAAACAAGTTTTAATGGCTTACCTTTATATTTATTTGAATGAAAATGGGTTACATGAGTCAGCTAAACAACTATTATCAGAGGTTAAACTTGGTGCCAATAATTTATATTCTATAAAACAAGAATTTGATAAATCTAATTATAATATCCTTAAATCTGAAATGTTTTCAAATAATAATGAAGACGATTTTCTTTTTGAATGGTTTAACTTATTATGGAGTTTACAGTCCAATCTTAATCCTAATTTAAATCAACTCCATAATAATTTAAATAATGATCCAAATCAAATGTTTAACCCTAATGGTCCTAATAATGGTCAAGTACCAAATAACATGTTACCACCAAGAGCTAATCCTAATACTAATATGTTACAATATCAACAACAATTAAGGATTCAACAAATGAAATTGAAAAATCAACAACAACAATTACTGAGTCAACAGAATCCTCAATTGTATTTACAAAGTCCTGTATTGACTACTGCCACCAATCCACTCGTTAAGAAACAATTAATGATGAAACAACAACAGGAAGCTAACATGCAACCACAAATGCAAGGCCTTCAACAACCTCCACAAGGTCAAATACCTATGGGACCAAATGGCCCCAACGGTCCTGGTGGTCCTGGGGGTCCTGGGGGTCCTGGTGCGGGCCCTAATAATGTCCCTGGTCCTGGGGGTCCGGTTCCTGGTCCTGTCCATGGTCCTAATGGTATGGTAGGTCCTGGTGGTCCTGGTATAGGTCCTGGTGGTCCTGGTATAGGTCCTGGTGGTCCTGGTATAGGTCCTGGTGGTCCTAACGGCCCTGGTCCAAATGGTGCACCCGGTCCTGGCCCTAATGGTCAAATCAGAAGACAACCGTCGGGAGTAAATGGTCCTCAAATACAACCACAAAATCAACAACAGTTTATGATGAGACAACAAATGATGCTTAGGCAGCAACAGGCTCAAGCTGCGCAAGCTGCTCAAGCTCAAGCTCAGGGTCAAGTCCAACCTGGCCAAACTCCATCACAACAAGGCTCACCACCAATTAATCAAATGCCTTTACAACAAAGAATGACACCTCAACAAATGCAGCAAATGCAACAAATGCAAATGCAACAACAGAATCAACAAGTACCGCCACCAATGCAAGTTATGAATCAAATGGGACAACATATGAATCAAATCCCTCAGAATATGTCAAAACCTATGCCTCAGGGACAAGCTGGTATGGGGCCAAGAGGTAGAAATTCTCAAAGTAAACCTATGCAAACTCCAAATCAAGCCAATATGCAACCTAATATGCAAATGATGAATGATGGGAGCCAAAATTCCGATGAATTAAAGAACGGGTTTATGAATGATTCTACTAATTTATTTTTAGAGTCAGATTGGTTTAGTAGTATGGGAGCTGGTCCAGGGTTTTGATAGAGTGAATATGGACAGTGTAGTATATTTAATGCATATGTAATTTTTGAGTGTTTTCCTGTTTGTGTCTGAGACACCCATGGTTATGTTGTGATGATCTGCTCGTGTACATTCTGTAAATATTTTCTAAATTAGGTTAAAGTTTAATAGTATGGTGAGCATTATATCTATTCCAATGAAACTGGTACCTTGGTAATATTAGCCCCGTACTTACCATGGGTCTACCACCACTACGTTCTTAATCTCCCATACTCTTATATAGATCCTAAATTAAACATTCCTTCGCTCCCATAATCAAAATAAACATATAATTTAAGTTTCATATGATTGCAAATTTTATTCCTGCATGGAAATAAAAGCGAGAAAATCAACAAATATAATCAGCCCTACAGATCCACAAACATCGTTTAAGGGTTTAGTTGTTTTGTGTACATTAACACTTTTATAGAAGTTTACAAATACATTTCAGTCCAGTTCACCTTATTGCAAGTGTGTCTTTCATACCATATACCTTAATATACTTTAATACCTTCAATTAGTCAGATGATATGAATTTTGAAAGGTTTAATCTAGCATCATACTTTGAAAAAAAACCAGATGTTAGGGATGTATTCTCTGAAGAAGGGCTTAAGGAAATCAGAGATATAAGGAAAGATAGTTTGAATGATAATCTAAAGGATACTGTTAGTGATTGGGGTATTGAAGAAACTGGTAGTGTAAGTAATGCTGGATCAAGTACTTATTTCTATCAGCAACCTCCACCAATTTCATCCATACCGTCCAATTACTCTCATTCACATTCCAATAGTTATGTACCGACTAAGTTACTGAATATTCCTAAAGATAACCATAATTTCAAAGATTACTATGATGAATTCCCTTACCCTATACCACCTACCACTGAAAACTTTAGTAAGTTTATTCAGAATTATTTAAATATCAGGTTGATGGGAGAATTCTGGGAGAAATTCAAATATAACTTAATAATATCTAATCTATTAGATGATTCCATGATTTTATCCAAGAATGATCAACATTTAAAAGTAAAAACTGATAATGAAATTGCATTTATTAAACAATTTAATGATGATGGATTGACTTTAAGTATATTGAAGAATTATAAGTTAAAGTTCCCTAGATTTGGCTCACATATAGTGGTGCTTACCAATTTAATTATATACTTATTAAAAAGCCAGTTGAGTAAAGAAAATCAAATTCATATGTTCAAAGTATTATTGATTTCAGCTACTAAGTATTGTAAGTTCAGAAGAATTTACATGATTTTACAAATTAATAAAACCCTTAATCTCCAAAATGATTTCTTAATTAATAATTACAAAATCAATAAGAAACTTGTAAGTAGTTTGGTGAGTATGAAACAACAAGCTTTATTCAGTACCCCCAATAATGAAATCAGTATGATATTAAATAATTCACTTGATGTTTTGAACTTCAATTTAAAGGCATCCATAGTTAAATTAATCCCATATTTGAATGGGTCGGTATTTGAAAAGTATTGTAATATTAATCAAGTGGATATAAATATCATTTTCAATCAAGAATCAGATATGGAAATTAGAACCAAATTAAATCAATTCAACAATATTAGGAAATTCTTTATTTGTGAATTGTTTAGTATTGATGAAATCCCTCAACTGAATTATTTCATTTCTAAAATAATTGATAATTTTAAAGTTAATATCAAACCTGAGACTATAAATAATTATAAAAGATTGGCAACTCTTCAAGAATTGTTCGTTGATAATAATAAAATCTTGGATAATTATGTAGGCCTTTTCGAAAAAATATCAGTTCAAAATCATCCACAAGATATTAATATCAATAACCCAATTCCTACTTCAACTGAACTTGATAAATTAGTTGAAAAAATATCCAATTTGTCTACCAATCTTAATTTCTTTAAGAAATACAATGAATCAACCTTAAATGATACCAATGAAGCTAATGAAAAAGTCATGATATTTAATCAATTCAATGAAGAGATTAATAATATTAAAGAATTATATAAATCGAGTTTGAATGAATTAATGATTCAAAGTGATGATTCCGCATATAACCGTAGAGAAGAATTCAGTTTAAAAACTTTTAGAACTAGAAATTCAGGTAGTTATAAAGAAGTTAGTGGGGATTATGAAGAACAACCAGAATCACCTGAAGATAAAAGGTATTCGAGTGATACTTATAGAGGTTTAAAATTAAACTTGCTAACAGTGTTTGAAGATCAACCCAAAACTAAGCCATACTCTTCACGTGAATCATATAATCAACCAACACTAGATATTTTATCTAAAAATGATTCGAAACAATCCATACGCAAGGCCAGTAGATTTTCTGTAAATTCCATGAATTCAAATTTAAGTGGATTAAGTGAATTAATCTCAAGTCAAGTCACATCATTTGACGATGATATTTTAACTAAAGATGAATTGAAATTGAAATTAGAACAGAATTTTGATAAACTTTATATGGATAAACAACCTGTTCAAGATGATGATAAAGAGAATTTGCATGGTATGTAATCTTTATGATTATATATTTTAATGATATAATATAATATATATTTTAATTACATGAACTCGAGTTGATAAAGGCCAACTTGAGTTGATCAACTTGGCGTTGATAATTTACTGGAGAATTTACCCTCTCCTTCGTGATACATTTTCTCTAATTTATCTTCGGGTTCAGAATCTTTGGACTCAGTTCCAGGTACTGGTGTTGAACCAGGTACTGTTGAACCAGGAGCAGATGATTCAGAAGATTCTGGTTCATCGCCTCCCAATAATAAATATGCAACATCTTTCTTCTTGTTTTGACTTTCTTCCTTCTTACCTGCTTTACCTTCCATAACCACTTGTTGAACTTGTTCCTTTTGTTTAGCTCTATCTCTCATTCTTTCTTCAATAGTGTTTCTAGTCAATAATCTATAAACCGTGACTTGTTTAGTTTGACCCAATCTATGGGCTCTATCCATGGCTTGTGAATCAATAGTTGGATTCCAATCTGAATCATAGAAAATAACGGTATCAGCAGCTGTTAAATTAATACCTAATCCACCAGCTCTTGTACTTAATAAAAAGATGAAAATCTCAGGTTTGTTTTGCCAATCATGGACTAAATCTCTTCTATCATCTAATTTAGATGACCCATCTAATCTTATATAAGTATGTTGTCTGAATGTTAAATATTCTTCCATAAGATCCATCATTTTCGTCATTTGGAAATAAATCAAAACTCTATGATCATTTTGTTTTAAAGTGACTAAAAGTTCATCAAGTTTAGCTAATTTACCAGATTCAGTAATAAATCTATTCATTGATGGCATACGAATATTAGAATAATCGATTAATTTGTTGACTGGGGTTGGTAATAAATTCGACTTAGGGTACCTCGTGATTGGAATATTATTCTTGAATAATTCATGTTCATTATTCAATGATAATGGCATTAAACTCGATCTTATAAAAGTATTGTACCAAACGTTTTGAAGTTCATTATTGAAACTTGGATCATTACAATAGAAATTTATTGGCGGTGCACTAGCTATTGGTTCAGCTGCTGGTTGAAGAATATTGATCATTGATTCTGTGTAGTAATTCGATTGAACTGAATATAAATCACTAAGAATTTCAGAATTCGATACACCTGCAAGGTTATTATTAAATTCTGTGATAAGTAATTTACTATTTGGTGTAAATTCTCCTTCGTATAAGTAATTGTACCTATTGACTTTAGTATAATTTATATCAGTATATTGTTGATGATTTATAGCCCTAGTAAGTATATCTTGTTTAGTTAATCTGTTGAGATCATTCTTGGTAGCATCAACAAGTTTCAACCAACTAAACTCATTGTCATCTTCTGGTTGTTGATAAATGTTGAACATTTCCAAGACTTTAGAATTGGTATCGTTGTTGTAATTAGGTGATAACATTTCTTCATAAACAAGTCTTGGTAAATTGAAATCAATTTGATTTTTAGTACTATACCTCAACTCTAAATCATTTGATTCTCTCATGAAACTTACAGTATCAGCAAATTTAGAGAATGAAAAACTCGATTTAACATCAGCTCTTTCAAATAAATCAGGATGGTTACAAACTTTACGGAATTGCATAACTAAATTGATCAAAGATTGAGCAGAATCATCATTAGAATTAACTGATGCTAATAAATCACTTAAACTGATTTGAGATTTCAACATTTGATAATATTTCTTTTGACGATTGGTTAAATTACAGAAAAGATCAATTTCGACTTTGTCACCTAATTCGCTTTGAACGTTCTTCTTAATTCTTCTCAACATGAATGGTTTTAAAATCACATGAAGTCTCTTTAATTGTTGTTCATTTAATTGGGTATTAGATTGGGCATGACTTTCAATATCTTTGGAAAACCAATCACTAAACTCGTCATGAGAATCAAACAATGATGGCATAATAAAATGTAATAATGCCCATAATTCTTGCATACTATTTTGAATTGGTGTACCAGTCAATAATAATCTGTTACGACAATTGAACGACAATAACGATTTCCATCTTGAAGATTGTGATGATTTAATAGCTTGAGCTTCATCTAAGATCATATATTGCCATTTCATCTTTTGAAAATATGCAACATCTGCCACTACTAATTGATAACTTGTAACTAACACATGGAAAGGTGCATCTTTACCATATCTGAAATTCTTTCTGTCCCAGAATTTACGTAAAACTTTACGATCTTTGGCATTCCCCCAATAAGGTAAAACTTTGAAATTTGGAACGAATTTGGTAATTTCTTGTTGCCAATTATGTAAAGTTGAAGCTGGTGTAACAACTAGAAATGGACCCCAGATATTATGGGTTTCTGCTAAATATGATAAAACACTTATACTCTGCACAGTTTTACCTAACCCCATTTCATCTGCTAAAATCCCATTGATCCCTTGTTCATATAAATTAGCTAACCAATTAAGACCCTTGATTTGATATTCCTTTAATGTACATTTAAGCATTTTTGGTTGAGTTACATTAAGATCTCCCATCATGGTTGGATTTTGGAAATTCATTTCTTCACCATTTGTGTCAGGGTTTTTGAATGGTTCATCATTAAATTGTTGAGCTTTAGATTGTGCACTTTCTAAAGCCTTTTGAGCATTAAATGCTGCTTGACGTCTTAAACTTTCTTCATCTTCATTGTCAAAATCAATTGAATTGAAATCACTAGCTTCCCCACTACCAATATCAGTATATTGATCATAAACTTTAGCATTACCGTTTTTCAATTGTAAATTAGGATCACTATCAGATCCTTCAATTTCATCAGTTTTGATTTTCTTACCAATGAAATGACTATACAATTCAGTTTGAGTAATCAAGAAATTCAATTTACGTGATTGTCTCTTAGCTTCACGTTCTTCTTCTTCTTTCTTGGCTTTGTCAAGTAATTCCTTCTCATATTTCTTACGACTATCACGTTCAATTCTTTCATTACGTTTCCAAAAATTGAACATTTCTCTCATAGCTCTTCTGGATTTTGAACTCAAATCCTTTTGATTCTTGTTATTTCTTAATTGCCATCTCTTAGCTTCTCTTGCTGCTAATATACTGGTTTTACGTAAATTAATTAATTTAGCTTGATTGGATTGCTGAATCAATCTACTGGCCTTTGGTCCATCTTTTCTTGATAAATCTTTCCAAATCGATATGAATGTGTTATCGTATTGTTTGGATATTAATCTTTCTTCTTTATTAGACACTTTACTGGTTTCGCTAACAGCTTTCTTCCTACGTTGTTGAGGTTTCTTCATTTCATCGACTTCATCATCAAGCTTCCTTTTGACCACTTTTTTAGGCATGACATCACCTTTTCTAGTAGATGGGATTCTAACATGATTTCCTTGTGATTGGTTGAAGATTTGATGCTTATTGTCGATAAAAGTTTTAATAAGACTAACATTATTGATTTCATTACTGCTTTCTATCTTGGCCAAGTTGAAGTTATTTTCAGTAATCAACTGATTAATACTATTGAGCTTAATAAGATTAGAATCATCTTTACTTATTTCATTGAATCTTTGTTCAAATTGCTTCATATAGTCAAGATCAACGTCAGCAGTTGAATCATACTGATTTGGTAATATTGATTCAAGAATTTGTGCAGTGTCATTTAACAGATTCCCATTTTGTTCATTATCATCGTTCAGTTGCTGATGAACCTCCTGATTAACTATTGGCTCTTTGAATCCATCATCACTGGATAGCATTGACGATATATTCATTTTGTCTAGGCTTGATTACTTAATAAAATTTCACTAATGATTAAATTATCAAGATCACCAATTCTTATTATAAGATTGTCTATTTGTGTACACCCACGATAATAATTAACTCCTTTCTCGCCTTCACGATCCTTGGTTCTCAAATTTCAAGCCGTTGTTAAATTGTGAGAATCCAATTGTGAGTGTGGGTTTCTCACACGGTTACCATAGTTAAGACGCGAGGACTGGATTTGGTAGAGAAAATTTTTACTATGGGAAAACTGGGAATTTGAAAATGGTGATAATTTTCTAATAGTTAGATTTGGGGTTTAGAGTAACCTTTGATAGGCCAATACCTATCAAATTCAGCCGTCATAGGACTTGAAAAAAATTGGTATTAAATAATTTTATCAGTTCATCAATTTACGATATTTTTAGGTTAATCTCTTGGTTCGGTTGTTGTTCCAATCATTTTGTGACTTGGGTGAGAATTCCTTTATATAACCGATGAAGAAACCGAACTGAGGAGATAAGCTGGTTTACGCCTTATTTGCTTTTTAACAATTGTTAGTGTTTCATTTAGGGTTCGGGAGCTCTTTGTCTCTAAGGTTGTAGTATGTAGTTAAGTGTATGATTGGGTGTAAATTTCCGGTATAGTAGTGTAATTTACGAATATGTTGATACCCAAAGTATTTAGGTATTTGAGAAATTACCGTTATTGTGACTGTATTTATCTCCATTTACTCCAGCGATGAATACTTATATATACCTTTATTAACTTTAAACTTCAACTCGCTTAATTCACCCTCTTCAACGCCCAGAAAGTGGAGTTGTCTTCCCTCACTCTGTAGTCTTTTTGTGTGTGCCGCATCTACAATTTTCCACGTTAATGATTCCAAAAACTCTCGTAATTGGTTTAGGTGGTGTTGGAGCAATTGCTGCTTACCAATTAGAAACAAACGGTAAATGTGACGTTTCAGTAATTATAAGAAATCAAACTGAAAAATTCCTCGATAAAGGTTTGGAAATCGATTCTAAAATATATGGTCATTTTAATTGGAAACCTAAATCAGTTTATAAATCAACTGATGATGCTGGTAAGACTGAAAATTTTGACTATATAGTAGTATGTACTAAGAATTTACCAGATTCCAATTTACCTACCCATGAATTAATCAAGCCGGTTATTAGTGAAAATACTTGTATTGTATTGATTCAAAATGGGTTAGATATTGAGGTTCCAATTTTAGAAAGGTTCCCTAATAATTTAGTAATCAGTGGTATATCTTTGATTGGCTCTTATAGATACGAAGACAAGATCATTCAAATTGCCATAGATGAATTGCAACTTGGAATTTTCAAGAAAAATAATTTACCAAAGACTGAAGCCGAACACAAATTGCAAGTATTTTATGATTGTTATAAGATGCCTAACAATCAAAACAAACTTACAATTGATGAAGATACAGAAGCTGCGAGATGGTTCAAATTATACTATAACGCTGTATTCAATACTGTGTGTGCTATTTTAGATACAGATTTGACTAGAATTCAAATCAATAATGGTAACAAAGACATATTCTCCAAGCTCAGTAATGAAATATACCAGATTGCAAAAAGTGAAGGATATGAACCAGATCAAGAGAAACTCAGATACTTGACCCATAAAAGTGATGGATTATTCTTCCACCCTTCAATGCAAGTAGATAAAGAGAAACATCAATTAATGGAAATTGAAGTCATTGTAGGTAATCCATTAAGAATTGCACAAAAGAATGGAATTGATGCTCCTTACTTATCGATGATCTACAGTTTCTTAAAAGTTATTCAATTCAATAATAAAGAAAGACTAGGGTATTTCAAAATCAAGGAAGAAGATTTTAAATGTGACTCTGATGATGCACCACAAGTTTTTAAGAAATTATATGGAGATCTCTAGCCTATTAATATATACCCTAAGTAAAAATTACCCGCAAGTTTTCGCAATTTAATTACCAGATTCTTAACTGATTATCTTATCACATTCATATTTATAATGGAACATCCAGCTTTTACTTTATCAGGATTATGTGCAATTGGTGGTGTAATGGGTTATGCTCGTAAGGGGTCATTGCCATCATTAATTGCAGGTTCAACTTTTGCTTTATTATATGGTGGTGCAGGTTATTTATTAAAGAATAATCAAGATTGGGGTTTAGAAATTGCTCTTGGTTCAAGTGCTCTATTATTTGCTGCTGGTTTATCTAGATCAATTCCAACCAAATTCTCTAAACCAATTCCATTAGTTTTGTTTGCTCTTGGTTCGTTAGGTACTGGTTATTACGCTAAAAAGTACAATGAATTCTATCCAATTTTTTAAGAGTTACCTGTATATAGTAATGTAAATGTATCTGTTTCTAGTTATGAGTCTAGTGGAAGTGATTTGCAAGAGGTGAAGAAGTAAGGGTTTGTAGATATTCTATATGTATTGTGCTGTGTTGCATGTTATTACTACGGTAGTACTGTTAGAGCATTGGTGATGTAGAATTATTCACTGCTCTGATAGTGGTTTACCATCATTGTAGCATGCCATTCAAACGACTCATTAAGGGCCTTAAGAATCCCAAGTCTGATTAAGGACTTACGATAATCGTACAATAGTCGTATAGTAAGAGTCTTGTGATCAATTCTCGGTAGACTAGGACCGCAGACCACTTCCGGATTGCCGACACAAAAGCAGCACCACAAATCCACCAAATTTTGACCACAACAATGCGGCACCAATATCGCATCTGGTATAAACTCCGAGAGATAAATCATATGCTAATTTATATATTTAACCAAAATAACCCGATCATAAATGCAATAAATAACTAATATTCATAACTGATTTCATAACTAATATCATTAAATTTCATTCAATTCTAATAAAAAATTAAACTATCTAATTTAATTCAACAAGTGAAACTGATCTTTCTCTATTAACATCAATTTGTTCATTTGATTCAGTAGTTGGTTGTAATACTGGGGAAGTAACTGGTGAAACATCTGGAATAACAAATGGTTCAGAAACTTCTGAACTTAATGAGATAAAATTGTTTGGTAAAGTTTGGAATGTTTTTTGGAAATCTGACATTGTATTTTTTTACTATTAAACTGTTGAAATATAACTCTTGATGATGAACTCTTAATATTAAACTTATAAGGGAGTAGCAATTAACCTTAAGTAACTTGATAAATAAAGTAGTTTGGGCTGCTATAAAAAAAATTAAAAAAGGATATTTCTTATCAATTTATAATCTTATGGAAATTAAAGTCCAGCACGGCAGTTCGGAGTCCCCAGAAATTTATGTCATGGAAAAAACATCTCATCTCCTTTTTCCTTATTCCCGCACTCGAAAAACACCATACATTTTAAAATATTTCCTTTCTGCCGAGGACTGAAAATGGGAATTTTGTATTAATGATACACCGATTGTTTCATCATCGGCGTTTGATCTCCATATTATTGTGATGTGTAGCCAATGATAGTATATAACAAGAGTCAAATTTAGTCGTTAAATGTTTCGGACTTAACTATTATAATAGCCCCTAAATGAGTCATGTGGAATGAGCTGATATTTGCCCACGCTTTTAGATAAGCATCATTTATAATTTTTGATTTGATTTTTTAGATCCGTCTATGGATTTTTAGTGTATATTCAGCTACATTAACCTGCCTCTTTATTTGCCTTGAACGGTCAATCATGTGTAATTGGTACTGTTCTAAGGTGAATATAAGAAATTGCAACGGCGGGGTCTTGGATCTTTTGTACGTATTAGTACACTAATACCCCCCCTGTAATATTGAAAATTATACATTGGATAGTTGCCTTGGTCTTTATTCCTAAGAACTACCAGGTACATATTCAGAACAACTATCACTTCATCTATTCACTTCGTTGGTTTTGGCAGGAAACTATAGTCGGATTTATTTGAGCCCCTTTCGAGAATTTATGAAATACCTGATAGCATATATCTAGTTATCGAATCTCTCTATGTATCACCCAATTATTTGAAAAGTAACTTGTTAACATGAGTTTCCAGCTGAAGAGAGTCCTTGGGTATTGTAGGTTAACTTCCAAGCATATCTTATTGATTAGTGTTTAAAGAACCTACATACTTAGCGATCATGTGACAAATGGTCATGTGACAAATTATGTAATCAGATAGTTAAGAAGAGTATTAGACTACCAAATTCTTAGTAGAGACCGAACAAGAGTGAAGAAAAATAAATAAAGAATATGATATTACTCTGTAATTTAAGCGGTAGCAGCTGGAGCTTCTTCTTCAGCAGCTGGTTGTTTGTAGTTTTTAACTGATGGAGCAGAAACGACATCATCTTCGTCTTTAGCTTCAGCAACTTTAACAGCATCTGGTAAGGCTTTTGGACCGAATTTGTTTTGAGCTGGGTCTTTCATGATCTTAACTTTGATACCTAAAACACCTTGTCTCATTAAGACGTGTCTGATAGCAATATCAATGAAATCTTTGGTTGGTTGACCAGAGTGGATCATGAAACCATCAGCGTATTTTTGAGATTTAGCTCTGGCAGCTCTTAATTTACCTGAGACAACAACTTCAACACCCTTGGCACCAGCACCCATAGCGAATCTTAAGACACCGTAAGCAGCTCTTCTTAATGGTAAACCACTTAATAATTTGGCTTTTAAAGCTTCAGCTTGAACAGCAGCGGATAAACCTCTTTCTTCAACTCTTTCAGCGTAGATAACAACACCTTCTTTAGCGATTTTGAATCTTTTACAGATTAAAGCGGTTAATTCGTGGATTCTTCTACCTTGTTCACCTAAAACACCTTGAGTGTTTGAAGCTTTAACAATGATTTCTAATTTGGTTGGGGTTTTTCTAACTTCAACACCAGCGTAACCTTGTTCAGCTAATTCTCTGGCGAAGAATTCATTGACTTCAGCGTAGAAGACACCGTCAGCTACTAATTTTCTCTTTTTTGATAAGATAGCGTTAACCATTATGTATGTGATATATGAAAAATTTTTCACAATTTTTTTCAAACGAGTATAGAAAAAAAAGTTTTTCAGTAGAGTACACGACTCTTGAATTCTTTGAGAAATATTTGAAAATTGTATTAGATAATATTTGCGGCTTTGTTATGTAAGATTTGTAGGTTTGTACACGCATTCAAAAGTTCATACATTTATTCATTTAATCTATTAAAATTTATCACCAACCCAGCATCTAGCATTTCTGAATAATCTTATCCAAGGACCATATCCTTTCCATTCTTTAGCTTGATCAGCAGGGTAGTAAGAATTAGATTCCATTCTGGTAACTCTTTCAGGATGAGGCATCATAGCTAAAACTCTACCATTAGCTGAAGAAATACCAGCAATACCATTTGGAGATCCATTAGGATTGAATGGATATTGATCAGTTGGTTTACCATAGTTATCAACATATCTGATAACCATTTGTTTATCATTCAAGAATTGTTGTTGTCTTGAATCATCAACAAAATTAGCTCTACCTTCACCATGAGCAACAGCAATTGGTAATTGAGAGGTTTCCATACCTTTCAAGAAAATTGAATTGGTTTGGTCAGCAACAACTTCAACCATTACAAATCTGGCTTCATATTGTTCACTGAAATTTCTTTCAAAAGTTGGCCAGTGCTCCGTACCAGGAATCAATTCTTGAATTCTACTTAAGAATTGACATCCATTACATGCACCAAATGTGAAAGTATTTTCCCTTTCAAAAAATTCTTTGAATTCTTTTCTGGCGTAATCATTGAATAAAACAGATTTGGCCCATCCTGCACCAGCACCTAAAACATCACCGTAAGAGAAACCACCACAAGCTGCAATTCCGATAAATTCTTTCAATGAGACTTTGCCGTTTAAGATATCTGACATGTGGACATCATAAGTATCGAAACCAGCTTGTTCAAATGACCATGACATTTCTTGTTGTGAATTAACACCTTGTTCTCTTAAAATAGCCACTTTTGGTCTCTTAGTATAGTCAATACCTAAATCATCAGCTACTTTATAACTTAATTGATATTGAATACCTGGATTAGAGTCATCTTTAATACTTTCGAATTCTTGTTTAGAAGTAATTGGATTATCTCTTAAGGATTGAATATGGTAAGAGGTTTTAGCCCATAAAGTTTGTAATTCAGATCTAGTGTTTTTGTAGACTAATTCATCATTGTATGTGATTTGAATGGTTTGTTCCTTGGTTGGAACACCGATGACTTGAATGAAATCGGAAGAGACACCATTAGTTTCGAAAATTTTGACAAAATCTTGGTATTTGCTAGAATCAATTTGGAAAACAGCACCTAATTCTTCATTGAACAATTCAGTTAAAACATCTTGTTCGCCTTTCAATTTCAAATCAACACCTAATCTACTAGTGAAAGCCATTTCAGCAATGGTAGTGAAAAGACCACCCTCCGATCTATCATGGTAAGACAAAACCTCAAATTGTTTGTGTAAAACAACTAATGATTCCAAGAATCCCTTCAAGATCTTATTGGAATGAACAGTTGGAGCAGTGTTACCGACTTGAGTAAAAACTTGAGCTAATGCTGATCCACCTAATGATTTTTTGGTTTGAGCAGCTAAATCAACGAGAACTAAAACAGTATCCGGCTTATTAACTAATAAAGGAGTCCAAGTATTTGAAGTATTATCAACTGGAGCAAAACCAGTAATGGTTAAAGCTAAAGGAGCAGTGACTTCCTTATCATCCCATTTCATTTTCATGGACATAGAATCTTTACCAACTGGAATACTAACACCTAAATCAGGACATAAATCTAAACCAATGGCTTGAACAGCTTCATATAATTTGGAACCTTCACCTGGGTGTGAAGCAGCTGACATCCAATTTGCTGATAATTTAACTCTTTCTAAACTTGGAATATCGGCAGCAAATAAGTTCAATAATGCTTCGGCGACACACATTTTAGCAGATGCTTCAGCACTAATTAATGCTAAAGTTGGCTTTTCTCCCATTGACATAGCTTCACCAGTCTTCAAGATTTCTTCACCTAATGAGGTATTAGTAACAGCAACATCTGCTACTGGAACTTGCCATGGACCAACCATTTGATCACGATCAACTAAACCTGTGATGAATCTATCACCAATAGTAACTAAGAAATTCTTAGAACCAACTGATGGTAATTGTAAAACTCTTGAAACAGATTCTTCAACTGTAACATTAGAGAAATCCAATGGATCAAGGTTTAATGGTTCCGTTTTAGCAACTCTTGACATCTTTGGAGGTTTACCGAATAAGACAGACATTTCTAAATCAATTGGAGTAGATTTTAATAATGAATCGGTTAAAATTAATCTCTTTTCTTCAGTGGCTTCTCCAACAATGGCAAATGGACATCTTTCTCTTTCACAAATCAGTTTGAACTTTTCAACATTATCAGGGTGAACACCTAAAACAAATCTTTCTTGTGATTCATTACACCAGATTTCCATTGGTGACATACCTGGTTCTAAAGATAAGATGGATCTTAATTCGAATTTAGCACCTAAATCATTATCATGGACTAATTCTGGTAAGGCATTACTTAACCCACCAGCACCAACATCATGAATGGATTGGATAGGATTATCGACTTTTCCTAAGGATACACAAGTAGTAATAACTTCTTGAGCTCTTCTTTGGATTTCAGGGTTACCTCTTTGAACTGAGGCAAAATCTAAATCAGCTGATCCCTCACCACTTGAAATTGAAGAAGCTGCTCCACCACCCAATCCAATTAACATACTTTGACCTCCTAAGACAATAAGTTTAGCGCCTGGAGTGATTTTTGTATCTTTTAAAGCTAAATCGGGTCTAATGGCACCTAAACCACCAGCCAACATAATTGGTTTATGGAAACCTCTGATTTCTTCATCACCTTTATTGTTCTTTACTTTGGTAGTTAAAGTTCTGAAGTAACCATTGATGGCAGGTCTACCGAATTCATTATTGAAAGCAGCTGCTCCTAAAGGTGCTTCGATCATGATATCCAAAGAAGATGCAATATGGTTTGGTTTACCAACATCTAATTCCCAAGGTTGTTTTAAATTAGGAATGTTTAAATCACTAACTGAGAAACCACTTAATCCAGCTTTAGATTTTGATCCTCTACCAACAGCGGCTTCATCTCTGATTTCACCTCCTGATCCAGTAGATGCACCTGGGAATGGAGAAACAGCAGTTGGATGATTATGGGTTTCAACTTTAACTAGAGTATGAACCTTCTCTTTAATAGATTTCCATTTCTTAGTTTCAAAATCTGGAGTATACACGTAACCATCGTACCCTTCAAAAACGGCAGCATTATCGGAATATGCACTTATAGTATAATTAGGGTTTTTGTTGTGGGTATTTCTAATCATTTTGAATAAAGTATTGTCTTTCTTCAAATCATCAATAGTCCAATCAGCATTGAAGATCTTATGTCTACAATGTTCAGAATTGACTTGGGCAAACATGAACAATTCAACATCTGTAGGGTTTCTACCAATGGTTTTGGTAAATGCTTCAATAAGGTAATCAATTTCACCTTGATCTAAGGCTAAACCTAAAGTTTTGTTAGCATTGATTAAATTATCAGTACTGGATAATAAATCAATGGAAACTAATGGTTTTGGTGAATGATGTTCAAACAAATCATTGTATTGAGGTAATTTTTCATTGATGTATAAGGTTTGAGTCATTCTATCAAAAACACTGGTTAAAGCTTGACCATCTAATAATTTTGAATCGATGTTAGAGCCAGCTTTAAATTTGATTAATAAGGTTAAACCTCTTTCAATTCTTTCAACTTGTTCATTTAATCCACAAATAGTAGAAATATCAGTGGCTTTAGATGACCATGGTGAAATTGTACCAGATCTTGGTAAAATTCTAATTAAATATTGGTTATCAGCGATTTTAAAATCTTTAGTAGCAGTTGATAAACTAACCAATTCTTTATTGAAATCAGTTGGTTCAATTGGAGTATCATACTCTAATAAAACTTTCAACAAATTCAATTGTTTATTATTAACAGATTGCTTCAAAGAAATATAATGAACATAAATTGAGCTAATATCTTCAATAACTGATTCATTGGATCCTAACTTCTTAGTGATTTCTTGAACCAAATTATTGACTCTAAAAGAAGATAAAGCTTTTGGTCCTGGTAAGATTAAGAATTCTGACATATCTACGGTATAAATTGGAAATACCGTTTACTCTATTAAAAGTAAACTCTTAATAAATGTTTCAACCTTAAGGCTCTAAGATTTAATTTATCTCTCATCGCACTAATTAAATTTAGAGTCAGACATTGACTCTGAAAAAAGTGCGGTGCACCCATACTTAGCCTAAGCCATAATTTAGGCATTTAGGTCGGAACCTGAGATGAGCATTGATTTTTTTAAGTGAATCATTATCATTATGGCTCAAGGTAATTTAAAATTAAAGAACAAAGCCCCAGCCAGAGTTACTAAAAAACAAATAAACCCAAAGAAAGCAGCACCAAGGAATATCAAACCAAAGAAGAAAGACGTCACTGGTCTGTTAAAAAGAACTCATACATCTAAATTAATATCACAAACCGAAAAGTTGGTTTCAAGTAGAGTAGGACATTTAGAATTGTTGAAAGGTACTAGAAGAGAATTAGAAAAATCAGCTAAGAAGTAATGGATAAAGTCAAAGAGATTTTGTCAAATTTCCCTAAAACTTTTGATAATACAAAGGTAGAGGTAACTTCAACTCCTAATTTAGGGAGTTTAAAGGATAATGTCGATGGGGATTTTCAAGTAAAGAAAATTGAAACTGTACCTGAGTTAAAAGCTTTAGAGCCAAAGCTACAAAGAAAGAGGAGAAATTATCAATAAAGGTTTGGTATAAGAATTGTAGAGTAATAGAATATATAACGAATAATGTTTATTATGACACTTATTAAATTAATTAAAGTTATTACGATGATATTGAATTTTTATTTTGACTTTGGAATAAGTTTAGATTTCTGTGATTAATTTGGAATACCTCTTACTGAAGCATCTTGAGCTTCCAATTCCAAATTTCTTCTCTTGATAGATAATTCTTGGGTTCTAACATATTCAATCAATAATACACCAAAAATTGCTGTTAAGGCTGTTAAACTGGCGTTGACTGGGATTGGGTTCATGTTGAAATAATCATGAGTGGCATGATCTAGAAATTGTTGTAAAATATTACAAACCCCAGAGAAACAAATGATTGATCCGTAAACAGTACCAAACGTTTCGAATCCGAAAACTTTGGCACAGAAATCGGAAATGGCAGTATAATAAAATGGTCTATAGAGAACCAATAACATGATACCCATATAAGTGCCTGGTAACCAACTAAAAAGACCCAATATACCAATAGCTAAACTTACAGCACACAAGATAATTAAAACAGTTAATGTGGTTAAGTTATCTAAGATCAATCCAATGAATGGGATAGATAAAAGACCTCCAACTGGTAAGGCAATATCGAAGAAATGGTTGATGGTGGTAGCTAATTCTTCATCCTTATACAAGTATAATTCTTGGGATCTGACAGTAGCAACGAAATAATTGATTCTTAACATTTGAATAGTTGTGAACAATGCCATCAAAATAAACCATGAAGATTTCAATTGTTCGTTGATTGTATAACCATGCATAATACCAAAGACCCCACCAGTTGAAGAAATCAATTTGTCTTCAGCTTCTTGTTCGTAGACTGATTTGATTGAATTTCTTGAGGTTAAAGATGATCTTGAAATAGTTGAGTCTCTTCTAGGATTCGAAACTCTTCTCATTAATAATGAAGTGGTTTCAGTGATAGTAGGCTGTGCTACTGGAGCACTTGGAGTTTCATCTCTATCTTCAGGATATAATAAATCTGAATTCATTGGTTTACCCGTTTCATCAATTGCAGTTTCAGCAATCTTAGCTAAAGTTCCAATGGTTTTATAAGAATCTCTAGGCATAATAAAAACTTGACACAAAAATATGAAGATTGGTACACCCAAATAGTAAGTGAAAAATTCAGAAACTGGGATGGCTCTCCAATTGGAATAAATCAATCTATAAATTAAGAATAATGCTGATGAAGAATCAAAGGCTCCAGTTAATAATGCTAAAATTAAACCTGAGTTTTTTGGAAAACTGTTGGCTAATTGGAAACAGGAAATGAAAACAAATGGTCCACCCAATGCTAAAAATGTGTAACCTGCTAAAAAGCTATCAACGAAAGTTAGTTGTGAGCCAAGTTTTAAAAACATACTACCAATGAATATAAGAATTGAACCGATTATCCCAGTGATTTGAGGCCCATAAGTATCCAAGATAGATCCAACTGGTAATGCACAGATATTAGTAACCATACAAGCTACAGTGAACAAAAAGTTCAATGCTAAATCTTGTTCTTTACAAGTATGATTTTTCTTTTCAATATCAACTTTACATTTATTGGAATAAATACCTTCGTCGATTAAAATTGGCTTTAAAGCAGCAAATCCAAATACAGGACCTGCAGCTACTAAACACCATGCTATTGAACATAAAATTTGGGCTGCTCTTCGTTGTGTTGACGGCAAGTCTGACATGATAACAATATTGACTTTTTTAGGAAACTATTGGATTTATGAATTGAATTTGGGTTATTTTCAATGCTTATATAACAATTGGTTTTATAAATCTATGTTATATATGGAAATGTTCTAGCTAGACTTAGTTAAGCCTTGTATATAGTTAAAATATTAAAATAGCAACTTATCTTCTCACCTTAATATATGAGTCTCAAAAGTCTGTGATGCAACTCAAGGGTATGCCACAAAAAATAAAGAATGAATAACAAATGTTTTGGAGAGATTTACAATACTAAAAAGGCTAGTTACTTTATATATAATAGTAAAAAATCTATGTTATTTATAAGAAGCAATTATTGTTAATGCAAAAAGATAAGACGGAAATGCCCGTATGCAAATTGGTGGCCCCACTGAAAATTTGAGTTAAATCGAAGGAATTTACCGAAGTTTCTATTGTAACCTAGGTGTATTTATTTGAACAACTTTAAATCCATATTAACCAAACCTACCTATACCGTTGAATAACCGTTGATTTAATATGGTGATAGATTATGTTCGATGGTTCTATAAGATTTTTCAGATTTGCTTAATTTCATATAAATATGGTGAATCAGTATAGCCACCATGTTTATTACCAAGAATGCCCCGAATGCTATTGCAAATCTAATGAATGGAGAATCCAAAAGATTGTCTCTTTTAACTAATACTGATGTGTTATTTTCATTGATTTCACTCAAATCATCATCTTGCCTTATTTCTATTGTTTCAGGTTTTGATTCTTCTCTCTTCATTATGTACATATCATTTTGATTCATCCTATTCAATACTTCTGCTAATCCGCTTAACTCGTCCTGGTTAAACTTTTCCACTTTTCCAAGTATATCTTTGAAATTATCCTTTTGTCTATTATTATAAATCATTAATAAAAGTGTCGAAGCTAAGAATAAAAATGTAACTATCCTTAATGGTTCATATTTCTCTACTTTCATTTTCGTTTCGTTATGATTGTATTATTGTATTGGTGAATGGTGTTAAACGTTGTCCTGTTCGCTTCTTAGATGGCTCTCCTATATCTTTTATTTCAATGACCTTTAATTAAGATAAAAAAAGCCTTTGTTAAAAATATGCCAGGGTCAGAGAAAAAAATTTCTAAATTTGGAATTAGTGTTTATAAAATTCCTTAAATCAAAAGGTTCTGTTACAACAGACTTTTACTCCTGTTAAGTAAGGTATTATCCCCTTAACAAAGGTTTAAGAGTCGCACATCTCAATCTTGAAAAATCTTCAATTTTTTTCAGTGGGTACACATACAACTATGAGTTCTAACATATTGTTTGAAGACATGTTCAATGTCGAATCTATAGATTCAGGTAGATACAACAAAGTATCACGTATAACAGGTCAATCCAACTCACTCGAAGTTAAAATAACCTTAGATATAAATGCTGAATTATTCCCAGTTAAAAGTAATGATTCCTTAACTATCATTTTAGCATCTTCATTAGGTAATGAATCAAGCATGTTGACTTCAAATGGTTCTTGGAGACCTCCTAAACCTTCTGATAGATCTTTAGCTGATGATTATGACTATGTAATGTATGGAACTATTTATAAATTTGAAGAAAGTAGCACTACTGATAAAATGGCCGTTTATATATCATTCGGTGGATTATTGATGTGTTTAGAAGGTCCATTCAGATCATTATCAAACTTAAAACAAGAAAACGCTTATATTCTTATCCGTCATTTCAAAGATAATTAGAATAAAATTGTATAATATAATATCATAAGACATGTTAGTTTATTGTTGGGATGGAAGAAGGGATCAACCAAGAGATTTAGTATCATTCATGTGTCATTCATGTGTCATTCATGTGTCATTGATGTGTCATTGATGTGCCGATTGGCTTCCTACGAAATCTTTGTAGATTCGGTTCGACCCATCCTATGTCTTACCTCTAATATCTCTTTCTCGCCAAACTAGAAAGTTCGCGATACACTATGGATGAAACTGATAAACGTATGTGATATTTATACCTACTAAATTCCAAAACTAATACTAACTAATTAGCGGATCCGTTACTTAAACAGGTACCTTTGATAAGGAACCCTGCGTTTCAACCGCCAAAACCAATCACGTTAAACACAAACTATAATCAATTACTCCCTAATTTATCAAGTACAGTCAAACCACCGAAGTTTAATTTATCCAAAGAAGAACTAGAAAGTTGGATTAATGACATGGGCCAATTGAAGGAGAAGTACCAAGATCAATCTGATATAGAGGGTTATCATAAATGGTTGAAGCTGCAACAATTGAAAGTTGCACCAGGTTTAGATTCAATAATCACGCCACATAAAGTAGAGAAGAAGGGGCCCATAAAGGATGAAGAAGCAAACAAACAGGAACAAATGAAAAATGAAGTCAATGAATTGGACCAAGTGTTTGGTAATGTAAATTTGAAGTAGAAACGGGACTAAGAAATAGTGCCTTAAATTTGAATGGTACTCAATGTATATAACGTCCCGAATCCTAATTATATCAAATGTAATCTCCATCAGTGGATCTGTAGAGTTCTGGTAGTTCTATTCGATCCATCTTGTATAAAAGATAATTCATATAAACCGTTATCAATCTTTCTCTATACAGTATCTCGAAATAATTTCTGCGACTATATACAATGAAAGCCATTCCTCGATCTGTCATTGTGATATTTCGGAGGGGTTTGCTTTTGATACCTATTGCTATCATTGTAATAACTATACACTCGCTAAGAAATAATGAGAGTCAAATCACTAAGCCTTTAACCGTTGTAGATACAAAAAATCCTGTTGTTATGGGGTTGAATCAAAGAAGAGATTCGTTCATAAATCCGGTCTATTCCAAATGGGAATCTACGACCAAGGATTCAACGATAATAAAACAATGTAATTCATATTTTAAGGAGTTATCGAGTCTACAACCCAAAAACTGGGTGATACCATTGGAATCATATGGATCTTTCGATTTTGATAAGACTTTATACCGAGAAAGCTCATGGTTCAAAAGAGCTGAGAAGAAGTTGAAGAAAGAGTTGAAACACAAGGGAGAATATTTCGTTCCAAAACATAAAGAACAATTAATCGTTGACTTCAATGAAGGCCTTTTGAATTTGACGAAATATGAAAACCAAATAGTGCAAGATTTCAACCATATGAGAGTATATGGAAAGTGTTTCCTAGACCAGAAGATCAAGAACAAACACTGTTCAACTTTCCAAGCCAAACTATATCCTTGGTTGACAAATGAATATCCTAGTTTTCTTCGTTGGGATGGAACTACTGAATTTCCGGTAAACCCTTCTAAAGAAAAAGTGAAAGATTCAGGTTGCTTCATTCAAGATTATACTATTAAAAGTCATGGCCAGGGAATTGTGATTCCCGTACTATCAGTAAATGATCGTGTGAACCGATTAATTAGAACTATCAAAGTTCTTAGAGGTTTAAAGAATCGATTACCTATACAAATAATGTATTCTCAGGATACCCTACAACAAGATGATATAGATACAATCATTAAAGAAGCAAGATCTGAGTTAGAAGACATTCCCGAATCTTTTCAAACAGCAAAAGGTGAAGAACCCCATATTTCTAGTATTGAAGATTTCCCCGTGCAAGACATCTGGTTTGTGGATATGACTAGTGCTTTTGATAATAATTTGACTGTCACCAGCTCCTCGACATTTACTATATTAATGTCATTAATGTTCAATTCATTCCAAGATGTTATCATGATGTCTACCGATACTATACCGTTGATCGAAAACTTTGGGGAAAAATTATTCAGTTATAAATCCTATAAGGACTACGGCCAAATATTCTTCAAAAACCCATCTCATTTCAAAACTCAAAAAAAGACTCTTCTTTTTGGGTTCAATGAAATCAATGAGTTACTTAAAACCAATTTAATGCCAAACAAACATGACGAAACCTATTTCCAATTACATAGAAGAAGGGATAATGACTTCTCCAAGTATACCTATAGTCATAGAGTTCAAGATATAATGGATCATAATTTCATGGTTATTGATAAGATAGATCATTTAAGTGGGTTATTGCATGCATGTAATCTACAATTTTATGAAATATTAAAAATCAGATTTGACCAACCACATGATATATTTGAAGACAGTTTTTGGATAGGTTTAGAAATGGGTGGTTTAACTGATAAAGTTTATTTCAATAGGCATTTCGGGAGCGTTCCAGGATTCCTTACTCCATCAGATAATAAAGATTATGAAAAGATGAGTACTTCCAATGAGTTATGTTCCGCATCATGGTGTCAAATTGATGACACTGATGATTACTCGATCATTTATACCACAGCACATCAACTTGAAAACTATCTAAGTAATCCATCATTTGAAGGAGCGTTAGCCAGAAAGTATAAAGTTGCAACTTCCAAAAAGGAAATGGACCATCCATTTTTGATAGAAAATGTATTGAATCCCCCAGCCTTGTTGAACCGAGTACATGAACCTGATTTCAGAGAACCTAAAGCCGGTTGGCACCACGATCGTGAATTTGCAGGTGGTAGAGGGCATCCTTTCTGGTGCGGTTATGATGTAATTGGTAGCCCTAATACTGGAATTAGAGGTTTAGTATTTGATTATGGCAAGACCATACAAAATAAATTCAAATACATATTCGACATATGGTTATTTCTTTAGGGACGACCCCGATAATTATATATTCATTTAAGACTTATTCAATAGACATTACTGAGGACACCTCTACACATTTTCAATCTCTGTAGCGCAAGCATTTAAGATTTATCCACTTTGAGCCCCTTTCATATGAGACTCTTGGAGAAAATCTCCCCACTAAATTGGACAGAAGGAGAACTCAACAAAATTTAGGCAAAACTTCATAATTAGATAATTCATCGAGTTTAAGGCATGCGAATTAAAAATTCAATTAAACCACATAAATAATACTTTAGAACAAAATTCAATATACCAAATAGACTCAAAGAGCATTAATCTATCTCATGATATCCAAAAACTCTGAAAAAACGCAAAATTCGAAATATACCTATCGGAATGTAAACGATTCTATTTCAGAACTTCCGGACTTTGGTCACAGTGGCCGAGTGGTTTTAAGGCGATGCCCTGCTAAGTTATAAATTGCGGTTAGGCATTGGGAATTTCCTGCGCAGGTTCGAATCCTGTCTGTGACGCCATCCTTTTTTTTTGGAATCGCAACCGAATACAAGGTTTTAGTTAATTCATTCAATACTTATCCAGCCAAATTTTGTTGTTTTAACTACAGGAAAGATTTAAGTGTTTTGAGGTACCAAAGAATATGTATTGAGAAACCTTCGAAGAGATCAGGATTTTTTTCGAATTTATATTTTTTTTCAAATTCTTCATTCTGACAGGAATTTGATTTTTTGCAACATTTACTGAACAGCTGAAAATATTTAATTAATTCAATGAAAAGCATGAGGAAAAAAAAATTGGCACAATGATTACCTTATTAGGTTTATCCGAGTATTGACCAGGGATATGTATGCATAGGTCTATCTTCAAATATGTAAGCTAAGATGATATGTGGACGGCTCCAAGTAGACACAAGTAGACACGCACCACACCGAACTTTCTAAATCGGGCGGCAGATTTACTGATTGGGCAATTTAAGTTTAATTTTGGTTGGTAGAACCAAAACTACGATGAAAGATGTACACTGAAGTTTTCTAGATATAATTGAAGAAATACATCAGAGCCACATAGTAATCTTATCACATGTGAAGGTTATTGGTCGTTTGCGACTTCGATAAAAGTTGATAGGGTTCATCAAAAGGTACAAAGATCTTAAAGCACATAATATAATCTGGAAACTTCTCTTAAATAGGATCTATTGTTCAGAAATCTATTTCGTTCCCCAATTGGAGTATACCCTTGCCTTATTCAGAAGAGATAATAAAAAGAAATTTTTGAGATAAGTCGTGGCTAAAATCACACGGTTAGATAAGAAACTCAACCTCGAAAATTAAGCAAATAAAATCATTTCACATTCCCAAGTAATTACTAGAGATATTATTCAATAAAAGATGTTTTATTACGAAGCACCTTCTCGAATCAGAATTATTCAATGTTGTTGTGCTATCTTCTGGTGTTTATTATCAGGAGGTCCAATCTTTGGGTTTGCAGCTTTGAAGCCAATTTTAATCAATGAAGGTGTGTATGAAGATGTCTGTGAAATTAAGATTGGTGACATTAATAATTATTCAATGGAATCTTCACCTTCATTCACAAATATGTTATTAGGCAAAGCTTTCAATATAAGTGAAGATAATTCAGTTGCTAAATGTACCAACCAAGATTTGAAATTAAATATGATGTTCACTGTAGGTGCTGTAGTAACTAATGTATCAGCATTATTGATTGGTAAAATTTTGGACGATTATGGTCCAAAAGTTTGTGGGTTAATTGGTTCATTCTTCCTCTATGTTGCTTGTTTTATATTCATCTTTGCTTCCAATATAACTGATTCCTTCGTTGGTAACTATTTCGACCCATATTTAATTGGTTATGCATCAATGGCTCTTGGTGGACCATTTGCATTTATTTCATCATTCCAATTATCAAATTCATTCCCAAAGAAGTCAGGTACCATATTGGCTTTACTTACTGGTGCATTTGATTCATCTTCAGCACTTTTTTTGTTCTATAGAATTTTCTATAATAAGAGTAATGGTTCTTTTACTATTGACTCATTTTTCAAGTTATATTTATTAGTTCCTATCTTCATGACTATTGCTCAATTTACTGTCATGAACACTGATTCTTACAAGACTCCACCTGATAATACCTTATGTGTTAATGACGCACCAACTGAAACTGATGCATTATTGAGTGAAGGTGAAGCTCATCCACCTCATCGTAGAAGAGATTCAATTGGTGATGCTTTAAAACAACCCTACGCTGAAGAGGGTGAAGCTTATTTAGTGGAACATTCTGGTGGTATTTTTGGTATTTTACATGGATATTCTGCAGAGTATCAAATGAAGAGTCCATTCTTTTACTTGATGTGTATGTTCGCTACCATTCAAATGTTAAGATTAAATTATTTTGTTGCTACCATTAGTACCCAATACGGTTATTTATTACATTCCATTCCAAAAGCTGAAGCTTTAACAAAATTCTTCGATATTGCTTTACCATTAGGAGGAGTAATAGCCGTTCCATTAGTAGGTGCATTCTTAGATCATTGTTCAACTGTTTTAGTTTTGAATACTTTATTAGCCATTTCACTTGTTATTGGTGTTTTAGGATTAATTGGTAGTTATCCTTTAGGAATCTTAAATGTTTGCTTATTTGTAACCTATAGACCATTCTTTTATACAGCAATTTCAGATTTCTGTGCTAAAGTCTTCGGATTTGATACTTTTGGTACAGTATATGGTGCTATCATTTGTACATCAGGTATCTTTAACTTCGGTCAAAGTATCTTAGACAAATTAACTCATACAGTATTTCAAATGAACCCAACACCAATCAATATAATATTGGTTTGTATTACTGTTGTCATTGGGGGTATAACTGTAACTTATGTTAAGATTCAAGCTAAATTATATAATGAAAGGAAACAAGCTCAATTAGCTTCAACTTCTGCTTGATTTGTGTATAACGAAAAATAGACGTATTTAAATATCATATTACCTTAGTTCGACATAATAATTGACCGAAATGTTAAATCTCAATAATCCCCATCTTTGAGGTTATCTAAGTGGCTTATTATCAGTGCGCATAAACGTTAATTGGAACAATCGATATAGGTCCAAGGCGTTATCTGACACAATCAATTTAATTGGTATAATTAATGTCAATACCTGTGAAGAAAAATCCTTCATCATTGCATAGTGAAAGTGCTCCAAACTTAAGAGCTACAAAACCAGCATTCGAATTCGATGTCGACTCAACTTTAAATGAGGAGAGTGGGCAAGATAGCGATGAAGAATCTGACATCGATTTATTAGAATATTTAGAAAGGAAAGATCATACTTATAGGGATATTGTTCTCGATATACCAAACGACACTAACTATAAGAGTGACACTACTAAGAAATATGAACGTAGAGTCTCATTTGATACCATAAATCTTCAATACGACGACGAAAGTGCTGAGAATGAATACTCCTTCAATCGGTTATACCAGGATGATTACTTTAGTAATGATAGCAGAAGAAGAGAATCATATTTCAGTAACTTGGATGCCGAAACTGCCTCGAAACATTCGGGGTTTGGGTTCCTTATCGAGGAAGCTAGAGGTAGATCTAGATCTCCAACTACCAGTCCTTTACATAGTCCTAGTACGAGTCCAATGAGATCTGCTCATAATATAAATAATAGTATTGATATTGCAAGATTCTCCCAAACTAGACCAAAATATCCTACTCAGCCAATCATAACTCACAAGGGTTGTACATTCACCAAATTACACAGGAAGTTCGAAGATTTATATTTGAATAAATTAAACAACGAGGAAAATGATTTTAGGAAACCAATTTTACCACTGAGAGTGATTTTAGTATATTTATCAGGAAGAAGACATACTTGGGTAGCATTGGATTGGTTGCTAAGTTCATTCATTGAAGATGGTGATTCTGTAATTATTGTCTCAGCTATCAAACCGGAACTTTTGAACTACACTAAAAAGAGAAGAAGTGTAGGACGTTATGGCAGTGTATCACCTGATACCATTAGAGATCCAAGATCAAGATTGAGAGAAAGGAGTAGACCTGAACATATCAAATTAATAGCTAAAAATATTATGAATTACTCAATGGAAGTTCTAAACCCTAATGTTATATCGAAAGTATCAATTGAATTAGCAGTAGGTAATACTAAACAAGTAATGAAAGAGATGTATAAATTGTATGAACCAAATTTAGTATGTACCGGAAGTATACCTAGATTAAAATCATCAGCACCTTTGAGATCATGGCATTCTTCTAGATTAACTGATAGATTAGTCAAGAATTTCCCATTACCTTTGGTAGTTGTACCAGCTGCAAATATGACCAAGTTTGAAAAGAGTTTGAAGAGAACGGTTAATCAAACTCATAATTTAACAGCTGAATCGATGTCAAGTAACAATAATAGTTACAATTTCAGTAACAATAGTTCTAATCAAAGTAATACTTACAGTCAGACCAATAAAAGCACCACCAGTACTGGAAATAATATAAGAGATTCAATGGAGGCTGGTCCACCATCAAGTAAAGCTGAACGTAGGAAAAGTGTTTCAGATGACCAATCTATTAGCTCAATATCTTCTGACGAGAGTTATTCATCATTTGATGAAATTACTAATACTTATGCTAATTACAAAAGGACTGTTCGTACCAAATTGAATGACTCGTTGAAAGAAAATGGATATAGTAAGAAGTATTTTGTTGATTCAATCAAGGTCCTTTCAGATAATTCTATTGGGTTGTGTAATGATATTATCAGTATTCAACCTGATTTCTTAGGAAGAGGTGCCAAATTAGCTCATATAATTACAGGCTCAGCAAAATTTGGATATGCTCCGTATAGAACCAAATCATTATTGACACCAGCTGATTCAACACCATTGGAGAAATCTAAAACTATTGATGAAACTGCTAAGGAAGATTCCCCAGGTATTTCGTTCCAAGAGATCAAGAGAAGGTTAAGGGAGAAACAAAGAGAACAGCAGCAACAACAACAACAACAACAACAACAACAGGAACAAGAGAGAAGTATCAATGCATCACCTAAAATACCACTCATTAATATTAATTCACCACTGTTATCGCCACAAACGTCAATAGCACCCAAATCAGGGTCAGTGACTTTTTTTGAAACCGATAAGCGTGATAGGCATGATAAGGGTAAGAGTGTACTGCAATTGAAGAAGATTCATAAATCACTTTCTCATGATGATGGTCCAACTGGGTCTAGACCTATTTTGGAGCCATTGAAATCACATCAAGATTTGACTTCACTTGGAACTGCAATGAATAGTAAATCTTCCAATCATGATGATAAGAGTTCCAAGAAGAAGAAACTGAAATTTTGGAAGTTATTTAAGAGTTAGTAAATAGTCAATAAAATTGCTATATTTAAATTAAAGATTCGCCGCACTCTGTGAAAATGAGAATTTAAGAATGAAGTTCTTGATCCTTATACTAACATTGATTAGTCTAATTCAATGTATAGATCTTGACATAGACGAACCAATCAATGTGGGATTTGGCATCAATACACCACAAAATCAAAAGAAATTCGAGATTGACAAAGATAAAGGTGATTTAGAAGGGTTACAAGAATTCACACCTATTAAAGCAACCATAGGACAATCTGAAACACAATATTATTCATTCAGTGTCAATACATCAGCCGGTGTTGGTCAATACTATGAGTTTTTGATTTTCTTAACTGGTAATATTTGTTCCCAGCCTGCCAATTTAACGGCCAATGATACTAGTTTAGCAGTATATTATTCATTCAACTCATCAATGTTTCAAAATCTAGAGATTGGTGAAATGGATTTATTCCATTATGGTTATTTTCAAGCATTGGCAGATGTGCCTACCAAAGGATCCGACGAAAATCAAGATCAGATCCTTTATATTGCAGTAAGAGCACCAGAAAACACTGACAAATCAAGTGTATGGGCATATGAGATCGGGGTGAGTCAAAATGATTTAGTATTCCAATGGGATGACAGGCCATGGGCAAGTTTAGTGGACACTGATGATGATTCAGCATTGATAGTAACAGGTAATTTGACTGATACTCATGGGAACATTTCCGATTTCAATGCGTCAGCTTCAAGGTATTCATTATTCATTTACTCTGAAGATTATAAAGATTATTTCAACCAATTGAATAGTAGTTGGTGTGCCATCAGAAATGGACCTGCTTTGTTGAATTCAGATAATTTTGCAAGTAGTTTCACAACAAGAAGTGGTGGTTTACAACAACAATTTTATGTTGCAAACTTGAATAGTTCGACTAAATATTTGGCATACTTAGTTTCAGATTTCTACGGAAGGAACTTTGGTGGTGCAGTTTATCAAGCATTTGAATTCGAAACTTTGGATAAAAATGCTTGTAATTTAATTTATGATTTAGAGTTCTGTGATAAAGTGGCTTATTCTGTACCTAATAATCCGAACTTCACCAAGGATGAATTGAAACGATTATACGACGACAGAGCACATTCGATCTATCAGAATTTTTCAAAAGCTTTGCAGCAAATCCCATGTAATACAACTAAAGATTCAATCTTTTCACCAGTTGTAAATTGTGATCATTGTGCTGATTCTTATAAGGATTGGTTATGCGCTACCACTATTCCAAGATGTTCCACTAGAAACATCACAGGATACTTGGAGAGAGGAATCGGTGAAAATAGGAATGAATGGATTGACGAGCATATTCAACCATATTTACCTTATTATGAAGTATTACCATGTGTTAATGTTTGTCAAGCTATAGTAAGAGACTGTCCCGCTGATTTCGGGTTTATGTGCCCTAAACATAACGATTCTATCAGTAGATCATATTATTGGGACGAAGGTGACCAATTTCCTACATGTAATTATATAGGTAATGTTTTCGAAGTTACTGATGCTGGGGTTATGAGGGTTGTCAATTATGGATTAGTATTAGGTGTTGTATTATTGCATTTGCTTTAGGGTTTCCTTAAGTCTTCCTTATGGATAAAAAATTAGGATAGTTTATACATATAAGTTTTATAGGTCTTGTCTCTTGAGGTAGTTTAGAATTGGCAGGGTATTGTGATCCTCAGTAATAATAAATTTAATCGCACTGACGCGTCAAAGTTTAACTATGAGTTCTAAAGAGAATTTACCATGGTATGTAGGATTTGTAAGTGGGAGTGTTCAATCTTGGTTAAGTACGGCTCGAATGAACCGAAGAAATTCCATAAACAGAACTCTCATCGTTGTAGATCCCATTTAGTGACTAACAAATAGGGTTGAAAAATATAGACCAGATTCGTTAGATGAAGTCTATGGTCAACAAGAAATTGTCGATACAGTTAGAAAGTTCGTGGAAGAAGGTAAATTACCACATTTATTATTCTATGGTCCCCCAGGTACAGGTAAGACTTCCACTATCATAGCATTGGCAAAAGAAATCTATGGAACAAAATATAAGAATATGGTACTAGAATTAAATGCATCAGACGATAGAGGTATTGATGTAGTAAGGAATCAAATCAAAGATTTCGCTAGTACTATGCAAATATTCAGTAAAGGTTTCAAATTAATCATCTTGGATGAAGCTGATGCAATGACATCAGTTGCACAAAATTCATTAAGAAGAATTATTGAAAAATATACTAAGAACACCAGATTTTGTATATTAGCCAATTATTCCCATAAATTGAACCCTGCTTTGATTTCAAGATGTACAAGGTTTAGATTTCAACCAATCTCAACCGATGCTATCAGAGATAGAATCAAGAATGTTATAATCAAAGAACACTTAAATATTGGTGATGAAGCCCAAGAATCATTATTAAAATTATCCCAAGGTGATATGAGAAGAGCTTTGAATGTTCTACAAGCATGCAAAGCAGCATTGGATAATCCAGATGATGAAATTGATCAAGATATGATTTATAATTGTATAGGAGCTCCACAACCAAAAGATATAGAGACCGTATTGGATTCAATCTTGAAAGATGACTGGACAACTTCATATATGACATTGGATAGATTCAAAAAAGTTAAAGGGTTAGCATTAATTGATTTATTGGAAGGATTCGTAGAGATTTTGAATAATTATGAACTTGATGCAAAGGTTAAGATAAAAATTTTGAAAGGATTATCTGAGATTGAATATGGGATTTCAAAGGGAGGTAATGATAAGATAAATTCCAGCGCAATCATTGGAGTCATTAAAGACGCTTTTAATTAGACATGCTTTATGACGTAGAGTTGGAAGTTGTGTATTTGATGTGAGTTGTACAGAACAGATTGCTGTAGTCAATGAGAGTTGACAAGTGGCACTAATATTGAGGAGGTGGCAAAGTTAAGGGGTATGAAAAGTATAGAACAATAATGAAGCCCCAACTATTGATTAATTACCCCCCTAAGTAAATCATTCTCCACATTAGTTAGTTGTATATACTAATATAAAAATAAAGATGATCAGCAAGAGTAAATGCTCTTAACACATAAAAATGTTTGCGAACCATTGCTCCAGATTGTTACTAAATCCGGAAATGACCCCGACTCTATAAATACGTAACCATATCCTTTTCAAATTCTTCAATGACAAACCTTCAAGATGAAGCTGTCATAAGCTCTTCATATTTATACAAGAAGAATAAATATGGTCAATGGCAAAAACGTTGGGTAGTATTGAGACATTGTCAGTTAAGCTATTATAAAGATTCTAAAGAATGTAAACCATTAAAAGTAATAAATCAAATAGATCTAGGAATGTATTCTCCTATGCCCAAAGGGTTCATGGTGTATGACAGAAACAGAAGATACGAGTTTAAAACCATAGGAGATGATAACGATGTAATGATTGATTGGATTAGTGGGTTAGAATATTTCTTTAAATGCAAAGCATTCAGGAATAACCGGGAGAAGTCCGAATCAAGTTTTGAACTGTTTGATGATTTAATGGATGACTGTAGGGAATCAAATGAAAGCTTACCAACCATCCGGGAGGAGTCTATCACTGATTTACCTCAAAGTAATATAAAGATAAAACCTGTATAGGAAAGAACAAAAGCACACAGAAAGACCAGATATAAAGATCAATCACCAATATGAACATAACGACCTGCTCGGATCACATAACAAGATTAACGACAAATAGACATAATAGAACCAACTACAGATCAATAGCTTGATTTAGGTAGTGTACCAACTGTACAGTAAATAGACTTAATATACAATTTAAAATGAGCTGCGAAATTATAATCAGAATGAGTACAGACGATGATCCGGGAGGAATCGACCTAAAAGTCCATCAATTGATGGAGATTTTTCCTGAAATGACTACAGGGGACTTGCTCAATACAGTGAAAGTAAATCCAAATAAATCAGTTGACGAGTTAATTGATATAATATTGACCCAAGGGGAAAGTGATGTTTCCCTTGAAGTTCTAAAGATCCTTGAAATGATGCCCGATTTACAACTTGATGAAATAGAACAAGCTTACAAAGACAACAACAACAACTTTGATAGGACAGTTGATTTCTTAAGGGTAGGTTCAAGTCTGGAAGAAGAATATGATAGTAAAGAGTATACTGATGAGGAAATACTCAAGAGGTTAAGTATACAGTTGAGTAAGGTGTCAGGTATTTCAGAAAGTTCAGTCTGTGAATATTTGAAACGGAATGATTATGATTATATAAAAGCACTAATTGAATTGACTTCAAAAGAATTTGAAGTGTTCAAAGTCAACCATGAACCAATTAGAGGATCAAGGGTCCAACGGGGGAAGAAATCAAAGAAATTACAAAAACGAAGAACCATCACATCTGATGACCAAAGACAATTAGATGAGTTCTACTTTGAAGATGCCCAAATAAAATTAATCGATAAAACGTTTTTAGACAAATTATTAGTTATGGTGTTGGGAGACTTGAGTAAATTATTAGAATTAGTCAGTATGATCTTAGAAGTAGGATACGAAGCTTTAACTCATGGAGGCGGGCCTTCATCACAAGCGTTAAAGACAACACAGACATCAATATTCAAGAACACAAAGCCTTTGAAATTTTCAGGAGTAGGTCAAAGGCTTCGTCAATCCACAACTCAAGAAGATCAAACTGGTTGGGAAACATCAAAGAAACAATGGAAACAACCTAGAAGCTCAACTAGAGAAGATAAACATTTAATTGCCAATGCAACTGTAAACTCCAAAAGAATTGATCTTCATATGTATCATGTTGATAACGCTTTAGTAGTTGTTCATAAAGTTCTACGTGATTGGTGGGATATGGAACAAGAAGAAAGAGTCAACTATGGTAAAAAAGTTTATGGATCAAAAGCTCAATTCCTTGAACCATTAGAAATAGTTACAGGGAGAGGATTACATTCCGAAAATGGTATACCAAAAGTCAAAATTAATGTTGGGAAATATTTAAGAGGTAATGGATACTTATATGAGGAAGAAACTTGGGGGTATATAGTCACTGGTAAGGGGAAAACATAATCATATCCTTAATTAAGTAAACCGAACTCTGGTAGTATAGAGGTAAACAAGCGATACGATTAATTGAGCTCTATATGTATAATCACCTCCACCTCCGCTAAGCCTCAGGTTAAAATATATAGTTATGTATAGAAACAATTAAGCCAAAAGTAGTTATCTACTACACTCGGTTCGATTCAGGGGGTCTTGTATACAGTCTCAAAGTAACATTCCAAAAAAAAAAAATTGAGAAAGTCCATTGTACCTATTCCAAACATTTGAATTTAATTTGTTTGGTAGACACAAACACGTCGAGTTACCATCAACTACTATACGCGTGTTTTTTATATAATAAACGTTCATTTTAAGTTATATAATAGTATTAGACTACTTGGAAAGTTAAAAGTAGTGAAGTAAAGTAGTGCACCACCGAATTGTCCAATATAGAAAAGTTTTGTTGAATATTTTTAAAGTTAAACTAAGAATCGAAATTTGGTAATAACAAAACAATTAAAGTGAAATGTCAAGTTTATTGAAAGAGAATCAATCTTTAGGTTCACCCCTACAAGATACTATATCCAAATTTGAGAGTAGTAATAGTATAAATTCTAAATCTGGTACTAATGTTAAACTGGCTGATGATATAGAAATCGGATCGTTAACTGATGATGGGATTGAAGAGGGCACAGAGTTCGAAACTGATGAAAGGATTGAAACAGCCGAATCTTCATTACCTCGTATACCCGGAACCTATGATTTCAATGATTTAAAAGACGATCAATATGATGAATTAAAGAAGAAGGATAATTTAAAAACATTGGATCCAGCCATGAGTAGTCGAATTGAATCTGAACAAGATGATGTTAAAAATGATGTTGATAGTCAAACCACTCATAAGGATGTTGAAACTATAGACACTGTTACTAAATCAATTCCTGATGTTATTGAACATGGTGAATCAGCAGATTCCCAAAAAGGAAATATTCTTAGTCAGGTGTCTAAGTCCGAACCTGAACAAGAAGTCAAACAAGACATTAAACAATCTCAAACCGATGAGCCTAAGTTAGAAACTAGTCTTAAGCCAGAGATAGAGGATTCAAAAGATAGTTCAGAGTCTCCTGTTAAACATGATTCATTCATATTTAAACAATCCTCCAACGATGAATCACAATTTTTCTTACAGAAGAACATATTGAATAAGATCACTACCACTGAAGACAATATTGATGACAGTCCATTAAATGAATCAATTGGAACATTTGAGAACCAAAATGATCGTACTCCAAAAATCGATTCGCTAGATCCTCCTTTGACTAATCTTGAAGATACCATTCAATCAGATATATCGACTAGATCTGATGATGATAAAGAGAACAAACATTCAAGTACACAAAGTCAGTTATCCAGTACACGCAATGATAGTCAAAATGAATTGAACATTGAAAAAAATGGTACTAATGATGGTCAAAGGTTATTATCAAGTGCTACTGTAATTAGGTCAGTTCCTGAACAGAAAACTCCACAATTAGGAGATCCACAAGGTCAACAACCACCAGTGCCTCAACCATATTCTCAATATGTTCAACAAACCCCTAAACAATATGCTACTAGTTATAATAAGACTACACCTAATCAGTCATATAATCAAACTGCTGCTATGACACCAATATTGAATTCTAGTTCAAAGTATAACACAACGTCGTCCTCAGTAACTTCAAGTCCAAGAGAACATTTAGGCATGGGAATCACATCCAATGATTCAATTGTATCACCACGTAATAGTGTAGTATCAGGACTGTCGAAGAAAATGAAGAATAGTGGCAAAAGAGTTAAGGACGTTTTTTCTAATATGTTTACTAAGAAAATCACTTCATCACCTGAAACTAATGTTAATACATCGTCAGTGAATATGAAAATTTCTACACCATTTAATGCTAAACATGTAGCTCATGTTGGTGTGGATGATAATGGATCATATACTGGATTACCTATTGAATGGGAAAGATTATTAAGTGCTAGTGGTATCTCCAAAACTGAACAATTACAACATCCTCAAGCAGTTATGGATATTGTAGCGTTTTATCAAGACACCAATGAAAATAGTGACGATTATGCTTTTAAGAAATTTAATTTTGATAATCAACATCAAAATTCTTCCACAGTTTCATTGAATAATTCAATAACTCCACCATCAACTCCAGGTGGTAGTAGTTTAACCAATGTTGCATCTTATCAACATCCACAATCAATGACATTGACCACACCTCAACAATCATCTTTCAAGTCACCTGGTAGTGGGTTTGAAGCTTCATTTATCCCAAGTAGACCTGCTCCAAGACCACCTCCAGTAAGTTCTACCCCTTCAAGTCAAGGTCCTTCTGTTCAAGGACACCCTGGAAGTCAAACACCTACTGGTCAAAGTTCCGGACAAGATAAAGAAAGGGCAGAAGTACCACCTTCACCAAGTACTGGATCAACTATATCACCAAATAAAAAGGGATTCATGGGTAGATCATTTTCATCTAAATCAATTAAATCATTTAGAAGTAGTTCAAGAAAGTTCAGTGAAGGAAGTAAGATTTCTAGCCCTACTAATCCTGGAATTAGTACTAACAGTGGTACCACTATACCAAAATCATTATCACATAATAATTCATTAGCTGCAAAGATCACTACCCCAGATAAGAATGAAGCTACTACTGCACCAATGCCATCGACGTCAAGATTTGAAAGTAAAGAAATGAAATCTCATAGACCACCACCGCCACCACCAGGTCAAGGTGCTAGACATATTCAAAAACCAAGAGCTGCTCCACCACCTCCACCAACCTCATCAGTGCCATCAACTCCAATTGCTAGTCAATTAGATCCTAATCAAATGAAGCAAACAGAAGCTAAAGATACTAACGAGAATGCACCACCAGCACCTCCTAAGGATGAAAAGAAAAAACCTGTAAGGGATGCTAAACAAGCAGCATTGATTGCTCAAAAGAAAAGAGAAGATAAGAAAAGAAAGAATCAACAAATCATCAACAAATTGCAAAGTATTTGCAGTGAAGGAGATCCAAATGAATATTATCGTGATTTAGTTAAAATTGGTCAAGGTGCCAGTGGAGGAGTTTATATTGCACATGAGACCAATGAAAGAGCTAGAACTGTTGCTATTAAACAAATGAATTTGGAACAACAACCAAAGAAGGAATTAATCATCAATGAGATCTTAGTTATGAAGGGAAGTAAACACCCTAACATTGTTAATTTCATTGACTCTTATTTACTCAAAGGAGATTTATGGGTTATTATGGAATACATGGAAGGTGGAAGTCTTACTGAGATTGTTACTCATAGTGTTATGACTGAAGGACAAATTGGTGCTGTTTGTAGAGAAACCTTAAAAGGATTGAAATTCTTACATAGCAAAGGAGTTATTCATCGTGATATTAAATCTGATAACATTTTATTAAATATTGATGGGAATATTAAAATGACAGATTTTGGATTCTGTGCTCAAATCAATGATATTAATTTAAAGAGAACTACTATGGTTGGTACACCATATTGGATGGCACCGGAAGTTGTTAGTAGAAAAGAATATGGACCTAAAGTTGATATTTGGTCATTAGGTATTATGATTATTGAAATGATTGAAGGTGAACCACCATATTTGAATGAAACTCCATTAAGAGCTTTATATTTGATTGCAACCAATGGTACACCAAAATTGAAAGAACCTGAAGCTTTAAGTTATGATATTAGAAAATTCTTGTCATGGTGTTTGCAAGTTGATAGTAATAAAAGAGGTGATGCTGATCAATTATTAGGTGATAAATTTATTCAAGAAAGTGATGATGTTGGTCTGTTGTCGCCATTGGTTAAGATTGCTAGAATGAAGAAGGCAACTGAGGAAGATTAGATGTACGGTGTAATATAATGTACTGTAATTATATAGTTGTAATAATACAAACCATAAGACTGTAGGAGGCGATACACTCTGTAGGATTAGGGTAAGATTGTGTAGGTGAAGATTGTCATCACAACGGTGGTGTTTATGTTTCATTTGACTCTATCCATGTCATTGTGATTGAATTGAATCAGTGGGTGAAATTGTGAAGGATGGAACGGAATTATATGTGAAACCAGGGGAAGGAATCCCGTTATGATTTGCGATGCCATTTCTAAAGTCGTGCCTTATGTATGTGGTGTTAGGTCAATAGTGTGGTCTGAGGCTTTCTATGAAACCGTTCATCACCAAGACGCTGTAAATCAAGCTGGTAATTAAACCCATGATACTCTACACGAAACTTGAATATTAGATCATACGTCATAAGTGTCAAGCATCGTCTAAATACCCCATGAATTCTGTCATCACAATGCTGCACCACTATTGTATTGAATTAATTATAACATCACGATCGTCAAGTATAATGAACTTCAATAATGGGTGCAAAAAACACGAAATCATCTAACAGACCAATGATGTAACGATTCTAAGGTACCAGTTACGTACCTTACTTAAAGATGTTCAAAAGTAAACAGATTAAGTAATTCTAAAAATGTCGCGAGAACAATAGAAATGTATCAGACACGGTTTTATAGTAGAATTTAAAACAGATCGACTTAAAGTTTAAAGTTACAGAATGGTTTAAAACGGGTAGAAAATCTCAACTTAACGTTGTTTACATTCCAGGAACAGAATACTCAGGTTGTGTTATACATGTATGTTGATAACTGTTCGAAACAACTACTACTATAAAGTGTTATTGACCCGAGATTGGCAGCGCACATTGTGTGCGATAACAATGTAAGTTCACCAAACACCAATTGATGACTTGGAAACAATAACGATTTTCAGAGATTCCGCTTTAGCAAGGTTCATAAGTTTAGCTATAGTAAACTAATTTGTCGTAGTAAAAGGGTTAAGAGCTGATGAAATAAGCCTATCGTCAAATGAATATAACCAAGATTTGCAACCTATACATGGACCAGTTCCATTAATAGTATTAAGCTTTGAAGCCCCGACGCGGAAAAATGTCCTATGACGCAATGGCTCATAGAAACATTGCGAGCCCCTGTATTGTACCTTAAAATTTTTTTTTTGACGAGATTGCAGATCTCTGAGTATAAAAGCATTAATCTTGCCCCTGAAGTTTATATTCACGCATTAACTCAAGTTCATTTCGCCAAGTCCTTTTGACGTATTATCATACATAGACACAGGCTCATAGATCCTTATACTTATAAACATATATATACCTCAATAAACCACATAGATAAAGATGAGTTTACTTGTTGACACTACATCACTCGTTCAACCAACTGTTACATCATTAACTAATTTGAAACTAGTTTCAACTGCTAACAAACAAATCAGTGACACAAATGATTTATTAGTAGACAATACCCTGGGAGCCGTATCTGATTTAGTTGGTTCATATACTTCAACTCCTGGTACTTTAACATTAGTATCAGGTAGTGACTCAATACTACCATCAGTAACGGCAAGTCATTCAGATTCATCATCATCCGATAATAGTGGAAGTTTAGAATCTTCTAGTTTTGGTGTTTCCAATAATAGCAATAATAAATTATATTTCTTGATGACTGGATTTTTAGCCGTATCATTTTTTGTTGGTACTTTATGATAATGATTGTATATAATAATGCATAACGATAATGCATTTTAACTCTATCACAGAGAGTCTGAGGTGAAGAGCCATTCATTCTTTACATAGCTTACTCTGGCCAGTTCCTTACTAATTCCTCATGATATCTGTACATTAAGTATATTACATAAACCCTACATAAACTATAAACCCTTATAAGACTTATTAATATCATACCATGACTCAAAGAAACTACTAAAGAATTCAACACCAATTCCTGGCTCTTTGTATCCACACATAGCTCTAATACTATGCATGGCTAATATTGGTAACCCAATATCAATAACTCTAGACCCAGTTTCGGTAGCTAACATTGGTCCTATAGTCAGTCCTGACCTCGTATCGTTTCTAATCTGAAACTTTTGCATCTTACCACCAAAAGTTTGAACTATTTCTGTCATTATTCTTAACCCTACTTTATCAGTAGCTGTGTGTCCGTCGGTATAGAATTTTGTGGCAATTCCTGTGTTAGGTAAAGGAGCATGATTTTTTAAATACACGTCTTGGAAATTAGGGTTCAATCCATGGGTAACGTCAGCTGATAATACAAGTGAATTAGCATAAACTATAGAACTTAAACCTGACTTTACATCCAAAATTCTTTGTAAAGTTGCTGTAGTGAAGTTTCCTTTAGCTCCTGTTCTAGAAGTACTACCGATCTCTTCGTTATCAACTAATAACACAGCACCAAACCCATCATAACCAGAGATTGATGATGTTTTGAATTTCTTACTGAACTCTATTAATCCGTAAATGGCACTGAATGAACATAACCTATCATCGATTCTTGGAGTCAGAATAAATTCGTGACGTATACCGGCCCTAGTACCTTTATGAGTATCGTAAACATCCAAATCAATATCTACGATGTCATTTATATCGATTCCTGAAGTGTTCACTATATAATTCAATAAGTTAGGCAGATGGTCTGACGCAAGATGGTGATCGAGGACTTCTTGTGGGATATGAATTTCTTCATCTTCTCCAACAAACCCAATAATAGGTACCATTCCATCTTCAAGGTTATAAACTTCTTTACCCCCGAAATGTTCAGCTAATGTAGGAATTCTGCCTATAGGTGTTGGAGATGCATACAATTTCCTAACAACTCTACCGTTTTCTCTCACTAAGATTCCACCACCAATTCCTAAATCTCTATCTTTCCATACAGGACTCAAACCACCAGAATAATTAGCGACACCCAAAAGTTCATACCCGTCCACCACAGACCTAGTTGAATTCGGTTTCAATTTTCCGCTTAAAACATCCACATGTGAACCAGCTAAACCTATCCCATTTTCAGCTTTCCAATTACCACCAATTGCAAATGCAAAGATCGTTAAACCTCCACGAACCGTATAAAATAATCCTCCATGGTTAATTTTATCAGTTGTGGCCTTGTCAAAAGGCACGGTTTCGTCCAAATACACAAACCCATGTTGATCGAGTAATTTCAGGAAGTAATCAATTGCATGGTAAGTGGTAGGATTGGCATTTGTGAAGTCAAGGTACTCTTTACAATAATGTTCATATATATCTTTAGATTGGTGTAAGAGGGTTTCTGTCTCTTGATCACTTACGAACTCATCACTAGTGACATCATCCCAGGATAAGATGCCATCTTCATCTATAATTGCATAATCTTTCAATGATACTTTACCAAGAACACCCATAGTTTCAGTCTGATAGCCAAAAATTTGTGAGGCTCTTTACCAGCATTATCAATGGTAAGAACACTACCACCAATTTAAATCGGTAAACACACTATAAGCCTAAAGATATTTGTGAAGGAATGAGAGAGAGAAAGAGAAAGAGTACGCGTCATGAATGCATCCACGATAACGGTTCATTGGCATGATGATAATATGCCAGTGTATTCAACGACATTCCAACCGTCACATGGTAGTAACATTAAAAGCAAATCAGGAAGACTTGTGACTGGAGGAGGGGATAATAATATAAGAATTTGGAAATTACAAGATAATCAGGTTGAATACCTTTCTACCCTTCGTAAGCATACTCAAGCCGTTAACGTGGTAAGGTTCAATTCAGATGGTACCATATTGGCATCAGCCGGTGATGATGGTACTATTATGTTATGGAAACTTTCCGATACTATACAGAAAGATTTCAATAATGTAGATGATGATGTCAAGGAATCATGGGTGACACAATTAGTGATCAGATCATCTACTGCTGAAATCATTGATTTAGCATGGTCACCAGATTCTAAATATATCGCTGTCGGGTCGATGGATAATATGACCAGAGTGTTCAATGTATCCGATGGAACAATTGTAGCCCAATTGAATAATCATAATCATTACGTTCAAGGAGTGTCTTGGGATCCATTGAATGAATTCTTAATTACCCAATCCGCTGATAAAACCGTCAATATTTATAAATTGAAATTCAGTCCTGACTTAACTGTAAGGCACTTGTATAAGATCATAAGAGTTGAAATCCCTGTTAATAAATTAAGTGAAAATCCCCAAAGTGAAATAAGGAACAGATCAATTTATTATCCTGAAACATTACAGTCGTTCTTCCGTAGGCTAACCTTCAGTCCTGATGGAAATATAATGGTAACACCCCTGGGGATATATAGGAAAGATGAAGAAGAGGAAAAAGATGATGATAAAGAAAAAGAAAAAGATAAAGAAGTCAATTCCGTTTATATTTACACCAGAACAAATTTAAATAAACCTGTAGTACATTTACCAGGTTTTAAGAAACCAGCCATAGTCATATCGTTTTCGCCAATAGTTTATGTGAACAATGTCGAATCCCCAGTGTTCAAATTACCTTATAAGATGATATTTGCAGTTGCAACTCAGGATTCTGTGGTTATATATGACACAGCTAATTTGCAGCCTTTGGGGGTTGTTTCGAATCTTCATTATTCTACCATCACGGATATTGCGTGGGATAATGATGGGCAGCAGATAATGATAAGTTCGGCTGATGGGTTTTGTTCATTGGTAAAGTTTGATGATGTTTTTGGAGAAATTTATACTGGAGAATTCGTTAGGGTTGAAGAGAAAGTTAGGAAGGATATCAAAAAGAAGACAGAGGCTGGTAAGATAGAGGGTTTTAAGAATGAATCTAGTATTGATCTCAGGGATTCAAGTAAAGAGGATTCTCCACAGATAATACAATTCCAACCACCAACGCAACATCAAGTACAAGGCAAATCAACATCAATCCAACCCCAAGTACAACCACAAGAACCACCACAACCAGAATCACAACCAGGTGACGATTGTATGATAGTTGATGGACCACCACCACCACCACCAGTTGTCAATACAATAGATCACCTATTAAAGAAGAAAGAAAAAAAAAGAATAACACCAACTGTAATTAATTAATGTATATTATAGATCTGTACATTGGCACACTCTAAGTGTTTAAGGCATCAATCCACCATCTTTTTCATTTGATAATTGAGAAGCTAATCTCTTTCTAGCATTAAGAATCATCTCTTCACGTTTCTTCAGTAAATTATTAGTTCTTTGTTCTTTTGAGCTTCCCCATTTTTCTTCTGCTCCAGTACTTGAACTGGCAGAGCTAGTAGCTGAACCAGAGGCGAAAGTTCCATCTTCATTCAAACCATATTTCTTGAACAAATTAATAGATTCACCAGATTTAGGAACTACATTATGATCAACTTCATGACCTCCTCTAGTGGGTGGCGTATACCCTGGAGGGAATGGTAAAGTACCTTGATCCATATAAGTATTGATGGTGGCTTCAACAGAGCCACTTGTTTGTAAACTGTATCTGATTTGATCTACACTCAATTGTGGAGCTATGGCTTGTACTACTTCAATCATCAGATCAGTTACTTGTCTATTATTGGTAGTAGTTGATGATTCTTGTATTGGGACTGAATTATTTGATCTTTGACCTCTGTTGTTGGCTCTGATAGTTTCAATTTCATGTGGTACACCATGAGGGATAGGGGTGATAAGCCATCTTAAAAAGATAAATGCTATCGATATGGTAATGATGAATATAATAGTTGAAGTTTCCATGATGTATGCGGTTCAATTTTCTGAGCGAGAAATTGATCAGAGATTGATTAAGGCATGGAAAGGATGTATCGAGAGTATAATGTACACAGAATCAGTAGTCAGATGGATAATCAATGGAGATCTTAAAGAGTAAATATCAACGCATACTTGTATGTGTAATGTACATCAGATAAGGCACCTTGGCCGTACATTCGCTGGGAACATAACCCTAAAACATAACCTCTACGTAAATTTATCCTAACCCGTCTATTTAAAACTCAACTTAAACTCTTTATCTTCATTGTTCACCTTGTATAAGAAATTTGTTATGATTTCATTCTCCTTAACCGGCAAATTCAAGAAATGTTTCTTTACGTTATTACTTAATTCAATTTTATCGATTTTACCAACTTTGGATAATTTCTTTCTGTAACTTAAGGTTTTCTTCCCTATATCACTGTAAAGAACTTCTGTTTTGATATCTTGACCCTTTAAACCTAAGTTGTAATGTTCTGAGTAATTATTTAATACATTTACTGGAAACTCATTAAAATCCATGGCATCGATTTTTTGTTTATCTTGTGGACCATTGGAATGGATGTGCTTGGACAAGTATTCTTGTTGAGCTTGAGCTTGAGCTGCTAGGGTCGTACGGGACTTGTGAGTTCTTACTGATTTTTCTGTTTCACTATTGGTTTCTTTATATTTAGCCATTGATTTGTGGATGTGCGTAGATTTTGAATCTGTGAGGCTTTCCTTGAATGAGGTTTTCTTTACATTGAGGGACACCGTATGACAGTGCAATATTCGTTCTATTGAAGACTGGGTGCACCTTTTATGAAGTATACTGGTTCAACACCAAGTTTCCAGTTGGCCAATTCAATTAATTAATGGCGAATCTACTATATGGGCCTTGAATTGAAGGTTCTGCTTCAGACGGACTCTCAAAGAGATCGTAATCTGATCATATTGGTCCCTTTATATCCTCATCTGATCACCTCTATACATAAGAAGGTATTTGGAACACTCCATTTTAACCACAAAACTATCGAAGTCAATTAAATAACGTAAAGACGCCCAAATCTAGAAAACTTTAAAATCTTGTAGACAAACACATGACTTATCACATGATCTCAAATCGCCTGATAAGTTAAATTAAAGAAAACCCCTAACACCCCTAACACCCCTAACACTATTACCAACAAAAATGTAAGCAGAACCAAGTGAATCTAGCCAATCCTTAACCCCCCATATAACCCCCATCAAAACTAATGTCTCGTGGTGGCTGCAAAAAAATAATCACCAATTACCAAAAACAAAAAAATAACCTGATACTAACGTTGATAGTACAATCTGAATTGTAGTATCAAACCAAGAGGTATGGGCAAGAAAGGAAGAAGCGAGCAAATAATACCAAGCAACAGGACTAAAAGTGTTCTACATAACCAAAAGATGTAAAAAATGAGTCTAAAAATACCTTAAAAATAAAGCGAGATTTAAGTTTAGCGTTCCTACATAGCAATGTAAAACTCAAATAGGTGAAATTTCCTTCATGCCTGATTTTTACGTTTAACAGTTTCGTGTTATTGTTGAGACCAGTACAACCAAGCCATGTCAGGTCATGAACTAGAAAGGAAATGTTATTCAAAGATGCGATCTATTGTTTACTAAGGTGAAAATAAATTTCCATTGTTTAGTAAGGCGGAAATTCTGTGTCATTAGAAATTTTCAAGCACGCAAAGGTCAGGTTCCATGCATGGCTTAAATATTGCCCCAACTTCTATTGTTCTGATCATGCCACCTCTATTGTTATAATTCTTGATACAACAAAAAATATGTGAGTTGTTTCTAGATACTCGTGATTTCCTTAGTAAAACAATAAACCAACCTTTCCACAATGTGGCGCCGTATAAAACCGAAACTTAGGTTTACGCTTTTTGCCTAATCTAGAACTCTTAATGAAACTACACATTTGGTTTAGTTCACAATACATACTATCCAGCTTCGAAGATCCCTTCCCAACTAGAGAGATGATAAACGTTTTGAAACTTTGAGTGATTATTCAGTACATCGTGCGTTCGGTGGCAAGTGCCCAATTGAGAGAGGAACCATAATATTCTCAGCTGGGGTCCAATATAATCCAATTATTTGAGGCTTTCACCGTATATGTGACTTAAACTAGAATAGAGTTACGGAAAAAAATAGGTTAAACTATCGAAAAATAAAATTCCCAACAAAAATAGTACTATTTGGGGTAACATAAATGCATCTAATTGTAAATAGCTAAACTGTCAACAATTACAACATTCTGATTATCATTACGGATTGTCAATACGGGATTGTCACTACGACCGGGGGGTTTTCAGATACATCCCCAGAATTGAGAATGTACAGTAGTATTTTTAAAATTCCCAAACTGGATTTTGATGGTTAGTGCATGATTAAGGACAGAAAATAAAAATAATTAATTATGAATTAATCTCATAATGGTAATTTATAAGCGTCGGTGTTGTAGTTTTAATGTAGGTTAATAATTTACCAGTACGTTTAAAAATCCATTTAGTCGTAAAATTCCGTTCTTTTCATGTATTTTCATGTATTTTTATGATGTCAACGATTTTTCAATGCATTTACGATTAAATGTCACATATTTTGGTTGCATCATTGTAATGTTAGTATGCCAGCGTTATTTTATCAAGTTAGATGGATAATTATAGTTTTCGATGAGGTATCCGAGTTATATTAGTGCATTCAACTGTTTTATTATGATGAAGATCTTCATTAACGTTGATAAAATGTAGATGAAGGTTATTGATATGTAATGGTATTGCAAATCTCATAACCTTAATATTTTTTAGTAACAAGTTTTTTTGGCTCGGAATTATTGGTTAAGAGACTAAAATGAGGCAAAAATTCAGTACGATTAGGTAATACGGTTCAATATTGCAAACACGAACCAAGCTATTTAACACGTCCAGCATAAAAAGAGATAAAGTTATAGGCTAGGTTAAGGTAAAATGTAAATGAGTAGGGGTTTGCAGCCTTATGTCGATCTTTGGGTATCGCCATGTATAATCAAGCAAAGTTGCTTAATAAGTAAAACACTCAATAAAAGGGGTGTCTCATTATGACATATGTTTTGAAACAACTTGGATGGAACTTAATATCCATGAGGGCGTTAGGCGTCAACATTAAATGAAGTAAGACCACCGTGATCCGGTTACCGTCCCTCGGTAAAGAATTCCTCAATTCTGCTAGATAATTTATCCGTATATGCTAAATATTATAATATTATAACTGTAAGGTTTAAACTCTAGTCTCAGTATTTACCTAAATCAGGAAGGTACATACCATTGAAATTGGCGATTATTTTTTGTTTAAGTAATTAAACCGGTACCAATTTCTACAATTTTAAAGCAGAATGTTCAAATCTAATAAAAAATAAAAATAAATAGAGAATGAAAAGGGTCATTGAATGTGCACGATTTGTTAGGGCTCGCGTATTTACGTAACTTTAAACAATAGCATAGATCTTGACATGTCAGGTGAACGTTTCTAGAAATCGGACTTTTGTCTTAAACTGGTAATATGTTAAGTCATGCTAAGGCATTTTCATGCCCAATACCAGGAAACAGAAAGAGTTTGATTGTTCTCATTCGTAAACCATGTTCATTAACAATAGTAAATGCAACAATAAAAAAATACAAAAAAAATACTATAAACCCTTTTGAACACTCTAATTCCTTTGTAGATATTTTTTTTTTTTACGCAGGTAATATTTTCTTAGAGGGTTTTGAGGGATATGTTTTCTTTTTAAAATTTGCCCAGGATGACGATAGCTTATTACTATGTTTAGTGAGTAATGATTACAAGTCAATTGCGTTATGTAATGGTTAGAATTCAATAGTGCGAGAATGATGTAGTTAGTTCACCTCTGTGACGGATGCGTAAAGATTGTCAGCGATTTTTTTTGCGACCTTAGTGTTTTTTCCTGCGACCTGTAGATTTCTTTTTCTACCCAAATTTATTCAGCTTTAAAAGAAGGTCTGAGGTGCTAAACATAATCCATCAAGCGTTGTGGCGATACTCACGAATTGAGTAATGGAACGTCAGGAGGTACGAGATATGGCACGGACACGGGCCCTACCCCAACCCTCAATATGCCCAACACTTTAACCCCAGCACCAATCTTTAATCAATTAACCCTGGTTACGGCAAAATTTAGACCATTCCGAACTATATTAAGGTAGACACCAGCAAAAAAGCAACTACCATCACCAAACTCGACCAACGCCAAAACTAGGCAACGTATATTCTGACCTAAGCCTTCATAACAAACATCTTACCCACATTTGACAAAGATGACTGAAGTAGTAGTAGCCCGCCTTCCGGATGTCCAGTTCTATTGTTCAAAACTTTTAAATAGTTGTATGGCAGAAAAAAAGCACATCATGCATGAAAACTGAACTACACACCAAATAATTTTCTGACAATATATTTTTTGAGTCTCGCAGGATAAATGTAATACCTCATCAGATTTTCCTATGGTACGCCTTTTTCTTCTTCATTTATTATTTTTTTTTTAATTTTTTTTTTCAAAAATACTGCATCCACTTTTGTGCAAGATAAGATTTTTTTGTTTTTAATCTTGCTTATGGTACATGTATATAAAGAGATGCAATCCCATTTATTTCTAATTATAAACAGAGATAATACAACGATTTTTATATCAATTATATAACAATTCACATTCACTCAAATAATATTACACCTACAAGATAACTTTTAAATCTTGCAGTTAAATTATTAATAAAACTTTAAATTCAAGTAATTGGCAAATCTTTTGAGGACAATTGCATTAAAATTGTATTAAATTTAAAGTTATACAATCTATAACTTTTCCAATATAAGAACTTCAGTTGCTTCAAAATTCCTAAATTAGTCAAGAAACCAAGTATATACATCGATTATATGTATATAATACCTGAATTTAATCAAACCAATCCTAATTCAATTAAGATTGAAACCTACAATGGTAAAGTGAAAACTCTTAAAGACGCATTGTTGATCTTAGAAGGTACAAGAGTTGGAATTTTACCAAAGGTTAAAAGAAGATTGAATGGATTAGAAAGAGAATTCATTAAACCTGATACTATCTTTGCATGGAATGAAACTGAATGTGGTATGAAAAGATGGACTGATGGTAAAAGTTGGTCTGCATCAAAAGTGTCAGGTCCATTTTTGATTTACAAAGAACTTGACACTGACAAATTATCAATCAAAGCCAATGGTTTAATTAAACAAAGTTTTTCATTAACTACTAAACAACATGAAAAATTACATTTAATAAGTTATTTCAGAGAAGATGATAATACTCCTACGAAAGTTCCTTCAACAGACGCAATGTTGAAGGATTTAAAATTAAACGGAGATGTATACCAAGAATACTTATTATATTATGACCAATATTTAAATTATGATAACGGTAAATCAACTCAAGGTGTTCAAAATATGCAAGGAATGGCTGGTATTCAAGGAGTTCCAATGCAACAAGGAATGCCCGGCCAAATGCCAATGCAAACACAAGGAATGCCAGGTCAAATTCCAGTGCAGCAAAATATGCCAGGTCAAGTACCAACTATATCAGGGGTTATTGGAGGTCAACCAAATAATTATTACGGAGTCCAATATGTTCAACCAGTTCCAGTAATTATTCCATCCCCACAACCAGATTCTCCACCTATTCACCCAATTACCCAAAGCACATCAAGCATTCCAACTTTAGGTTCTACTGCATCACGCCAATCCAGTCAATCAAGTGGTCAAAGCAGAGGTTCAAGTACATCAAGTCAATCAAGTCAATCACAATCATTTAATTATATGCAACCGCGTTATTCATATGTACAATACCCAGTTTATCCATATTATTATAACCAACCAGGTCAAGTTGGAGTTCCACAAGTAATAACTCAAGCTACACCTAACCAAAACAATCTTTCACCAAATATGGTACTGCAACCACATCCTTACGCACAACCTCATGTTCAATCATTGCAAACTGCACATACTCCAATTCAAGCTGCTCAAACTCCAATTCAATCATACGCCAATCCTTTAAGTAGCTCAAGTGGAATCAAGGGGCACGGTCAACCTAATAGTTCAGGATCTTCAGCAAGTTCAATTGAAGCTGTTAATATTCCATCAGAGAGAGGATTCTCAATTAGTAACATTACTAATAGTTCCAATACCATTGTTAATTCAACTAATGGTAATAGCACAAGTTCAGTTTCAATTTCTCCAACTAATCGTAATGACGATAATGAAACTTTAAAGATGTTGGATAAACAATTTAGTAATCAAAAGTAAGAAATAACGAATTTAATAACGATTAGCGTTTAAAATGGCTGCAAGCAAACGCAATAACTTGTAGTCATATATTATGCATACATATAAGGGCAACAAAGGAAAAGGACACAAAGTGAGACACACTCACTATTATTTTTTAAATTTATTTGTAATTTTAGTATATTGTATATTAGTCTAATAAAACGGGAAGTTAAACGTGTAAATGTAACCTCTAACAAGAGAAGGGCGATTTCAAACTGATGAAATAGGTAAAAATAATATGATCAGTATTATGTAACGGGTTTATCTTGGTAAAAAATATGTACACCCTTGGTTATAACTAATTTTGCCTAAAGGCTCGGGTTTACAATTAAAGGTTCATAATCTGTAAGGTATTGTTAAGATCTGTATACAAATCGTCGCAAGTACTAAATAGGAAGGTCAATTATTATGCACTATGTGCAAAAAACCATTATTTTATACAGGAACTTATTTCCGATTTAAGAGATTAACCTCCGTTTAATTGAAGAAGATCTTCAATTTTATAATCAGAGTTACAACTACTTCCTTCTGAGTAATGATGGGGAATGTTAAAAAATAGTTTCTTCTGGGCTTAGATTTACAGTTCGTTCTAATATTAGCATCATCACCGAATAAAATTCCCCTCCACCTAACCCAAACCCAAATTCAAACTCAAGCTCCTACCCCGATCTAATTCTTGGGTAATGAGGAGATAAATCCGTTTCAAAAAGTCCTTTACCTTCCCAGAATGAAAATTAAACACGGATAAGTACGCCAGTTCATTGTAACTTGAAACATCTAAACAATAAGTTAAACATTCAAGCAACTTAAGTATAAGACAATACGTACTAAGGAACCGGTCGAAATAGGTGTTTCAAAAACAATAGAGATTGGCCATTTCTTTGTCCTAAGCTTATATAACAATTGTCAAATAATGTACTGGGAGCTCCGTATCTAGAAACAAGCGTAATACGGAAACAAGCGTAAAACGGCCTAAATATGACAAAGTATAGTTAAGTTTAGCCTATAGTAAATCTTATGAAGTGAGCTCAGTCAATACAGCAATCGGAATTCAATTGCTCAATAAGTTGGGGTAGAACATTCACAGGCTGGCCGTGGAAAACAAACATGTGGTTAGGATCAATTTAAACGCAATTGGGCACCACCCACCAGTCATCCACCACTATTGGCTACTGGTTAATAGATGAATGAACAAAAGATTACGTAACTCGTCATTTCTGAGAGGTTTGACGGATAATATTTTTTGCTTTCAATTACCTAAAACGTCGAGTGGTCCTGAGTTCACAATTGTTTGGGTACTTAAAGGATCTAATTGTATTACTAATTGGGGTCAAGATTTAACTGTTTCGGGTTATTATTGATGTTGGTTTCTATAGAGCTATTTACGCATCCCAATTTGAATCGGTTCTTACCTCTAATTGAGTAATATCACCTGACCTTCAACTTCTGCATCTCCCACCAGAACGGATTTATATGTAACATGGTAATACATATTCATACATAGTTATTAAAATGTAACATAATCTCTACATGGTATTATTATCCTTAATTCACGATTGTCGGTTTTGTGTGCTTAAAAAATAAAAACTGATGCACCTTTATATCTCCTAAATTGAGATGCATTAATTCTTGGCTATAATTCCATTTCATGGTCTACCCATAAGGTTTCCGGTTCCAAAATCTTCATATACTCAAATCATCAAGTCTAACTAAAGTTTATAAATTATTGTACCTGATCTATGTCCACGCAAGTTCCGGTGATATCCAAGATAAATCTGAAAATCTTTATTATAAAAAAAAAGCCGTAGTGCATCTTCTATTGTTCCCTAGGGAATTAATGGCGCGTCATTTGTGTCCTCAACCATCAACTTAGCCTTGTTAATTTACACGATTTGGTATTAGCTATTCATAACCTTGAAGACAATCTATTGCTCCTATATATTGATGATATCCGCCAATCTATTACTCCTCCATTGCCCTTTGCCTTAGCTTTCCTCTAATGGAAATTGCCGTAGGTTCCATATAGCCATTAATTTATCGGTTGTATACGCTTTCTGTTTATATAAGCTTCCTGCTGATGATTGATGGTGTTATGGACATAGGTGTGAAACCTCTGGGGTCAGGCGAAGGAATTGACTCTGTTCTAAATTCGAAAGATTAACGTTAAAATAATTCTGCCTGGGGTAAGTCTTGGCTCTGTGGTTTGAAAAGAAGGTAGGTAATTCCATGGACCAATGGCTTTGTTGTGATTGGTTTGGCCAATTTCACAGGTATCGGGCTATTGAAATTAAAATGGGAGTCTGGATAGCCAGGAAAGATTAGCTATTCTCATGGATTTATTCTGACTAGATTGGGAATTCTCTACGGCGAATTTTACCGTGGTAAAGTTGTTTAATTGTCTGGTTTGGTGAAATATAACTTATTCACTCATGCAGCTTCAAAGAAGTTCAAGCCATGAACTATCAGTGTGAAGTACCTGACTATATAGACCATATTTAGTACCGTATTACTTTATAGAGTTCAAGTAAACAAATTCAGAGCCCATGGAATATCATAGGCATATTTTATGAGTGTTGTAAAAGTACCACCACCGATTAACATCACCTAAGAGAACCAAACGATTACAATATGTCGGCATTACAAGTAAGCAGAATACCAATACCCACAATGTAACCAGAAGTGTTTGGTAGTAAAGCAGAACATCCAATGGTAAATTAAGACAATTCTATACCTCGGAAAGTCCCAATTAAGGGGCAAACCAAAAGTTCGAAGGCATATTCAAAGAATGTATGAAATTTAATGCTTACAGGTGCATAGAAAACAACGGGGTAACTATTTTAGGTCAACTTTGATCGACGCATTTGGGAATATCAAGAAAGGCATAATCAACTGAATACATTTTAAAAAGAATCCTGAGAGAGGACTTGAATTATAATAACTTCAGTTTATTCTGTAATAAAGACATCACAAGGATCACAGGGATCCTAAGGATCAGCTAATTGTCAGGATGATTATTGACATAACCATTAATTGAGTCATAAACCATTCAAAGTCAACCACAGTAACCTCAACTAATGTCAACAAGGCAAAGATTGAATACATGAAGATAATGGTTCGTGCCTGGCAGATTAACATAGGCTTCGTTTGTTGATTTATTGATAATTGCCATCAAGGAAGAAAGGGACATAATTCAGACCATAGTCCTGATAGGGAAAATTATTAGCTATGAAACTGATTCATTGGAGGTAAACTAGCCATGTCTTACAAAACCGTATGGTTTACATAGACATCACAACATTAAGATTACAACTCCACAATATTACTACATAACAACACCACAATATCACAACTGACACCAATTAAAATACCCCTGAATCAACATGCAAAAGAATATGCAAAGAATCAAATATATCACCGGAAGATCAACTCCAAGAACCACGGACAAACCACAGCAAAACTCTAAATTGAAATATTTTCCAGTTCAAACTTTATTTCCAACGGTTAAGCCTGAATAGGTATAATTATTAACGCCTCATTTAGGATCTACAAATAGAGCCTGTGATAATAAGGATGGAGCAAAACCCATCTTGTGAACCTATTTCAAACCATGGTGTAGCTAGAGTAAATTCCAGTTGTTATTTCCAAGTAAAGGCAATGTTTACTTTGTGACCTAGACTTAAATGACCATCAAAATTATTACAATAGCCCTACACAATAGCCATTTCGCTCGCTCTCCACAATAGAGTTCCCAACTATAGTGCACCATACATTAAGTTATACTCATAAGCTAATCAAGAGCATCAGTATTGAACTTCCGTGGTATAACTAAAGTTGGAGTTGTTGCAAATCCGTAATTGATATATCCGCTGACATAATTCTAATTAAATTCCCATAAACGGATACTTGATTGGGTTATCATAACAATACGGGATTGGTACACGACAATCCGAACAAGTGCGGAGTTTACAGATTTTTATGATAAACCTGCATATAAGCCATAAAGGGTTTTGGTTGGCCGTAGTATGGTACCAGCTGACATTAACCAATGGTACGAGGTTATGCTTCTATCACCGTCATTACTAACAACACTTTATCATGCAAATATTTGGATTTCAAAGCATATATCACATACTATACATATCACATATGCCTCACATACAGGCACATCAAAGCTTCCTAATTGAATAGACCTTCCCGACCAACCTACCCGAACTCAATGTCCTCAATCATTTGTTACCATCACTTTGTTCAAGAAATGAGAAACAATAAGGTTTCTTCCCCTTGATACATTTTTCCCAAATAGGAAAAATTTATGGTTTCCTTAGTTATCGTTAACAGGTTTAAGTCAATTGAATCAATACTAAATAACTTTAAATCGTACCATTTACCATTAAACTCTCCTCTTGTTAACGACCACAATAGTATAGACTCATGTGATTGTAACATATGTTAGATATGTCTCCTCCAAACTTTAAAGTTTAATAGAAAACCATCCGTTTTGGGTATATTTGCAACCGTAATTATACACCGGGGAGGTACAGGATTTAAAATTTGTTTCCGTAAATTGATTCTTTGCCATAAACGGAAGTTTTTTAAAAGTTTAGGAACAATTTAGCTCGGAGGTAAGTATGGGGTTAGTGATAGTCAGGTCTTTATAAAAGGAAGGTCAGGTTCCTGAAAATCTTCAACCGTTTATAGAGACAAAGATGAAATTGTTCTATTTATTCTTAGCTTTAGTATGGGGAGTTCCAGTATTTGGTGCACCAGCCAAACTTTTAAAACCATCAGATGATGAATTTTATCAACCACCTGAAGGTTTCGAAGATGAAGAACTTGGAACTGTTCTTAAAATTAGAGAAAATCCTTACCAAATAAGAAGTGTATATTTCCCAGTTAATGTAGCCAATAGTTGGCAAATGTTAGTTAGATCCGAAGATGTATTCGGGAATGCTACTGCAGTCATGGCTACAATTTTTGAACCTCATAATGCTAATAGTTCCAAATTATTAAGTTATCAAACTGCAGAAGATGCATCAAATATTGATTGTTCACCTTCTTATGCATACGTTGGTGGTGGAGGTCTTGGAACTTTAGAAGAAAAACTTGAAATGTTCATTATTACAAGTGCTTTAGATCAAGGTTGGTACGTTGTATCTCCAGATTATGAAGGTGCTGCAAGTGTTTTCACCGTTGGTCCAACCTCAGGTATGGCTACATTAAATTGTATTAGAGCTGCATTAAAGACTAATAATGAAACTGGTATCGATGAAGATGCTCAAGTCGCCATGTGGGGTTATTCCGGTGGTACTATTGCCAGTGGTTGGGCTGCAGGTTTAGCTCCAAGTTATGCCGAAGATTTAGGTGATAGGTTAATCGGGGCTGCCTTGGGTGGTTGGGTTACCAACATCACTTCCACTGCTGAAGCTAGTGACGGAGCTCTTTTCGCTGGATTGATTGCTAATGCTATTGCAGGTTTATCTAATCAATACTCTGATTTGAAGGAATTTGTAAATGAACAAATCGAACCTGATAAAAAAGAAAGTTTTGATAGAGCCTATGATGTTTGTTTGATTAATTCACTTTTTGATTTTGCATATGCACATGTGTTCTCGGGTCCTGATAAATACGCTACTAATGGTTGGGACTTACTTTCAGATCCATTGGTTCAAGAGATTCTTAACCAAAATACTTTGGGGATCAACGAAACCAAAGACGTTAAACCTGAAATTCCTCTTTTTGTTTACCATGGGGTTCATGATGAAATTGTCCCATTCAAAGACGCTCAAAGAGTCTATGATGTTTGGTGTGACGAAGGTATGAACTCTTTTGAATTTGCCGTTTCAAGTTCTACTGGTCATATTTTAGAATTCGTTGAAGGTATGGGTGCCGCTTTATCATGGTTAGGTAAACTTTTTGATGGTGAAGAAACTGTTAAAGGTTGTAAGAGAACTGAAAGAATGACCAACTTACTCTACCCTGGTGCACTTAGTGGTACTGGTGATGTATTTGGTGCGGTTGTTAGGAGTGTTTTAGGTGAATCTGTTGGTGATGTTTATAAGAAGAGACTGATGATGGGTGATGAATATATTGGTGGTGATTTCGAATTGGAATCTTTAATGCAATTGATGAAACAGTAGATTTTAGAGATTTTAGTGAGTATCAGCAACATGTACATGTGTAAATGGGGAACGTCAGGAAACGTGCAACATAAACGGAATACCAGCAACCATAAGATATGGTTGAAAAAGTTCAGATAGATAATAATATTAGATACGAATATAAATAATATGTATGGAATATGCAAGAGTAATACGCAAAGAATATGTAAGGAGGCCAAAGGAATTCTATGTCATGTTTTCTGTATCTTTTCTGATTTTCTGACACGTCTTTAAATTTTTTGGTTATGTTGCAAATGTTTCAGCTGGTTTAAATATTTTTAGATGAATAATAAAGTTTCAGATCTCAAGGTGATGTAAACGGTTAGGTAGGTTGAGGTAATCTTGAGGTATTGTAAAGTAGAGTGACCAAAATGTTGAGGCAGGTTGAGGTAAGGGGGAAGGCAAAAGATCACGTAAAGGCAATATAACACAAGTGGTGAGGTAGACAATGATATGCAAAACATACATGAGATTAGACAATCATATGGCTGGATGGTTAGAATAAAGTAGGAGTGCATATAAACACGCAACTACTCTAAATTGACTATATTTTTAATTCATACCAAAATAAAACTTAAAGGATATCCCGGACAAGGATCTCATTTAGCATACTATACATATACGCCCTTGTTTAAGCTGGATATAACGCACCTTCTAAGTTAGGATGTCGGTTGCAATTTTGCACGACATACTGGGGGTGACCTCATAGAGGCATTTTGAGACTAGTAATGTTTCACATTACGAAACCCCTATACCGTAGATGGTCTAGGATGGAATACCGTGATAAGAGAATTCGAAGGTTTGCCAGAAATTCTAGCAACAGAAACGAAAAATGGTTAAAGTACGGGAAGTACAAAAATGTGTAGGCCAGACCTCTGCTATGTACTACGGAGAGAAGTAGGGTTCACACCCTTCTCATGCATATAATCATACAAACCTTGTATGCCCCTGGATAACATGATTTGTTAAGATTACTGTGTACGAGAGTTGATGCGGCTCATCTGTCTGAAACCCTTAGGTCAGTGTATCTAGTCATATTCACCTCTCAAGTAGACTAACAGGAAATATTAGAAGGCCCTTCGAAAAGAGTTCTGTAAAGGCAAAAGTACAGACGAGCAGGAGGTTTCACCCTAAAATTCTGACAGACAAAAGAGAACCTCACACTTCAAGGAGCCAAGGAGTGAAAGTAGCGCACTTAATCCTACGTTGGTGATGTGGATAAAGCGTTTCTGGAGATTGGTGTGAATGATCATTTGAAACATCAGCTGCATAACAACTTCTTGGACTGTGAGAGAACACGTGTTGTAGTAGTGCAATAGTTTAGTAGCATAGTATCATATAATTGTTTAATACGTCTGATTCCACCCTCTGATATCTTTTATATCTTGGTTCTCTGACAAAGATTCCGTATGTATTTCTTTTTTGAGCTTCTGTAAAGCGATTCAGTCATTAAGCCCGAGTGAACCAAGAATCATTCTAGGTCAGTCCATTAGCTAGCCAGAGCAACTATGACGACTGATAGCAACTCCACAATCAACTCAAGAACTATATACGATACCTATAAAGTACACATGCCAGTAACTTGAAGCGGGATGATTTTGCATAACATGCGACACCATTTAAGAAAGGTATCCTGAAACCACCAAGAGCGCTGATCATTAGAAAGGTTACTAACCGTATATTTAGTTGTTGTTCGTATTTAATGCAAGTTATTAACCGATTACAAATCACATAGGGATGGCTTTTTTTTATTTTTAGATTAGACCATTCGCATACGTAACTCAAGTTTCGTGATATAGTCAATCACCACTGTAAATCTATTGTATTCCATCATATTGGAAAGTTGATCCCCTCACTTCGCCTGCTTCCCGGCCATGGATATACTTCCCGGCCATCAAATACTTTTCGGCCTCTAAACCAATTCCCTGACTGCAGCTACCTCCTCAAATATTTCATCCTTTTCTCAATCATATATTGCAAAGACTTATAAATTCCTGCAGTGAATATCCCCTTCACGGATTGAACCAATGACGGAGAGCTCACTAGATTTATCAAGACTGTCTTTACGTGTTTTGGCAACTTATGACATTTGGTTAAATTAGCCAAAGTGTCTACTTCATAAAGTTTAGACTTAAAGTTAAGTGGTAAAGACTGTATCAATTCCTGTTTTTTAGCTTCATTTAGGTTGATCGAATAGTCGTCTTTATGTTTAATGAGAATTTCCTTACTTACGAAGTATTCAAGGATTGGACTATAAAGTTTAGTAAAGTTATCAAGTTGTTTGTTAACAATGTTCTTTACTTTATTAGGGTTTTCACCACCAATTCTCATTCTCGGGTCCCCCATATACGATAACGACGTAATAACTTCGTACAATTCTCTTTCTGTGATTTTGGTGTTCCCTGTTATCAACAACGAGACCGCCATAGCATTCATCAAATTATACTCATTGATCATTTCCAACAATTCATTTGACTTGATAAACTTAACGGGCTTTTGTAATCTTCCAGCTAAATAGAAACTATCCCATTCCACCAAATCTTTAAGGGCATTCATTTCACTGATGATACCATACTTCACTATGGATTTGTTGATAGTAACAAATGGATTGAAATACATCTTTACATTCCCAAGATTTTGAAACATCTCTATAATACCAATACCCAAATACCTTAATCCTGAATAATGGTGTTTGTGTACACCTAAATTTTCCTGATGGAATCTATAGGTATCTTTAACTATATGAATTAAATCTATTTGTGAAGAACTTGATCCTTTTCCATACCCTATCTGTTCGAAAACTCCCGACCCATACCCTATAGTAGCCTCAGTAGATGGAAAATTTGCCACTATACCCTTGAGGTTATCATCACCTGTAGTTTTCATATGTTGATTGAAGATATCCACAGATTTATGGTCTATTTGTTTTATTCCGTTATATCCATGGTCAATAATACTTTTATAAGGTTTGATTGAAAACGACTTTGTATGTAAAAACCGTATTTGTCGTATCATTCTAAATCACCTAGTGTACACAAACACAGAAACCAGCCTATAGTCTTTTAGTCTCCAGTCTTAGACACTATGGTTTGGTCTCACTACAGTGTCTCACTACAGATCTTTCCACAATAGTTGTCGCACTACTGATTTTTCACATTAAGTGTGGCACTACTGATTCGAGTGTCGCGATCCGGCGCGGTGTCGGGCCCATGAGTCTCCATGACTCAACCTTAATTTTTCAACACCTTGTAATTGAAATGTCATCTACTTACAGATCTACAAGATCATCCCAAGACCAAAATGTCTCATTCGAAGACGCCGTAATGACAGGGTTAGCCAAAGATGGTGGATTATTTGTCCCATCTCAAATCCCTAAACTCCCATCAAGTTTCCTTACTGAATGGAACAACTTAACGTTTCAAGAATTAGCCTTCAATATCATGAGATTATACATTGATTCCAGCGAAATTAATGATTCTGAATTAAAAGAATTAGTTCAAAGATCTTATTCCACTTTCAGATCAGCTGATATTACCCCAATTAAAGAACTTGACCCAACTAATAATTTATACTTATTAGAATTATTCCATGGTCCAACATATGCATTTAAGGATGTTGCCTTACAATTTGTTGGTAACTTATTTGAATTTTTCTTAACAAGACGTAACTCCAAAAAGACTGGTTCTGAACCTAGGGAAACTATTACTGTGGTCGGAGCTACAAGTGGTGATACAGGAAGTGCTGCGATTTATGGATTAAGAGGTAAGAAAGATGTTGATGTTTTCATCCTTTATCCAACAGGTCGTATATCACCAATCCAAGAACAACAAATGACTACCGTTGAAGATCCTAATGTCCATACTTTATCTGTCAAAGGTACTTTTGATGACTGTCAAGACATTGTTAAACAAATCTTTGGTGATAAAGAATTCAATGAAAAGTACCACGTTGGTGCTGTTAATTCTATAAATTGGGCCAGAATCTTAGCCCAAATGACTTATTATTACTATTCTTACTTCCAAATCTATAACAGCCTCAAAGATAAGTCCCAACCAATCAATTTTGTCGTACCATCCGGTAATTTTGGTGATATCTTAGCTGGTTATTATGCTAAAGAAATGGGTTTACCAATCAACAAATTAATCATCGCTACTAATGAAAATGATATCTTAGACAGATTCTTGAAAACTGGTCATTATGAAAAATCTAATGATGTTAAACCAACTTATTCTCCAGCTATGGATATCTTAATATCTTCAAATTTCGAAAGATTATTATGGTACTTAATCAGGAACAACGTTACTAGGGACGATAACAAGGCTGGTGAATTATTAAACACTTGGATGGCCCAATTGAAATCAACTGGTTCAGTTATAGCTCCAAGTGAAGTTGTAAATGCTGCAAGATTAGATTTTGCTTCTGAAGCTGTCACTGATAAAGAAACTGCTTCTACCATCAAATCTACTTATATAAATCATCCTGAGAATTATGTATTGGATCCTCATTCATCAGTTGGAGTTACAACTGCTTATAGATTCATTAAAGATGATCCTAAGGGAGTTTATATTTCATTATCAACTGCTCATCCTGCCAAATTTGCTGAAGTTGTTAACGAAGCTTTAGAAGGTATTGAAGGTTATTCTTTCGAAAACACTGTTTTACCAGCTGAATTGAAGGCTTTAGCCTCAAAGGAAAAGAGAATTAATTTAATTGATGAAGCTTCTTTAGAGAAGGTTAAGAGTAAAATTGTTGAAATCTTATCATAGATGAACCTGACTGTTTAGCGAAGCTTATTTTGTATATTTAATGCAAATTTGTGTATAAGGTACCTCTGAGTACATTTACTGAATTCATGTTCGTCTATTGGAATTCTTCTAATACCTACTTGGTCTTTTGTTGCTTTAACTTTATATTACCATCAGATACTTCAACTTCGTACCCGATTTCCTCCAAAACCTCATTATCCACACCTTTTTTTGCCTCTAAATCAGCTACTAATTGTTGGTTCTTGGGATTCCCCTGCAACAAAAATTTCAAACATATGATTGACCTTTCCTTAATAAAAGGATTATCATCATCAATTATACAATTAGATAAAATAACCTGTAAACCTTCAAGATGTCTAATCTTCTCTTGAACTTCGAAATTTTCATACACAAGGTACGACAAGATTTCAATGATTATTGATTTAACATGGGGGAACGAAGGGGCCACCTCTTCGACTTTCTTAGTAATATTCTTTGGTTTGATTTCTCGGTGGATTGTGCCTAGTAATGGTACGAGTTCATCTGCAAAGTTATAATTTATCATGAAATCTTTTGCAGCATTGAATTTGCCCATTTCACTTAAACAATCAAGCACGATCAACAATTCAAGGTGAAGACTTTCCACCACATCAAATTTTTTATCATTAAACCCATGGATAACCTTGACTGATAATTCCTGAAACAAAGGATGTAGCCAACTCAAGATTCCTACCAATTGATAATTATCCCAATCTAGGGCAGGAATTAATACTTGACTGACCTTTAAAACTTTGAGTTTATGAGCCTGCTTAGTTATCCATTGTGAAAAACTTTCATGGGTGATGATTTTACTGATACTTTGAGCGATATTGGTTTGAATTTGGTCCATTTCTTCAAGTTCTGTACTGAATAGAAAATCAAGTAAGTCTATGCTGTTTATATCATGAAGGAGAATAAAAATTGTTTCTTCATCCAAAATGTTAAGCAATGTTATCGTGAATGGTAAATTATAGGTCTGAACCCCGACAATTGCCATAATGTCTTTAGACTGGTGACTTAAATTAGCTATAACTTCATAATAACTCATTTCTACTTTCTCATACATTTCTGAGTCAGTAAATTGTTTAAACTGCTTCAAATTTTGCACTATACTACCTAATGATATGTTATTGGGTTCTATCACCACATTTCGAAGCAAAAGTATGCACCCTCTGAGCAATCTTAGATATTCTATGTCATCACCTTTAGTTGTATCTGGTATTATAAGATTTAATAGATTAGCTGAAGCGACAATGCCTCTCCTTAAACTTTCATCTTGTTCGCATTGTCCAATTATACCTGCGAGTGTATTTAATGTATTATCAAAGTCCGTAATGTAAGATATATCCAAATTATTAATGAATGACAATGGATCCATAGTGATGAGATAAAGTGCGGCACATGAAGGTTTCCGTTCAGTTAGTGCGATAGCTCGTTAGGGCTCACGGCGATCACCCCAATTTTAAAACACTGTGTGGGCCACTACCCAACTAATCTCAATCTCACCATTAACAGCGATAAAATCATAGACGTAATTACACAAATAGAATGGCATTCAATAATCTTGCATTCAACATATCCAAATCCACCCCCACTACATCGACCACAAACACAACTTCAATGTCACCACCGTCGATTCTGGGATCCAATTCCAATCAAGATCAATCCCTGCCTTCATCTACTAACCCTTCATTAAACAAGCATTTCATTCATGGCATGTTATCTACCGGCACTGATAGAGTGTCGCCACAGTTGGTATCGAAACCTTCAACTAGTGATGCAGCACCTGCAATAGTAACAATTGATAACGATTTAAGTAAACAGGACACTAAAAGTAGTAAGACAGATTTAATAGAACTTTTTGATAAGTTTGAAGTTACGGGAAAGAATGAAGAGATAGAAGAGGATAAATTCGAAAGGTTTAAGAAGGATGTAGAAGATGATGAATCTGTAGAGGTAATAGAGGAAAAGCGTGATCATAGGCACGAGGATCAGCGTGATGATGAGGTAAAGGATGGAGTTTCTGGGGTAAAGGGTATAGAGTATAAGGAGAGTGAGTCCACCAGTACCTTAAAGTTGACGAAACAGCCTATCCAAGAGGACATATTTAAGGGTAATGTTGAAGATGTTGAGGTGGCGGGAGTGCAGAATAAGGTAGTTTTAGAGGATAATGTAGCCAATGACGAGATAACTGATAAAGACAACCAAGAGGAAGCTAACAACGAAACCAATGAAGAAATAGAACCAACGAAAGAAGATCTTGATGAGGAAGATGAGCATAACGAAAGTATTGATGAAATCGAACAAGATCAAGATAGTGCAGTAGAACAATATCAATTAACCGAAGATGAAATTAAATCACATCAAACCGTATCTTCCAGACCAGAACCAAGATCAAGATCAATGAGTCAGATTAACATTAATCCTGCTGAACAGTACCAACAATCACATAAACCGTTTGATTTTCATGTATTTTTAGATCATTTAAAGAAGAAATCAGCAGATCCCATTGCTAGATATATCAGATCATTTTTAGTGTCATTCAACAAGCAAGCACCTAACTTTACTATACAGCAAAAAGCAAAGATAGTCAGAGATTTCAAAGGGTTTATGAATGAGAAATTCACAGTCTTTGAACCATTTATGTCAATGGATGAAATTGATTTGGAAAATAGTAGAGAAGGGTTAGAGAAATTGATTATGAATAGAATTTATGTTCATTGTTTTTCACCTGAAATCATCAAAAATTCTAATCCTAGAGGATTGGGTTTAGTAGCAAAACATTTACAAGATGATGAGAATTTCTCTTTACAAGTTGAAAAATTTAGTTGGGTCAATGGGACACATCTTGATGTGGATTTAAGTAACAAAGATGGAACTGATCTTAAGTTCATTGATTATGCGATACAAGAACTTGAAAAGATCAATAAATATAGAGCTCCTAGAGATAAAATCATTTGTATACTTAATGCTTGTAAAATAATCTTTGGATTTTTAAGAGCTAGTAAACAAGAAACTAATGCCGATGCATTTATACCAATTCTTATACTTATAATAATCAAAGCCAAAATTAGTAATTTAATCAGTAATTTCCATTATATTGAAAATTTCAGAGGTACAGAATGGTTGGATCACGGAGAAACCAGTTATTATCTTAGTTCGTTACAAGCAGCTATAAATTTCATTCAAAACATTTCATTTGAGGATCTTTCAATAGACAAAGAAGAGTTCGATGCTCATTTAGAAGCATGGGCAGCTGATCAACGTATTAAACAAGAATTAGAGACTACACAGGCTATTCCCATTAGGAACCCTAACCAGGTATCTGAAGATCAAGATCCTCAATCTTTACAACCACCCCAAAACCTTCAAAGTCAACAAGCATTTTCCCCATCACAAGTATTATTCACCAGTGCTGAAATGTTTACCAAATCAATTTCAAATTTCTTATCACCATCACCACAAGGATCACCGGAACGTTCTGATTTCCAACCACCTCCCCACCCTCCTCAATCACAAGCTCAGCAACCACCTCCTCCACAGAATGAAACACTCATCAAAGAAACATATGAACAATTAAAAGAAATTTTCCCTAATGTAGATAAGCCAATCATTAGAGACATAGTGATTATGAATAATGGAGATATGGATCAAAGCCTTGATGCTTGTTTACAATTAGCTAGTGTCGTTTAATACATATTGAGTATCTAATTTAGCAAAGTTGAAGAGCCCCGATGAAAGAGTTTTATTAGTTGAACAAATTCAACGAGAAATTATTGGGTTGGTGTAATTCACAAATTAGCTTGAAAGTCGAGTCTACACCGTACTCCAAAATCTGCTTCGGAACCTCCGACAGAATATTATATAGGGTCCCCCATACTTTAAGTTTGGGGATCTGCAGTTTCATTCCTGAATTTTCTGGCCCCAAAAGAATTGTAAAATTTTCCCAAAAGTGGAACTCAACACGTCGTTTTTGATTTGTCATATGACGTATATGACATTTAAAACGCTTCACGATCGCTTTCAAGTTAACTTCATTATTATCATCAAAATAAAAAGGTTCCTGAGCTGGGACTTCAAAAGCGAAGCAGGAAGCCCCAGGTCTAGAAAATGGAAGTATTAACAGAATTACATCCCTTTCTACAGTTACAGGGGTTTCAAGGACCTCATATAATAATGCTTCTTGATTTTTAGAGAGGTAATCAAACGAAATGAATTTCTCTTCAGATGGATCGAATTCTGACATTGATATGTAAAATGAGGGAAGACAATAGACAGGCCATAGAGGATCCCCACAGTATAGTAATAAAGATCGAAGTTTGTCACACATACGCCAAAGAATAAAACATCGTGTAGCATTTATTTTATGCTTTTTGATGTTCTCTTGTGCTTTCAAAATTTCAGCCTCCATTCTCCGGATTTCAGGGTGGTTATTATCACCAGGATTGTCTTGTTTAAGATACAACACGTGAAATCTCCGTATTTCTTGTTCAACTGTGGCTTGGTCAATATAAGCCGTTGAATAGGTCATTTGGTCAATGTTCTTTGCAGCCATGCGTATCCACTGACTTTTGAATTTTGAAAGTATCTCATTACGTTTGGAATTTTTGGAGGAAGGAGATGGTTCAATTATGAGCCAATTACGTTCATGATCATCGATTTTTCTTATTAATGATTCAAACTGGTCCGGGCCCAATTCCTCCTGAATGTATTTAAGCCTTCTTATTTGATTTATGGACGGTTTTAAAGTCTTTTCAAAGTATCTGACAAAACTTTTAATGAAAACTTCCCATTCTATGATTTCTCTATCTGTTCTGTCACGAATCTCATGGAATTGGTCCATTGTGGTCAAATCCGACTGGTAGACTTTTTTGATTGCCCTTTGTACCTCAGGTTTAAAACTCTTCAAACTACCATACGGATTGAAAGCACCCATCTGTTGGTACGTCTTCTGCAATTTTGTTAGTTTTATAATTTCATCACGTGATTTCAAATTCGCAGAATCAGATGAGGATACAATTTTGGTCAGTAGGCTGTGAAAGTTTAGATTTCTTTTTGTTCTGGGTGTTATTTGTTAACTTGTTCTGAGTTTTACTATTTTGTTTAGATTCATGAGTCTTTCTACAGCTTTCCGAAGAGGTTTTCCAATCAGATTTACTTGAATTGTGCTTTTTTGATGTCATATCAATCGATTGAGTACTTTCATTAGTACTCTTAGAAGATTGAAGTTCCCTCTCGAGATCTTCTCTTTTGAATCTTGCAGTGACGCTTACCACACGTTCTCTTATCACCGTGCGATTTAAAGTCTTTCCGAGCCTTTCTGATAGTACATTTGGCTGATTATTTAGCTGGCCTTGTAACCTCGACATAATATGAGTTTGGTTCTTTCCATTTCATTAAATTGGAAGATTTAAATACCAAGTATCATATTAATTAATCAATAATCAACCTCCAATTGGAACTATGAAAAACCAAAAGAGGCTTATTTGATCAAATCACGTGATCCATAACCAAACCTCTTATTTAAACTAGGGATTTTGAGCATCAAAATTGCCTGGTTAGCTCAATCGGCTAGAGCGTTTGACTTTTATTCAAAAAGTTATCAAAAGGCTGCGGGTTCGAGTCCCGCATCGGGCTCTTTTTTTTGTCATTACTGATAATCCATAATCTAAAGTGGATAATAAACACTGCAAATTTCATAAACTACCAGCAATCCCATTGATTTCAAAATCCTTATCTATATATACGAGAACTTCCAAAACCGATGGTTTATTACCCCTAATTTGGAACGGGAAATATATACTCAATCGGGTAATGATTTGAGGTTGCAAAAAGAGAATAGATAGTGGAGATATAGGAAAAAGTATAAAAGAGGTATTAATCCCCCTTAAAATAATAATACAAACTCAATTAGTCCAACAACTAAAGATGCCTATGAAATATAAACCAGCAGCCGAAGGAAAAGCCGTTACTCCACCATTATTAGCTGAATCACCAGGTAAGAATTCATTCTTAGGTGATGTCTTCGTTTCTGATGCTGAAGAAGATAAGAAGATGAGTTGTGGATTCTATAGACAAGAAAAAGGTGAAGCTTTAGTCTACACTTATACTTATGATGAAATGAAGGTCTTTTTAGAAGTTGAAGGTGAATATACTGTTACTGATGAAACTGGTTACAAGGTCAATGTTTCACCAGGTGATGTATTTTTCTTCAACAAAGGTGCTACTATTACTTTTGAAACCACTGGTTATGGTTTAGCCTTCTTTACCGGTTTAAGACCAGGTATGTAATACTGTTAGTACTGGTTAAGGAGATATCGATCTCTATAAAAAATATATATTAGACAATTGTTTGTTGATTTTGAGACTCTATCCTATTTCGGTTACATCTATGAAACGTTGTTACTAATTTGTGTCCTTGACTTGCCACAATATCTATCTTGGATCGATGTGCAATAGTTAATTCCACCTTTACTTCCACTAAGCTCAGGTTCAGATTCAGGTTAAGTTCGCGGTGAGAATCTTCCAGAAGTATTGATACATCAAATCTTTCATAATGCCAATTGATTACTCTAAATGGGATAAGTTAGAATTGTCGGACGACTCAGATATTGAAGTCCATCCAAACGTTGACAAAAATTCTTTCGTCAGATGGAAACAAAGAGATATTCATGAAAAACGTGAACAAAGAAATCAAGAGATCAAGAGTATTTTAGTACAGTTAACTATGTACGCTAAATTAAATGAAAGAGTTGATTTCCTTTTAAAAGAATTATCATTAAAAGAGCTTGGTGATACAAAAGCAGTAATGGCCAAATTAGATGATAATTTCGATAAAACTGAAAGATTTGATTATGAAGCATTGATTAATCAAAAGGGTGATACATTACGTAAAGGGTTAAAGGATTTGAAATTCGATAAGGATGAAATTGAAAACACTCCTCCATATAATGAAATGATCGACGACCTTTTCATTCAAGTTAAAGAAGACCATCCAGATGCATCAGATCCTTCTAAATTGGCAGATTATTTAAAACAACACAGAATGAAAATTGATGATATTTTATCTAAGCATACCATCAAATTAGATGATTTATTGTATCAGAAATCTCTTTTGATCAGTAGTGAAGATTACCATACCGGATTTGATAAGACTTTTATGAATAAAGAAAAAGATGAGCCTGAGCCAAAGCCTCAACCAACTAAGGCAAAGGAAAAAGTTACCACCATAGAGACACTTAATGAGACTTCCCCAGGTTCCAGTTCTCCAAGTTCTTCAGGTGAACCAAATTCCAGTAAAGAAGCTGATGAATTAGATGAATTGACTATTTTACCAGAAACTGAAGAGTTTGCTAAAATTCCAGTTAATGACGTTAAATCTGTTAGTGAATATTTAATGAAGCATTCATGGATTTGTACCGAACAACAAAAAGATGCATTGATAATGACAGCTTTTGATCACCAATTGCAAGGAGATTCTAAGACTTGTAAAAACGTTATACACCAATCACTTCTTTTGCAGTATATTGGCCAATTATCAGGTAATGAAAAAGGTAATAAAGAATCCAGATTAAAAGCTATAAAATTATTCTTAAATCGTATTAATGAGCCAGGTCCTGCTAAAGCCGGATTTTTACAAGATGTCGAAAACACATTTAATCATATTTGTCAAAGATGTGAAATTATCAAGCAAGAACATCAACAACAAGGTGAAGAAGGTGAAGAAGCATTAATCCAATTGAGAGCTCTTGACGATAATGTTCAATTATCAGTATCTATACCTCCAGAAGGTACCCCTGAGTATGAAATATTCTCCACCCAAGTTCCAAAAGAGTTACAAGAAGCTGTTAAAACTGGTAATTTAGATAAAGTCAATGAGGTATTTGCGACGTATAAAATCGAACAAGCTGAAGCAGTTCTTGAACTTATCAATCAATGTGGTGTAATTGGTGCAACTGAATATCTCGAAAATGAAAATGATTTTAAAGATTTGAAGGAACAGTATCAAAGCCAAGATACTTTGAAAAAGGCTCAAGATCTTGATATCACTGATACGGTTGATTAATCAACACAATTCTTGGGTGCTTATAGAGTCAATATTGTATAGTGTTTAGGTGCTTATAGAGCCAATATTTGTATAGTGCTTACATATATATAGTGTGGACTTCGTGCTATCATAGTTCAATTACTCGTTTACTTCTTGCTCAATCTGGCTAATGTATCCATTAATGATTGAGATGTTGGTTTACTCTCGTTTTGATTTTTTTGGAGTTGGGATAATAATGAGCTTACTTGGTGACCTTGATCATTTGAGGAACGTGAATCATTTGATGGACGAGAATCGCTTGGTGCGCCGTAGTTGATAGATGTTTGGTTTTGTGGTTGTTGTCTTGCTCTTGATTGACGACTACTGTATCCATATTGGTTCTGGTTTTGATTTTGATTTTGATTGTAATTTGATTGGTTATAGTTGGATTGGTTATGATTATTGTGACGAGGTCCTCTATGTTGTCCTTGGTGTCCTTGTGGTGGCTCCTGCGGCGTTTGAGACCCTTGGCCTTGTAGAAGTGATAAAACATTTTGACGCGCAGCAGGATCGAGCCCCTGTAAGGTTTGAAGTAATCCTCCTTGATCATCAATTGGTGGCCCTCCTGGTCCTTGTGGTCCTGGTCCTTGTGGTCCTCCTGGTCCTGGGGGTTGATACCTATCATTATATTTCGGTGGTTGACGGTAATTATAAGGTGGAGAGTTTGATGGTGGTGGTTGTTGTCCGTATGATTGGGATTGTCCATATGATGGATAATTTGGTTGAGCTTGACCATAACCTCCTGCGGGTGATGCCTGTGCAGGTGGAGGTGGCTGCTGTTGCCCGTATCCGCCACCGTACCCTTGTTGTCCATATCCCTGTTGAGGTTGACCATATGCTGGTTGTGGTTGACCATATGCTGGTTGTGGTTGGCCATATGCTTGTTGAGGTTGGCCATAGCCTCCCGGTCCCCCTTGCCCTGGTCCATATTGATCGTATTGCTGGTATCCTTGACCTTGCCCATAACCTTGACCATAATTCTCATAATGATTTCTACCATCTCTACCATCTCTACCACCTCTACCACGGAAATTGCCTCTACCTCTACCACCTCTGCCACCACGATTATCTCTTCTATTGTCTTGGTTTTCACCATATTGACCTTCATTTTGGTATCTATAAGGAGGCATAACACCACCGTATTTCTTAATCTTTGCCTTTTGTAGAATATCAGCAGCATCCTCAGGTTCAATATCCGAATACTCATCAAACTTTATACCACCATCAGGAGTTGTTTCAAAAGTTTGAATATCAACTTTCAGTTCCTTGATCACACAAGTCCCTAAAACTCCTGAATAAGCTGCTTCACTGATAACTTCAGAAATTTCACGATGTGTAACATCTTCAATATCACACGTAACTTGAGCATCTTGGATAGCTCTTTTCACTCTTCTAACAAAAAACACCGATGATTTCCCGGTGGTGTAAATTTGACATTCAGGTAAATTCTTTCTGTGTTTTTTATTAGGTCCTAAAAGATCATTATCACCATCTCTTCCTCTGGTGAATTGAGAATTATTAGGGTTACTAAACCTCTTAGAAGGTTGAGGCTTGGAAGCATCTAATCTCATGATCTTATTATGTAGAGGTACATGGGTCTCACCTTTGATACATTCAGAACAATCTTCTGCAGTTTTAAATTGGGCAAAACCATAACCTGCTTTTATAGCAATTTGAGCTACTTGTCCATAATTATTGAAAATACGGAATAGATCTTGTTTACTGATAGTGTTAGCAGGTAAATTACCAATAAATAATCTCAGCTTATCCGGGAATTCATCCCAATTCTGAGTTTGCATATACTCAGCTTCAAGCTTAATAAAGTCATCATAAGCTTGATCTTCTTCTTCACTCATTGGTAAAGTAATATTGGGTCTTTTACAAAATTCATTGATAGGAATTAATGGTATAGGGTTCTTTAAATTTTTATAAGGTTTATTATAGGAATAAACTTGATCAAAATTAATATCAGGAACTTCAGAAAATTTCGTCCCGGTGTTTAATGTTATACCAATTTGTTCTAATTTAGGCTTAATAAGGTCCAGTTTTTCTGAATCACTTAGGTTATTGAATGACGGATCTGAAGACGATAATTCATAAGTGATATCTTCACAAGCTTTTCTAATAGCTCTTTGGTATTGATCAGGGTTTTTGATCAAGTCTGTGTTGTATGAAGTGGTAGGTTGTTTAGTGGGGACTGGTTTAGGAGGTAAACTTGGTTTCTTTGGAATACTTGGAACTGGTTTTGGAACAGTTTCAGAAGCTTTTGGTTCAGGAGCACTTTGATTGAATTCAGGTTCATTGACTGCTTCTGGTTCGTAAGCTGCTTCTGGTTCGTAAGCTGCTTCTGGTTCGTAAGCTGCTTCTGGTTGGTAAGCTATTTCAGGCTCGTAAGCTGCTTCTGTGTCAGGTTGTTTTGTTTCAGATTCAGGATCATATCCATCAGATTCTGCTTCGTTGTCCTCAGCCTTTACAACATCTGGAGTTGAGTCCCTAATTGCTATATCCAGAGAGTCAGTGACTTGACTTATTTCCGGGTCATTACCTTCTGTTTTTTGCTTCAATTCATTCTGGTTATTGTCTTCATCTTGATGGACTTTATTTTCATCCATCTGGACTTCAGACTCGTGATTTTTCAACGGTTTAGGATTAACTTCCATTGAGAGTTTCCAATAATTTGTCGGCCGCGAACTGCCAACAGATAAAAACGCTCTTCTAATTTTGGTGCTCCAGCCACACAAAATTGCGACAGCTAATTCAACTTGTAGTTGGTTTTGTGCATTTACTTCGTTGGCGATGCGACAAATTATAACGTCTACCACGATATTCGTTCCGGCAATGGTACCATAATTAATTTTTCCGGCTACGGTGATTCTTATATTAGATATACGACTTGTTAGCTAATAGCGACATGATTTAATCTTTTGAAAGGGATTTGATTGTCAGTATCTGCAATACTCCAGTTGCCTGACTTCACTATTCATATATATGCTAGAAGATATTGAAAGTATAAAATGCGACATCCTCTAACGAATCTGCCTATAAAATTATGTAATAGCAAATAATTTCTCCGAGATCATCGGACTATACAAGGAAATCTTCAACTGTAACCTAAGTCAGCTATAGCCCCCACTATACATAACTTTAAATCTATGTTTGAGTAATAACGCTCTTAACCTATTTGTCAGCTTCCTCCACGCTCAGGGCAAGTGTATCCCGCATCTCACCATTTTGGAACCCGTTGTGCAACCTCATTAAACTATAAGTAAGAGCGCAATTGCTAAGCTATAGCCAAAACTAAATATACATAAATACAAAAGAAAAATGAGTCAAGAATTTAAATTTGCTGTTATTGGAACTGGTATTTTCGCCACCGATAAACATTTACCAACCATCGCTAAGATCCCATACTTAAAACCAGTTAGTTGTTATAATAGAACTAAATCAAAGGCTGAAACTTTTGCTGAAAAAGCAGGAATTGACAAGTCTAAAGTATACGATTCCTTGGAAGATGCCTTCCAAGATGAGTCTGTTGATTTTGTTGACGTCTTATTACCAGTTCAATTCAATTTAGATGCTGTTAAGTTAGCCATCAAATATAACAAGCCAATAGCTTTAGAAAAACCAATTGCTGCTAATTTGAAACAAGCTTCAGAAATCGTTAAACTTGCTGAATCAACTGAATTACCAATTGGTATTTTAGAAAACTGGGCATTTTTGAAATCAATTGATATTTTAAACAAAGAAGTTTTACCAAAAATTGGTGAAATTGTGTCTTTCACTTACAAAGCTACTGGGCCATGGAATGCTAATAACAAATATTTAGCCACTTCATGGAGACAAAACCCTGAACATATCGGAGGGTTCTTGAGTGATGGTGGTGTACATCAATTAACTTTATTAACTGAAGTATTAGGTGAAGTTGAATCCATAAGTGCATTAACTAAACAATTAAGAAAAGAAAGTGGTACTGATGATATTTTATTCTCAACCATGAAATTACAAAGTGGAGTTATTGGTACTTTCACTTATGGTTCAGCTTTTGGTGCTACTGATAAATCACTTAGTTTCACAATTTATGGACTTAATGGTTCTGTAGTCTATGACTTTTCTCCAGCTTTATCAAAACCAACCATTACTTATCAAACCGGTACTAGCAATGCTGATGCTTCTGAGAAAACTACCATTGAAATTGATGAAGTTGATAATTACGAACAAGAATTCATAAATTTTGCTGATGCTTTAAAGGCTAACGATAAAACTAAAATTGCTATTGGCCCAAGAAAAGCTTTCCATCATTTGGCCATTGTAGGAGCTGCTTTAGATAGTTCTGCTAATAATGGTGGTTCTGTTAAAATAGAGCAACCTTAGTTGTATATTAATCTACGTGGTTTCATTACTATTATTGAACTTTTTCCAAGAGTCTTCGGTGCCTCAAATTACCCTAAAGCTCATCCTTTATTAATTCAGTTGTTACTCTTGTAATTTCTTCCCATGTACTAATACCCCCACTTGCATAATCCATAATTATCTCTGTATCTAAATCTGTAGTTACACTACTTATAGTTGCAGCTATAGCTGTTAATGTGCTTTCTATTATGGTAGACTCTGTTAATGCATCAATCGTTGCATCAACTGTAGCAATCGCTATATCTCCGGTTGGAATAGTTCCTGTAGGTATTAACCAGTTAAATATCCTGAATACTTTGAACAATGACCATAAAAACACCTTGACAGGTAATTTCAAAATCCTTCTCCAGATCACCCATGCACTACATAATAATAAAAACCCTATACTCATATAAATTCTACGTTTATCCAGTCTATCTTGCTTTTCAATAAACTTTACTATATTTCTTGATTTCTTTAAAGTTTCAGTTAAGTCATTAAGCAAACTATCATATTGATTTAAATCTTTGGTCTGTCGGTCAAGAGATTCTATATTAAGTTCGGTTTGGATGATTGACGTGGTCATTAATTGTCTCGTGTTTTGAAGTGATGCAGTAATAGATTTATTATGTTGTAAGATCTTTTCATCCACATTCTTTTCTTGTAATTCTTTATCTGCAGATTCCAGCTTACCTTTGAATAATTCGTTTTTCATTTCATCGAATGTTTTGAGTCTTTCAGGAACGGTTCCAAACCTTTGAATTCTTTGTTTGTGGATAAACTCTTCTTCGAGCCTATACGATTTCAATTCAGTTTCTTTCAATTGATGCTTCAATTGGTTTAATTTCTCTCTGTATAAGTCCACAATTACTCTGACGGAGTTGGATAGGTCTTCGTTGCTACCATTAAGATTGTTGGCCTTGATTTCTAAGATTTTAAAGATCTCTTGATATTTGATAATCGTCTTCGTACAGTGTTTAGATAATTTTGACCTAGTAAATTCAATTGATTCGTTCTCTAATGCTTGAAGAGGGTCACTGGCACTAATTATTTTATCGAACTTTTCAAAGATCTCGTGTTGAAGTTCGTCTAATCTCTTAACACATTGCGCTATGTCTGGTGGTAGGTGGTACATAATGCTCACTTTCTCGATCTGAAAATTTCAACTATGTGGTAAGATGCTGTTACCAGATAATAATAATAATGGCGACCCTGTGATTAAAAAGAAAAAGACTAAAACAAAGAAATCCATTGACCCAAGTAAATTAACACCTGAATATATTGAAGAGCAAAGAAGGTTACGTAACTTGAAAAAAGAACAAAAACGTCTAGAATTGGTTGCAAAAGGTATAGACCCTGATCAAATCGATACACCTGAGGCCCTTAGGTTTAAGACCCGACCTTTTATCAGAGTGGCAGAAGAGATAAATGAATCTGGCTTAAAAATCAAGATTCTTACTTATAATGTGTTGGCCCAGGCTTTGATTAGAAGAAAATTATTCCCAACTAGTGGTAATGCTTTGAAATGGTCAACCAGATCTCAGGTTTTATTGAATGAAATGAAACATTACGACGCTGATATTTTATGTGTGCAAGAATTGGACTTCATCCAATTCAATTCATTCTGGAAATCGGAGTTTCTCAAACTAGGCTATGAGTCAAAATATCATAGAAACCCAGTAAAAAATCATGGGGTTTGTATTTTCTATAAACTTTCCAAATTCATCATGAAACATCAAGCATTCATTAATTACGATAAGGAACTTGTAGATATACCGGCTCGAACTATAACACAAAATGTTGGATTATTACTTTGCCTAGAATTCACCCCATCATTTATAGCTGAACATAAGATCTCTAGAAATGGATTGATAATCGGTACAACACATATGTTCTGGCATCCTTTTGGAACTTACGAGAGAACAAGACAAACTTATATAATTCTTAATAAGACTAAGGAATTTGTTCATACTATGAATACCCTAAAGGGTAATGATAAAGATTGGTATACATTTTTTGCAGGAGATTTCAATTCCCAACCATTTGATTCACCTTATTTATCTATAACTGCCAAACCTGTTAAGTATTCTACTAGAGCTGATATTGTATTAGGATGTTCATTGTCTTTCCAATATTCCAAAAACAGAGGTAAAACAGAAGAAGATGAAGAGGACGAAGATGAAGAAGAGGAAGGTGGTAATATTGAAAAGTTTGGTAAAGACCAACCAAAAGATCCGGTGCCTGATTCATTTACGCCAACTCCAGAACAAATAGAATTGGTTCAAAAAATGCAAGATCTCCATAACGGTTTAGATATGAGAGCCATATCATTATATTCTATGGGATATGACAAGGTCGATCCTGAGAATTCTGGTAATGATAATGATAGGAAAGAGCCGATGTATTCGAATTGGGCCCACGCTTGGAGAGGATTACTTGATTATATTTTTGTATTAACTCCTTGGAATCCTAGTGAAGATTACTCTCAAAAAGTTGACCTGATAGATGAGGTTACTACCAGTGAAGGTATAAGGTTACTCAAGCTCTTGAGATTACCAAGAGGTGAAGAGATGGGTGAAGAACCTAGTGGACAACCTAGAATAGGACAATATCCATCAGATCATTTCTGTCTTATGGCCGAGGTTGAGTTACTTTAAATACTCCATACATTATGTTATATATCTATAGTTACATAAACAATAAAGCCCATCATTATCATTATATATTGGTATTGGTGATTTTAACCTTCCAACATGGTTTCGACTAAATCTTCTAAAGGACCATAATCTTTCTGTTGAAGTAAACCAAATTCTCTACTAAACAATAAGAAATGTTTTAAACTCGTATTTAAATGAGATTGTAACCCTAATTCACATATTTCATGGAAGTGATGACAGTATATATGAGCATATATTCTGAATAATCTTTTGAAGATGGTTTTAACTAATGTTGGGAATTGTTGTGGGAACGAAGCCCCCATTTTGGAAGGGAAGATATTTTCATTATCGAAAAAGCCTTGAATCCAATTCATTAAATTTTCAATATATTCACAAGCTGGTAATGAAACTGGTCTTTTAGGTGACAGTTGAACACCATTGCTATTAGAATTGGTTTCTTGCCATAAATATTCATACTCTTCAGTTGCAATCATTCTTGGGCAGGTTTTAGGTGAACAAAATTCAGTTATGGCTCCATATAACATATTGATTTGATTATAAAAATCAACTACATGAATAGCTAACCATTCATTTATGTCTTCCTCTTCTGGTAATTTAACTGCTTGGGAAAGGGCATTTTGTGAACCTAAAGTTTGTTCAGCAAAATTTCTAATATCTTTATGGGAAGTTACGTTCTTATGGCTACTATCACCGTTTTGTAAATTGATGGTTTGATATGGTTGTTGATTCTGTGGATGTTGAAGATCTACTTGACTTCCATATCCTTCTTGTGGGTACCTTTTAGGACTAGTTGGGAATGCTGAACTGGAGATTGGTTTAGGGCTAGAAATTGGGGAATTTGATTTCAATTTAAACCCTCTGGTGGTTCTCAAACTATGAGTGTTTAAATTCAGGAAGAATGACATTTTTAATCAATGTGAATTATTGGATCACTAAACTGAACTTAGTTTGAATTAAACTACTTCTAAAAAATTTTGTTTAGACCCTGATCCACAAACAATTTCAGCTTGTACTTTGTGAACTTTTATTTACGTTAGCGACTTTTTAGGAAAACTAATGATTAATTGGTAGGGGCGCGCTTTTGTTTTTTGCAACCATTGAATGAAGATATAAATTGGTCTTGGTTTATAAGTTTAAGATTGTAGCCTGTAGTCTTAATATCATGAGATTTGTGGGTTTGTCTTTTAAAAGGCTTGAACTTGAAGTTACCATCATTTGTATTGACCACCAACGGTATAGTGTAGTGGGAACATTTATCATATAATGAGATAGCTGATTTAAGGTACAAGTCTCTTGAACTTATATTCAGTGAAGAACTGAATCTTTTGATAGTTTCAATGTTTTGTTTCAGGTATCTATGGTTCATTGTAAAATACTTTCTCCCATAAACTGAAAATACTAAGGGAAACTCCTTCTCTAACTTCAATACCATTAATGTCATAAGATGGTTCATCATACCAATAAGTAAATTTAAATCCAATGTTTCCACACAAGAGAATCCATATTCAATATCTAAACTCTCAAACCACCCAGTGTTTTCTAACCCTAGGTCTTCAATTATAGATAAACTTTGAGTGCAAACCAATTCTAGCGTGATAGTATCATGTTCCAAACAAGTATTGATAACGTACCCTAGAGAGTTCCAAAGGTCTGATTTTGATACATAATTTTCTATTATCTCTAAAACATTCAGTTTCTTGATAGATAAACTCTTCCCATTTATAGTTATATGAAACAGAATCTATTGTTAGTATTGTCCTATAAATCTCATGATATACATTCATGAACTGGTCTTCCTTACTTTAAAATTACTCAATGGGAATATCAATGAATTATTCTTGTGTTTTATCACCTTGGTGGTATACTTTGAGCAACCATAAACAGAGTTGTGTTCTATTATTATAGGATCCATCGTCTGTTAGCCGCTGCTTCGCGATTTGTAACTTATGATACCTAAGGTAGTCAATAGGAATGGAGTGTTTTTACTCAAGCCTATCAATAAATCTTTGGAATTGAGTCACCTACAATCCCTTGCACCCAAGTCACAATACCTTAGTTTATATAAGAGATTCTACCGTCTAAGAAATTTGGTAGGACAAAATGACCATCAAAGAAATAGGTATAAAGAGATAATACGATGGAGATTCACTAAAGAGGACTTCAATATGAAACGAAAGGAAGTACTAAACCTACCGGAAATATCGCTTGATGAATTACTTGAAAGGTTATGTAATACCTTGGCATTCGTGAATAACTCTACAGTGGCCTTACCTGAGAACTTAGAAGAATCGTCAGTAGTACATATTCAAGACATCAGAAAACCACAGAGAATTGAAAGTCAAGTCATATCTACCATACTAGATATGCAGTATCAAAAACCTAGTGATATAAAATATGATAAATCATACCAGTGGATTAGAGATGTTAAACAAAAGTATAATGAACTAGAAAATGCACCTAAAAAAATTAAAAGATCATCTGATATTGGTCTAATTGGATTCTACAACTACGAATTGAGTCTAATGATTTTAAATGATATGTATAAATTGTGTTTGTAGTATTCCAAGTAAAGAATATTTCAGGTAGAGTGTCATTCAAAGGTATAAACTCAGACACTGCGAAAAAATCTATTGCTAATTTTTATTATGGGGTGGTTACCATTTACATCAAACAACAATTCTAAAGTTGCAGCAAACTCCAATCAATTAGAGCAAAGGTCTCATCAGCCATTGGGTATTGCTCCAAACTCCATACCTTCCAATGATTCTGATATTTCCCATACTTTAAATCAGATATCTGATGATAACCATGAATTAGTTATTAAGGAACAAAAATCCAAATCCCCTGAAGAAGTTAACAAAACTGTAGAAGAATTTGTAACTGCCAAACCAAATAACTTATTCATCATTGATGGTGAGAAGGATGTTGACCAAAGTATAATTTGTACTGAAAATGGCAAAGGTGGTAAAACATGTTTAAAATTACAATATAATTCTATTCAATTATTCAAACATATGCAAAAAATGGAATATTTTTGTTCGTTACCTGATGACATTGATGCTACTTATTTCGAATGTAGAAAGATCAAATAGTGTAAATAAAGCTACGATATATATTTTTTTTTGTTTTTTATAATTTTTTAAATGCAAAATATTTTATCACATATAAAATATTGGTGATAAGGTTTAAAAGAATAAACCGGCAATAATACCTAAACCAGCAGGTAAAATAGTTAAACCAAAGTTTGATGAACCATTTTCACGATCAGTTGAAACTCCATTGAGTGAAGCATTGGTGTTATTAGTGATATTCTTATCGTCACAATCATCTTCATCATCATCTCCGGTATGATTATGTTTACCACTAGTACTATATTCTAAATCTCTGTTTCTTAAACCATCAACTTCATCGGCTTCAAAAACTTCATTGTCTTGAAATTCATAATTATTTGAAGCGAATTCTTTAACTTCTTTTAAATCATTATTACCATTTTTATTATATTCGGTTTCGAGATTTTGAATTCTACCAGTATCAGCAAATTCAATATTGGCACAAGCAAATTTAGTTAAATTGGCAAAATGGAAAACTAAAGCTCTACCTAAAACACTAGATTTGGATTTGCCATTTAATGAAAGAAATTTATCATCATATTTAGTTTCAAAACAAGTAGTATCAATCCAACCATGTTTACCACTCAAATCTCCCACTTGACAATAAGCATCACTTCTTTGGGAATCGCAATCTGCTGGGGCATTATAAGGGTTAAAATGTTGACCAACAGCTTCACAATCTCCATTAGCAGGAACGGCAAATTCATGAATATGGTATTGGAATGGTCCTCCTTCTTTCGGTAATCCAGTCATATCAACATGGACGTTAACATACTTACCTTCCTTGGCAGTGAATACAATGTTACCTTTAACGTTTTTGTCACCCGAATCTGGGAAATCAGCAATTGCAATAACATCTGCTGGATTCGATTTAACTTTTGGTGCTTTACCTGCTAAAACTCCTGAAAGCAATAAGGAATAAGTAATACTTTGAATGAATTTCATTGATTTCTGTTTTTTGGACTCTTGGGAACTTGTTTTGTAAATTGGGGAATACAATAAAAAAACTTTTCCTGAGGGAGGAGTGTTTCTTTATATATGTGGGATCCTTTTTGTGTAGTTATCCACAAACATATATTTCGCAGCCAAAGTTTAGTCATGTGCCAAATCCCGTGATCAGTTTTCTCGATACCGAGTCGGTCTCCACGTTAATCAAAGTCCGACTCAATATCCATACGTAGTCTATACAAAGTAAGATAATATGTTAATATATATTCGTTATCTATAAGTCATAATAATGCTAATTTAATTGTCGTAGCAATAGTTCAATGCAATTTGTTCAAAATCTAAACCATAAATGATTCACCACATCCACAAGTACCTTTAGAATTTGGGTTCTTAAATATGAATCTAGATGATAATTTATCATCAAGCCAATCCATTTCTGATCCAACAATGGAGAAAAGGGCTTTCGAATCTACAAACACTTTAACTCCATCTTGTTCGACCAATTCATCGAATTTGCCTGCTTCATTAACATATTCTAAATTATATGTTAATCCTGAACATCCTCTATTTTGTACCCCAATTCTAATATATTTACCTTCTGGTTTTTCTAATAAACCTTTTAAATGTTCTACTGCGGTTGGACTTAATGTTATAATTGCCTTCCTTGGTTTTAAAACTCTTCTTTTCTTTTTTGGTTTTTCTTTGGTGATCTGTGGGGTTTGAGTTTGGACTGATGATTTGGTGGCAGTATTCATGGTATCTTGTGATTGAGTGGTTTCTTTAGGGGATTCAGTTATGGTTTCGTTAATGTTATCTTGTGATTTAACTTCAATTTCAGTATTAGTCTCTTTATTGATCTTTGGTTCATTAAATTGCTTTGATTTGAATCTTGAAGTTCTTGACCTTCTAATAGGTACTGAACTAGTTTTCTCTTTGATATCCATTTTATAACTGGACCAACTTGATCCCTGCAATGAATTAGTAGTATCTTTTGAATTTCTAGTTTTAATATTACTAAGGTTCATACTGGAGTAGAAATCAGGTTTATCCTTACTTATTGGTATGGTTTGGATAAATCTTTTTCCACTATCAGCTTCATGTGAAATGTATCTGAGTAGATTTAATCTACCGTAATTTATAAATCTGGGACGTATCATCATTCTTATTGATGTGTTAACTTGCAGTGTCAATTACTTATTAGTTATCCAAGTAAAAAAATTTGTAATATTTGTGAGCACTCTTAAATGATTGTATTGGTACGGGGACTACCATAGTTAAGAAAGTAAGCAAAGATTACTAAGTTCTCATTGGTTGAGAATTTGTATGGGACCCTATACAAATCCGATAATTATCGTATAGGCACATAGTAATTTCGTATAAATTAAACTTTGGACTTTAAATACCACCCTATAAGCTAAGGCATAGAAAGGCTAAAACATAGAGGTGGTAATTGTTTTCCGTTATTAATATTGACCTATAAATATTGACCTATATATACTAAAAATTCTCTTAAATCATTAATCTTTATCAACTCCTCTTTATGTTCTTAGCTTGGTGATGTTCATCCTGTGTCCTCGGCTTTGAGTCTATCTAAATGGTACTAGTTTCTCTGTATAACCAATTATATTCAATTGAATTTTTAGTGAAACTGCTAGATAATTCATTCCAAATAGTCTTATGGTAATCATTAATCCATGCTCTTTCATCTTTAGTTAACATTGAAACATCAATCAATTTTCTACAGAATGGAACTCTTGTTAAAGTATCAAACTTATAGAATTTCTTACCATTATAAACTTTACCAGTGTCAGCAACAACCATAACATTTTCAATTCTAATGCCATACTCGCCATCTTCGTAATAACCTGGTTCATTAGAAAGAATGTTACCTGGTTTAATAGAGGTTGATGCAGCAGTTGGTCTTAATCCAATGCTCATTGGACCTTCATGAACATTTAAGTATGACCCAATACCGTGTGAAGTACCGTGAGCATAATCCAAATTATATTTCCATAAATGTTGTCTGGCAATAGAATCTAAATAAGATCCTAGAGTATTTTCAGGAAATTCTAAACTTGATAATCCTACTAATCCTTTTAATACCAAAGTATAATTTCTACGTTGTTCACTGGTTGGTGTTGTTAAATGAATTGTTCTGGTGGTATCAGTTGTACCATCAAGGAAATGGGATCCTGAATCATTCAAATATATTTTATCAGGATTAATTATTGAATAATTATTAGCTGATGGGCTGTAATGTATAACTGCACTATTAGCACCAGTTGATGAAATAGTACTGAATGATAATCCAACAAAATCTTCCTCTTGTTTTCTGAATTCAGTTAATTTAGCATCAGCTTGAATTTCATCTAACATTTCACCTTTAAGTATTAATTGATTTTCCAACCAAGAAAAGAATTTACATAAAGCTCTACCATCTTTGAAGTTGGCTTTGACGGCACCCTTGATTTCAGTCTCGTTTTTGATACTCTTTAAATCTTCAATTGGTGATCTTGATAATTGACTAAATTCACATTCTAAATTACGTACAACTTCCCAAGATGCAGATTTATTTATCAAAATCTTCTTATCCTTTGATTTCAAATCTTTTGATAAACTTGAAATTCCTTCCCAAAATTTATCGTATGGTATAACATTAATATTTTCTTGTTTCAAGTAACTTTGAACTTTAGTATCAAACTTCTTATTATCGACGAAAAGGCTAACTTCTTTATTGGCATTAATAATTAAGTAACTGAAGAAAAGTGGATTGTATGGAATATCATTACCTCTTAAGTTTAATAACCATGCAATTTCATCTAATGAAGTGACAACTAATGCTTCACCGTTCTTATCAACAATATGATCAACAACTTTTTGTAATTTTGATTGAAATGTTTCTCCAGAATATTTGATATCTAAGACTTTGATCATTTCAATTGGATCAGAAGGAATTTTTTCAAATTGGTCCCAAATTTTCATAACCAAATTGTCTTTTACTGCAACGATATCAATATTTGCCTTTGGGTTTTTAACGAGGTTATCACTGATTAAATCTTTGAACCTTAAAGATTGTTGGTAAGTGATTAATTTAGGATCAACACCAATATTGACTTTTGAACCAGAATCTAAAGACATTTGTATAGCTTGGTTGATTGACCATTGTTCCCAAGTAGGTTCTTTGACTGAACCTTGTTTTAATAATGACCAATTGAAATCTAACTCATTTAAGGCTTGATTGAAATATCTACCATCAGTAGACAATACAGCTAAACCTTCAGGAGTTGAATTCATACAAGTAACATCTCTTGTTATTACAGCAATACCTGCGCTACCTTGAAACCCTGAGATAAAACTTCTTTTTTGGTCAATACTTGAAACATATTCAGATTGATGGGCATCTTCACTAGGCACAATATAAACCCCTAAATCGTTTTCTTCCATTAATTTTCTGAGTCTAGCCAATCTTTCTGAAGTATTAATTTCTTTAGCTTCTGGTGCACAAAGTAATGAGGCATCAATACTGAGTAAGGAATTCTTTCTACTACCTGGACCAGAACCAGTACCCAGACGTTTTAAATTGATTTGTCTAGCCATGAAGGAACTTCTTCTGTTTGTCCTGGATAACAACCCAGGTGAACATGTACAGTTATTACACTGAGCTCTTGAAACTCTTTGCATTCTTACGCTAATATAATTCTTTGTAATACGCTAAAAAACATTCCACCATTTGCTCGTTTTTATCCAGCCATCGCACGACGCGGGTCTGTCTATTTTAAGCAATTGTAGTGTGCATAGAATTGGCTAAACAGATGACTATTTTCTATGTAGCATATTATTAGTGGTACTTATCCATTTTGGTCACAGGTTGAATCATTGAAGGAGTTTCTTTAATTTTTTGTTTTTATTTTTTTTTATTTATTTAATACATTTCTATATTCTAGACATTACTACATACTTACTATTTAACTTGAAAGTGATAATTACAAAATTGATTAAAAAAGATTAAAAAAACCGAAAAAATTTATTCACCATACTCTGACTCTAAACATTGTAAAAGATCCTTGCAAATACCAAATTCAACACCCTGGGTGTACAAATCATTGAACTCCAGATCTTAGGAAGTGCACTCTCAAATTTCTATAGAGAAGAGCATCAAGCTTCCTACTGAAAACACACAAACACCAAAACCACCAACATGTCATACGATATCAACCAAGTGGTTTTCAATATAGAAAATCTATATACATCTAAAGACCCTAACCAAATCCAAGAGATCCAGAGTGAATTAACGAGAATTCAAAACCTTGACGATGGTCAATTAGCTTATAACTTGATGCAACATCCTTCAAAGAATTGTCAATTTTTTGGAGCATTAACATATACAGTCTTGATAAACAAAACCCAAAGATTTGAATTTGATCAATTGAATCAATTAATTGATAATCTACAGAATTTTATAATAGAGTCTAATGGTATTATATTAAAGAAATTATTAAGTAATTTGTCTTTGCTTTATATTTATAATCATGATACTTATAAGGATCCTATCAATCGGTTATTGCAAAGAATTAATAACGAAACCAATTTGGCAATATGTTTACCAAATATAAATGAACAATCTATTTCAATGCTCCTAATGTATTGCACTATATTGGTTGAGGATTTATGTAAAAAAGAGAAAGTCCTGGATATTCATGAGTCTATATATTCCCAAGTTTATGGGAACGTGAAACTCATTTATGAGTATCTCAATAGCACTAACATACCGAACAATTTGGATGTCTTCGGATTAGAATGCCTTAATGCATGGATCAATTATATACCAATGGCAGAATCCCAATCGACGATACGGTACCAGGATACAGAACCTTTGATAACATTCTTATTCAATCACTTCAAACTGCAAGATATACCCAAACTTGAAGATGACATAGAATTACTGGAATTGATTAGCAAATCAACATCTTGTCTTACTGATATACTTGAAATCAACCCTCAAATGTTGAACTTTGAAATGAAAGGACACTTGAAAAGTTTAGTATTTGAACAAGGCAATTGGGGTCAGTTGTTCATTGAAAGTTTTATATTATCTTCAGACTTACAACAAGAAATCAGTAATTTTATCAATTTGATTATAGTGTTAGTTCAACTAGAGTCTCTCACTATATCCAAGAACTTGACACAACCTATAAACCAATACATTTTACAGCTATTAACTAAATTAACTGATTTTCCAGGAGATGCTATTGTGGAAGAGTCATTTAGTGACCAATTCTTACCATTTTGGGATGAATTCTTCAATGTTTTCATAGATAACGAAGAAGTTTATGAACAATCATTGGATTCACTTGAGAAAAATCTATTCTACACAAGAAGGAATGAGTTGTGTAATTCCATTTGTAACATATATTGGCATAAAATAAGATTCCCTAAACAATTTGAACCTAACAAATCAGCATTTTTATATTTCCGTTCCAATGTGGGGGACTTTTTTTCAAATGTTTACTCATTATTGAAATTACCATTTTATGAAAAACTTACACTTGCAGCTATAAATCAAATGGGCCATGTTGCAGAACTAGAGTCTACATTATTCATATTGTACAAGATCAACGATGATTGTTCATTTTATGAATCTCAAAGTAATTTACTTGTACCATTTGTGGATCAATTATTGAACCATGACTTATTGTCATCTTTTACCAACTCAGCTATTAACAACCCATATATGCTTGCCACTTTTATCAATTACATTTCATCCATTCAATTTTACTTCAAAACTGATTACGGTAAAAAATACTTAGGGACAGTGTTCGATATACTATTTAATATTATGTTAAATTCCGATTTAATTTTATCATTGAATGCATCCAAAACTATAGTTAATATTTGTCAAGAATGTAAGACTAATCTACAGAGTTTCATACCAAATTTGAAACCATTAGTGCTAGAAATGATCACTAATTCAAGCTTTGATAGTGTAATTAGGAAGAGAATGGTCAATTCATTTATATCTGTAGCACAGAATGAAAACCCAACTAATTTTTCTAATCATTTAACTGACATCCTTAATACAATTCAAGAGAAATCCTTACAGATAATGGAAATGATTAATACTGACAATATGACTGATGATTTAGAAAGTTCAGAAGAATACTTATTGTCACTCTTAGGATGTGTCGAGGAATGTGGAAAAGCAAGTTTATTATCAGACGAAGCAGAAGAGTTGTACAGTGATGAGAAGATCAACATGATCAATAAGTATTGGCAAATGGATGAGTTACAAATCAAGCCAAAAATCCTTTCAATAGTTAGTGAATTCTCTTTGATATTCACTCCATTTATCAATAGTTCAAGGGTAACAGAAACATGTTGCCAGATCTTAAAGATCGGTTTGAACGAACCGATTAGTGGACCTTTCAAATTTGATGTATCCATTATTTTCAATTATATCGTTGATAAATCCAAAACCTTTGATTCAACATCAGTAAGTTATCTTTTCAAGTTAATTGAGACGATAGTAATCACTAATCCCAATTCTGTTGATGAATGTATAATATTTGAATTATTGGATAACGTTTTCGTCAATAAGTTAGACGTTATCAATACAGATCCTGATTTAATTGCATCTTCAATTGGTTTATTCACTTCCATACTTGAGAAAAGACCAGGCTTATTAATCAATAATTCAATTTTTGCAGATGTTTGTAATTTTGCAATTAATGGATTATCAGCTACGGAGACATTTGTAATAAAAAGTATACTGAAATATTGGGTTGCGTTGTTGTTAATGAAAAGAGGCTCAAATGTTGATCAGGAATCTATTAAGAGTTTATTGATACAACAGAATTTAGGAGTCCTATTAACTTCATCCTTATTAGTTGGTTTCACTAACACTTCAAGATCTCAACTAGATTATTATTACCCTATTTTCAGACAGTTGGTAGGTAAATTCTCTTTGAACTTCAAACAATGGTTAATCGATGTTGTAGGGAAATTAGATATAAAACTTGATATCAAAGAACGTGAAAAGTTTATAAATAAATTGTTAATCACAAGAGGTCAAAGATCAGCTAATGATGTATTAAAACAATTTTGGTTAGAATCAAATGGTTTAATTGAATTTAGTTCCAAGAGTTACTAAGATTTCAGGACAATTAACTAGCAAGAACTATATAGATAATACAGAAATATTCATTAAAACAATACCTATACAAATAATTCCACGTCCCCTACTTTTATAAAATAGAATTCAATTCCTTGGCTAAATATTCAGATTCTACGGCATAGTCAATATCAAAAAGAGTAGTGGTTTGGTATCTAACTCTGGTATTACCATTATAAGTTTCCGATCTTGCCTTTATTCTGAAAGCATATTCTTTCATCGTAGCAGCTTCGACAATAGATTTGAATTGATCATTATCTTCGATACTCAATCTGTATAATTCGTTAGCAGTGACACCGAAAACTTTAGTAGCTTCACCATCAAATAATGTAGTCCATAATTGACCACTAGCATCCATAATAGAACAGTTTAAGATATATCTATAGTTTGGTTCTTCATAAACAATATCGCATTTTTCACATCTCCAAGTTCCATTACCTTGGTCAATAATCTTTCTGTTACAACTACTTTGTTGTTGAGAAGTAGAAGTTTGATTGACACAAGCTGGGTATGAAAATGTATCAGTTTTAAAGAAGTTGATAGTAGCTTTAACATTGAAAAAATCTGGTTTTTCATTTAATCCTAAATTCTCTTCTTGTGCTTGTAAGATTGATTTTCTAGAAGCAATATAATTCTTGGATTCATGTTCAACTTTCAAAGTTTGGAAATTTTCATTCAATCCTTGATTGTCATACCAACCTTTTAATTGATAAGCTTCTGGAGTATCAGGGTTTGGTAAAATTGAACCAGTTTGAGTTAAAGTTAAACTTCTTCCACCAAAATCTTGAATTTTACAACCTTTCAAAGCTAAAACTGAACCTTCAGTTAAATTGAAATCAATGGCAGTATTGTTCCATAATCCTACAGTGATTGAAAAGTTACTGTCATCAACAATAGCAATATCTCTTCTGTCAAATGGTTTACCAGTTGCTTTTGAAGTGATTTGGAAAGCTGGTTTAACTTCTCTTAAAACACCGATAACATCAACTATAGCATTTTGTTCAGCCTTTTGAATCTGATCTAACTTAGTGAAGTTGAAATGAAGCTTTGGAACTTCATCAACACTATCGAAGCATTCTTCAATTAAACTATCTTTATCTAAAGATAATTCATAAGGATGACTCAATCTTGAGAATTGAGGTTTGGCGGCTTGAATTCTACCTTTACTGATATAATAAACTTTACCTTCTTGTAAGAATTCATATAATTTTTCAGCCATTTCATTGAAAGCAGTAGCTCTAATTTCATCAGATTCATCTAAAAAGTTAACATTGAACAATTTACCAGAACCACGAGCATTATTCCAAGTTCTGATGTCTCCCTTATAGGAAACTCTTGCTTTAATAGTCCATGAATTTTGATATGGTGATAACAGTTCAATTGGGACAATATTACCATTGGTTTTTGGCTGTGGTTTAGGTACTGGAGCTGCAGAAGTTGAATTTTGAGCTGAAGCTTGACCTTCATGACTAGTACGTTCTTCAGGATGATGAGTGTAATAATTCATTTCAGGGTTAGCTGCAAAATATTCACTAACTTTCTTAGCTTCAGGAACGGCAATAGGATGTTCAGCAACTACAACATCAACATCATCAAGATAACTGAAGAATTTTTGAGTGTCCTTTGGGTGATGCTTTTTAATTCTAATTACTGAACCTTTGACGAAACCTTGAGTTTCAAGTTTCAGAATAACTTGTTGATTAATAACTCCATGAGAGTTATAAGTACCATCATACATAATGACTCTAACTTTATGAGCAGCGTCATCATAATATTTCATATTGATAATTTGAACATTGAAAGGAGTTTCAAGATACTTCTTCCTGTCAGTTACGGAATACATTTTCATCAATGCTCCTTGAGTGATAAGAGGATCAGTAGTCATGATAGCAGTAATAAATTTTAAATACGCGAGGGCGCGTTCTGGCTAGTATAGGATCAAAAGAGTGCGACTTCTAGCAAAATACACAAAATCAATATCTATTGTCGTTATATAACCCATAAAACCTTGAAGCTTAGAGCTTAGAGTTTTGATGGAAGTACGTTAGCGTTGAATAATTCATCTTTGGAGTTGATTTTAACTGCACCACTTTTAAGTAAAGCTTTAGTTAAATCATCAATTAAATCATCAGCATTTTCAATACCGATACATAACCTGATTAAATCTTCAGGGAAATCTCTTTCCTTTCTAGTTTCTTCATCAATCGAAGCATGAGACATTCTACAAGGCATTGAGATTAATGAATTAACACAACCGAATGAAACTGCAATTCCGAAAATGTCGGTGTTTTCAACTATTTTTTCCAGCACTTTAATGTTACCAGTTTCGAAACTTAATACAGCACCAGCACCTTTACACATTGAATTATGTAATTGATACTGAGGGTGATTCTTCAAACCAGCGTATCTTACCTTAAACCCAATATTGTTTAAAAATTCAGCAATTTTGTAACAATTTTGTTGTTGCTTTTCAACTCTTACTGATAAGGTTTTCAAACCTCTGCATAATAACCAACAATCAAATGGTGATAATCCACAACCAGTCGAATTAATGACGAAATAAACTTTTTCAGCCAACTTTGGATCTCTAGTGGCAATTATACCAGCCATAATATCATGATGACCATTAAGATATTTAGTAGCTGATTCATATTGAATATCAACTCCTAAATCTAAAGGGGTCATTAAAATTGGGGTCATCATAGTGTTATCAAAAACAACAACTATATCTGGGTTCACTTCATGTGCATAAGTACTGATTTCTTTGACATCACAAACTTTCATTAAAGGGTTAGTTGGACTTTCTAAAAAGATCATCTTTGTGGTCTTTGAGATTTTAGATTTGATTAATTCGGTATTGGTGGTATCGTAATGGAATAATTTAATATCACCTTTCTTATGTAAATAAGTTAATAACCTATGTGTTCCACCATATAAATCATCGCCTGCAATAACTTCGTCACCAGGACTTAAAATTCTGGTTATAACATCAAGACATCCCATTCCACTAGTCACAGCAAAACTGTGGTTGGCCTTCATAATTCTATTTATTTGGTTTTGTAAATACGTTCTAGTAGGATTACCAGACCTTGTGTAATCGTATTCACCCATGTTAGTCAATGAAGGTTGTTTAAAAGTAGCAGATTGATATAATGGTGGTACTGATGCCATATATTGATCATCACTCTTGCTCAATACCAATTCGGTATCAATGTGATAATTCTTTTTATTGGGGGCCATTTTCTATTTTATACTTCTATTTGAGTAACCGTAATGAATATGTGGTGTACGGAATTGAAATTATATGAATTTAATCAATGTATAATTGTTCAAAAATGAAAGTGTTTGAAAAATAGTTAAAAATTGAAAAAATGAGTAATCATCAGAAATGATGAAATATGTCGCGCCGTTCAGCCTTGATAGGCATGTCGCCACACTAAAAAGAAAATCGGAGTCAACAGATGTCGTCAAAGGCCCTCATTCTTTTCTATAGATTATCAGCTACCTCACAAAACCGATCAGCTCTCACAATGAATAGGTTATTCGGATCTAAAAGTACTGCACCAAAACCATCATTGAATGATGCAGTTAAAAATGTCGATGATAGGATTGGGTCATTGGATGTAAAGTTATCAAAGATTAATAGTGAGTTGTCTACTTATCAGCAGAAAATATCTAAAATGAGAGACGGTCCTGGTAAAAGTGCCTTAAAGCAAAAGGCCTTGAAGTTATTAAGACAAAGGAAACAAATCGAAGGACAAAAGGATCAATTGGAAAACCAGAGTTGGAATATGACACAAGCTGCTATGACAACTGATAATTTACAAAATACTATGATAACTGTTGATGCTATGAAACAAGCTAATAAACAATTAAAGAAGACTTATGGTAAACTTGATATTGATAAGATCGAATCCTTACAGGATGAAATGTTAGATTTAATTGACAAGTCCAATGAATTACAAGAGTCTTTATCCATGACAAATGATATACCGGATGACATAAGTGAAAGTGAATTAGATGCTGAATTAGATGCTTTAGGAGAAGAAATGGAATTTGAAAATGATTTTAATGAAGGTATCAGTATGCCAAGTTATCTTGAAGAAACTCCCAATGAAAATGTACCAACTTTTATCGATGAAAGTGAAGAACCTTCAAAGGTTGCAAATTAATAGAGCATTAATATATGATAATGAACAAGAAACAAACATTATATTACACGAAAATTAATTATATTACTATGTACAGATTAAGATTAAACTCTTCTGATGGCGATGAAATAATTTCCAACATTTTCATTGGTAGTGAATTTCCATCCATAACTTGGAAGGTAAACGCAGCCTTTCGAATCAACAACTCTAAATTTATTAGCATTTTTGGCAACCCATTGTTTGATTTCATCGTGATTAATATACTTTTCTAAAGTATGGGTACCAACTGGGACTATTCTTAATACATGTTCACCCATAAATATTGTAGTAAACCAACTAACAAAGTCTCTGTTAATAGTAGATAAGAATAACCAACCATTGGGGTTCAATTTATTCAAAGCTTCAGTTAAGACCTTTGAAGGGTAATCAACATGTTCAAGAATTTCAAAAAGCGATATAACATCGAACTTCTCTTCTTTAGGTAAAGATTCAAGGGATTGTAAATTGTATGATAATTTGTCTTTCAACATTGGGTCTTTAGATTTATGAATTTTAGCAGCTTCTATAACCTCAGGTGATAAATCAATACCTTTAACAGATTTGACAAAGTCTAACCTTGCCATTGATTCACTAAATATTCCTCCTCCACATCCTACATCAAGAACTGATAATTTATCTTGTGATAATATTTCATTACGTTTCATTTCTTGATCATTTATTATACTTTGCTTGATTGGAGCAGGCAAAAGATCAATGTTGAAAGGAGGGATATAAATTTCATCCTCAGGAGAGACGCCAGGTTCATTCAATTTGATATTGTTCTTTATGTTATCTCTTACAAAATCCATCCTTAATAAATTCATTTTGTGTAGGATTCTTTGAGGACCATTGACATCCCACCAAGAAGCTGCTAATGAGTTGAAATGACTCAACTCTTCCTCGGATGTTCCTGTTGAGCTATGAACTTGTCTGATTGAACATGCCACGCCGTATACTGCTCTCCTGCTAGCGTACTTATACGGACCTTTGCTGAGAGCCCTAAACATAATAAAGTGTGAGAATGCGAAGATTTTCCAGCTATAGATATGTCTGATGAAGAATTGGAATACTTAACCACTACAAGGCAAAAGCGTTCAAATGCCGGGTCAAGGCTTCGACAATTACTTGATTTAGAAAATGATACTCAGCCCCAGATTTCAAAGTTCATCACAGAAGACGATGAAAATGTTGATCTCTTGTTTGCAGAGGACGCCGATGATGAAGAATTCCAAGAAAGCGAAAGTGAAGAGGAAGGAGAAGAGGAAGAAGGCGAAGAAGAAGCACAGGATGGTGGAGAAGAGAAGGAAGGTGAACAAGACGTTGAAGAAGGTGAAGAGGGCAATGCACTCGATGAATTGGATTCTGATTCAGGTCCAGTGAATTCTGATGACGTTTTGTCTGATTCAGATATATCATTATCTGATACCGATGAAGATGAAGGAGAAAGAGAATTGGAGAAGACTGAAAGACTGAAGAAACGTAAACAAAAATTATCGAACCGTGTTATCCCTAAGATCAAGAAGTTTAAGCCAGCAGAAGCCAAATCGTCAAAACCAAAGCCTAAGAAGAGAGTCACTTCCGAATCCATAATGCTTAGTGCAAGAAAATCATCCAGATCATCAGCAATTGAAAACAAAGAAGCCTTAGTACAAAAATTGAAAGTCGATGAAGCCAGAAGAGCTGCTTCCGCTCCAATAATAAGAGTTAAACAACGTGAATTAACTCAAGAGGAAAAATTAGCAGAAGCAGTGGAAACCGAAAAGGCCAATATCCTTTCACTTGAAGCATTCCAACAACAAGAAATTGTGAAGAAAGAAAGGCAAAAGTATTTACTACAACTGAGACGTAAAAAATTGGTAAATGTCATCAAATGGATCAGTAAAGAAGAATTTATAACTCCTAACCAAGAGATAGAGATTGCAAGGAATTTATATCATTCATTGACCAGCAGGTCGAGAAAGAAGAACTATAAGAGGATTCAAAAGTTATTCGATGTTGATTTATCACGGGTTCCTGGTGAAGTAGATAAATCATTACCGTATTATATTGAAGAGGAGAAGCAGAGATTGGAGGCAGAGAAAACCGAAAGTGAGAAGACAATAGAACCCGTTGAGGTTCAAGAGGTCAAGGACAATGGTGATACTGAAGCTGAAGCTGAAGGTGTCGACGATAAAATGGAAGTTGATGAACCTAAGATTGAAGTCACAGATACAGTTGGTACTACAGAGCAAGGAGACACAATTAATGGAGAAAATGAACAGGTTTATGTTCCAAAAGGTGAAGAAACTAAAGTCACAAATGCAACCAAAGAGCCAGAACAACTCGAAGAACAAGAACCCAAAGAAAATTCAACAGGGAATAATAGAAAAAGTGAAACGCCTTTGGAAGATAGGAAAACTGTAACATTTGCAGATAATGTAAAAGAGCCAGTTGAGCCTGAACAAACACCAACACAAGATGAAGATATAAGTATGACTGATACAGTAGACGAAGAAGAACCAGAAGAAGAACAAGAAATATTCATTGGTCCCGTACAAAGAGTTAGCAGGAGTCTTCTTGAACTATATGACTTTACAGTTGACAATCCATTAAACGAATTAAATGTTAAGAAGTTTGTTCTAGGAGAAGATGCATTATTAACCGGATCACGTAGATTCAAAGATTTGAAAACTATTCTTAAACTGGGAATAGCAGGCAACCCATATGCAAAAGTCAAAGAAGAAAAGGATGAGTTATTCACTCCCGCCACTGATCTAAAAGCCGATAATCCTTTATTTGAAGAGTTAAATAGATTGCCACAATTAGGTATCCGTCAAGAAATCATTGAAGAAACCGTACAGGACAATAATAATGATTCTAACATTCATATAAAGACCGAAGCCCCATTAGGACTTTACTTACCTAATGGTAATAAGAAAGCATGTCTTGTTACCGGTACCGAAGTCAAATACTTCGATCCAAGTTTGGGTGTTCCATATAGTGATGTTGACACATTTAAATTCTTGAAATTAATTGAACAAGGTGAAATACCATGGTATACATTTGATGGTGAATATAATCATACGGGTCCTACAAACTTATATTTAGGATCAAGAGATGGAACGTTCAGACATGCCAGAGGTGTACCCGAAGGATTCGAATAAAAAATTGTATTCATAATGTATTATAATAAATATCTATTAATCTGTATATAGTTTTTGGAATTTAGTATTTCCTGTTGACTCTAAAGGGCAGTATCTTGGATACCCTTTTCATGAGCTTTGATCAAATCTGGTTGGAATTTGATTAATTTTCCTCTCAATACAGGAATGAAATGAGCTTTGATATCTGAAGCATTTTCACATTCAATGTTAAATACATAATCATCTTCTTCTTGATCATGCATAAATTCTGATATAGATATAGTACCTTTGAAATCTTCACCATCTTTGGAACCATTGATTTTGAATGATACGTCCATATCAAAGATACAAATAACTTTACCCTTTCTTTGACTTACATCACAATCTCCAGTAACTCCACTGATATCAGTAATTGTTACCGAGAAACTATCATTCTTAGATTCAAGGTTAATAAGCTCAGTTTCAAAATACTGTTTTGACCAAGGTAAACAATTCTTATCGACCCAGTGCCTATTTGTTAGTATTGTGATGACTAATACCCTTTAAAAAATCACATACCAGTTATTAGGATTGTGTACAACCATAGTGAATGTGAAACACTTGAGAATATTTTTCACTCGTAAAAGTTTCTAGTATTTTCTTAAGGTAGTGCGATCTAGAGATCAAGACCTGGATCTTTGAACTGAGCAGTTAATATCAAAAATAGTAGCAGGGTTAGTATCGGATTGGGGCGTTCAAGGCGTCTTTAGATTCGGATGAGTAGTTATACAACTTCTTGTTATCTAAGAGATTTTCTCTCGTTAAGATCGGAAGAATTTCACTAACATTTTCCTTACTTAACACTTGAACTTCGAACAAGTGTTGCCACAAACCCGTATTGAACACCTAAAACATATATCAACAATATCAACACCCATTGACCTCCTAATTATGATATAAACTTAACAGTTGTACATAAAAAATATCAATTCCATAGTTTGATCTATGAACGGCGCGAGGTTTACACGTGTAGACACATCCTCCACCTCTCACACGACAGTTGATCTCATCCAAAGAGATAGACTAAGCTTAAATGGAAAAGGCTATACCCCTAAACGACTATCCGGTGGAAAAGCCTGATGGTTTAAATCGTGGGCTAGATTCTAATTTCTATCCAGTACCTAAGAATGTTAGAAAAAGGTTAATACTTAACTTGGTTGGAGAAGCTATACTTTCGTTAGTGATTTATTATTATTATGAAAAAATCTTATTAAGCAGCAGATTATTAGCACCTTCAATGTTAGGTGCATCAACAAGTATGTTAGCACAATCAATAAACCAATTTGCCAAGCAAAAATTAAATTATAATAAAATATTAAAGTTTTCAGTATGGGGAGCAATAAATGGATGTTTTACAGCTTTGTGGCTAGATTTACTATTTGTACGGTTTGAAAACATTCTTCATAGAATTTTAATTGATCAGTTGGTTGGTGCACCAATATTCCAATTAATCTTTAATATCTTGAACACTTTGTGGGATCATGGTGAAATTCATCCAAATACCAAAAATCTTTATATGAAATCATTGAAATATTCCATATGTTTTTGGCCATTTTTTTCAATAGCTTCATTCATATTTATTCCAAGTACTATGTTATTCCCATGTAACTGTATAGCCAATTTAGTATGGAGTATGATACTAACCAGATTGGCTTAGAACAATAAGAGGTGTCTGATAACAGGTTTCTGATATGGGATTTGATAGAGTCAGAATACAAGAGGGGAACTTCAATTCGAAAAAGACAAGAGAACAAAATAGGCTGTAAAGAAAAATTCATGCAGTGTATATACAATAAATTTAATTATTTCATCTTGAACGATTTCAATGGATCATTCTTCTTACCTCTCTTCTTTTTCTTATGGACTTTGTTTTTGTGGAATGGGACAAATCCAATTTTTTTAGGGTCACTCCTGGCACTTTCAGGTAATAAATATTCTGGGACTCTCTTCAATTGAGATTGAACTCTTGAACTATGCAATTCCTTATCGTGTCTTAAAGTAGCTAAATCCTGAGGGTTCTCTTCAAAAAAGGTCTTTAATTTATCAGAATTGATTAATTCTTGTTTCAATTCTTTAAGTCTTGCATCTCTGATTGCGGTTTGTGTAACTGCTCTGAAAGCATCTTCAGATCTGTATCTGAAACCTTCCATTTGTTTAACATCGAATTGGTAAGGAACCAATTCAAACCCATTCTTAGTTTGTTGTTTGATTATTCTAGCCAAGACTTTTTCATCCCTTTTGGCAGTTGATAAACTGGCTATTTTATGTTTACCAACTTGTTTTTGTGGTATGACGAAGGATAAGGCCATACCAGCTTTACCTGCTCTCGCAGTTCTACCAACTCTATGAACGTAAGCTTTAGATGTCATCGGTAAATCGAAGTTCAATACACATGCTACGTTTTTGAAATCAACACCTCTTGACACACCGTATTCTTTATCTTTCTTTATCTTATCTTTCTTCTTCTTATCCTTTTTGTCGTCTTTAACTTCTTCATCGTCATCTTCTTCTTCCTTTTGTTCGTTAGTTTCATCAGTTGCAATTAATAAATTATAAACATTTTTGTTGTACTCTTCAACTATATGTAATCTAGAATTAACTGGTAATTCACTATTCAATATACATGACCTTATTCCAAATTGTTCAAGAAATAATTTCAATCTGTAACCTCTATCTATATTATTGACGAATATTAAGGTTTTACCCTTGATCAAATTCAATTTGAAAATAACATAACTCAATAAAAATTTATCAAATTCAGTAGTTTTGAAGTAATATTGTACTAATTTGGCATTATTAGCTTCATCATCATTCAATTTAAGAATTGCAGGTTTGGAGCAGAATTTAGCCTTGATTTCATTAAGTTCTTCATTCAAGGTAGCTGACATTAAAAAGACTTGCAAGTTTTTCTTGATGGGTAAATAGTTAGTCAATTTTATGATATCATCTTTGTAACCATAACTTAACATCAAATCAATTTCATCGATAGTTAAATTCTTTACTTTACTTAAATCAATTAATGTTGAATTCTTCTCTAAGGTTTGAATCAATTTGGAAGGAGTGGAAATAATGATCTCTGGTTTGTTTATAAGTAAACTAGTAAGAACTTGATCACTTAAGTTACTTGATAAATTGACTAAATTGATTTTGTTATAACAATAGATCAATAATTTATTGACAAATTCATAAACTTGGTTCGATAATTCTCTGGTTGGTACTAAGATAATACTTTGAATTTCATTTTCATTATATGATTCGTTACTTAATATATTTTGGATAATGGGTATACTGTATGCAGCAGTTTTACCAGATCCTGTTGATGCTTTGGCGATGATATCTCTTTTCTCATCTAATGCTAAAGGAATTGCACTTGATTGAACCAAGGTGGGATTCTTGAAACCTAAATGTTCTATAGCTTGGTTAAGTCTAGAATCAAGTTTGAATGATTTCCAACTAGTATTATCATCTAAATATCCAATAGCAGCTGACTTAACACTCATCTCTATTAAGATTATCTACGAAAAATTTATGTTCCTCATCTCATCATTTAGCGGCTTGTTTATATGCAGGATGAATTGGTGTTAAGATTTTGGTACTTTTGATACATTTTAACTGGATATTGTTTAATTTATCACCTTTATACTAATTATGTTCCTATGGTAAACATATAAATCATAATTTCAACCTTTTTCAAGCAATATTGGCCGAAATTGTTTTTTTTAATACTAATCGTACATTTGTTCATATAGAGATCTATACAGCTATACAGAAGACTATAATGTCAAAACGTACTAATCTCTAAGGCCCCTCTGGGCTAGTATAAGGTCGGAAAACTTACTCAGCACATTTTACCAAGTAAGAAAAACACCTTGTTGCACAACTCCCAGCA